>BMAU01008148.1:960000-1437763 GCA_019973935.1 Trichonephila clavipes | reverse complement strand
TTATAGTAGTTCAAAGCAAAAGTGTTTCACCATGCCAATCAATTCTAAACATGAGATGTTATATTTTCAAAAGGCCTAATATAATGTTTATAGTAAAAATTCAATTAATTAAAGTTAAGTTCCGTATATTTAGGGATCCAACATGTTCATCAGACAGTCAGGTTTAAGAAAAAGTAATGTCTATCTTGGATATTTCACTTTAATTTTAGATAAAATCATACAATTGAACGTGAACAAATGTGGCAAAATTATTACAATTAATTTTATATGAATGGTCACATTTATATTTGTTTCTTAAAGAATTCACATTTCAACAGTGATCAAAAATGGATCACCGATGAATTATGAGGGTTTGGTATGGTTTAAAGCTTTGTAACCCCCTTCCCTCTGGGGAGCAAGCTGCTGAAATTTAATTACTAAAGAAAGCATTAAAATCTAATTTACTTCATTTTCATAGTTTTTCATTTTTTTCTAGGCTCTGTAGTTTATAGGAAAGAATATTATTTGCTTTATATTCTGGGAAATGTAGAATTTAAAAAGACACATTTTCATTCCATATATAGTCCTCATTTTTGATTCCATATAATTTGCACACTTTATCCATATATATTTTTGGTTTAAGTTAATATCAATGATTTTTTCTAGTACTTCACATGCCATCTTGGAAAATGGAGACCAATAGATTTTTAAGGATAGCAACGTACATCTTACTCACATTTATTTTCAAAATTATTTTTAAAATTTATATTAAGTTGCCTTCAGTTGTTTATCTCATGTTTGGAAACATTTTGTGTGGTAAGGAGGAATGAAAATCTAGAAAATAAAGATGCAAATTTATATTGCGATATCTCTGAGGGAGTCGAACAATTATTCACACACATACTTTCCAATAACATAATTCCCTCTACCTCCATGATGCTAATAAACAAGCTGGGAACACGTCTTGATATGGATACCTACAGTTTCTGATTGATGACTGGGGACATGTTGTACCAATTGACTAAGCAGCTGTCACGTTAAGTTGAGATATTTCAATATGAACATTTTATCTTTTACCAGCTAACTTTCGATGAAACCAAATGTACGCTAGATTGAGATCCACCAAGAATAAGTTGATCACGATATTTAATGAAATTTATCTTTATGCTCCTTAATAGTAATTTTAACACAATTACAGCTAAATGACGCAGGATGTTTGTCTGCCGCCAGATCCATTTCCAGTCTGTTGAAGAAACAGACGCTATATAAAGAATTTTCAACAGATACGTAATTATATTCAGGTATCTAACTTTCGCGGTCCACACAGTACAGAACTAAAGGGTCCCAGAATAATGCATGAGAACGTTTTCCCAAACATGAAATCTCACCACTTATCTGTGTGCACATGGACGAACAACTGATCTTCTGGATACCTTTACCTGCAACTATCGAAGTGAGTGGATGAGAAATCTGTTGATTTATTCAAACAAGCAACTCTCTTCCACTTATTTGGTCAGTTCTTAATATTTATGAGTCTACTCGGCGGGCGTAGTTGGCAATGACGGCAATTATAAAGAGAGGGCAAGCAAATTGGGATATTTGCTGTGAAACCCCATGATGAGAACAATATCTTGCTTAACTTTGTGTTTAAAAACAAATTTGCTTGGGTATATATTGTATTTGGCTAATACAACAAAAGCCCCCGCTTTACCAAGATGAACAATTTCTCACGCACTCTCTTTTTTATGGCGCGTGGATGTCCAACAGCTGGCATCTATTCTGGTTTACGATTATTATTCACTTTTCTGCCATTCTTTGTAAACTAACAAGGCACAAACAAACTATAGTCATGCTGTTTGCAATACTCATTCAAGTCTTCGGGTCATTACAATCTTGCCGCTTTTTTCGGTCTACAGACCTGCCACATTTCCCTCACCCCAACAGAATTAAATTCTTAGAATGACAGGTTTCCTTCCCCAAAAGCAGTTAAGTATCGTTACTTCTTAGCACATGGGGCTTCCATTTTACAAAATAGACGAGTTCAGTTGAAAAATATATAAATTGCGCCATAAGTTTCTGACGCTATACGTTGTAGTAAAGATTTACCGATGGACTTGCCGAATGAAAGAGCTGTATGACTAGATTAACCCAGCACTTCCCACCTCTACACTGATATATACACCACCACCGTCTAAATTTTGTAATGCTCCTTCTAAACTTATTTTTGGAAAATGGATGTAGTTGCTCGTGATGCAGACGAGTAGGTCATATTCTTTGAGGTGCCTTTTGCCTATTGGGCAAGAATTCATCTCTGTGACTTTTTTTGGATACCATCTCTGCAGGTACATGCTATAACCTGCGCGTATCCACCGCTAACAGTTCTGAATGCATGAGCGCATTTTTACGCAAATCTCACTTATGATGCTGGCCGTATTGGTAGTCATAGCTGAAGTATTTGTATTTAATTAAAATTAATATATACAGTATTTAATAAAAGAGTATTTTCGGATGAAGAAATTCTCCTCCATGCATTGCGCTGATGGAATCAAATGATGAAAGTGCTTATCAAATGCAGTTCTCCACTGAAATCGATCCAGTAGAAAGGGAGGAGAAATACTGTGGAAAAATAAAATGTTTCATATGTAGAGAAACATATATAAAGAACGTTTTGAGGAAAAAACTTAATTTAAAAGTAGACAACTGGTACTCACCATGTCCACTGAATGAATTTTGAAAAAACTGTTGCTAGACAAACAAAGAAAAAAAAATAAAAAGGAATTTTAAATTTTTTTTTAATTTAAAAAATATAAAAATTTACAACTATATGTGTAGTTTCTAAGAAGCTGATACAGATTAAACAAATAATAAGATCCCGTAAACATGTCATTCTCCTTAACGAGTTCAAGGGTGTATAAACAATGTCAAATTCCTTATAAAAGAACAGAATTATGAACTAAAATTTAAAGAAAAGGCTAAATTTACGTCTGAAAAAATGCTATTAAAACACATATTTCATTTTCTTCTCTTTCATACTTTTGGTTTTCGGCTGAGAACTACAATTTCAAAAACGAAAGTAAACACCCTTAGGAATGATATACTCTGCGTGATAACGCCAGTCGTTTTCGCTGCGTAAGTGATGCCGGGTTAATGGCGATAAATAACGTATTTTCAGTCATCAGCAGTATACATCAATTAAATATTTTCTGACAAGTTAATTTTTTAAATATTAACAAATAATGAAATATTAACAAATAGTTACAAGTATTTACAGAATATAAATCCCAATCTTTCTGTATTCCACTATGGTTCAATCCCAAACTAAGAGTTTTGGAAAAAAAAATCCTATATGGTTAAACTTAAAGTAAAGTTACAAAAATTTAAGAATTCTTTAAAGCTGTTTTTTAGAATTGCATAGTTATTTCCTTAACATATTTTTCTTTCAATCAAGGAAACTTTTGCCATTTATTATTTAATATAGTTTTTGCATATTTTTTCCACAAAATTATGAGAAATAAATATACGTTGCACATAACAAAGAGGGTAGAGCTCATTAAAAAAGATTAAACTTATTTCAAAATAAATTTCAAAAATATAGATTATTCTTATCCTTAAACATAAACAGTTTTCTATAACACAGGTCACAGAGTGATGTAGTTGAAACTTTAGAACTAAAATGGCAGAGGTATGTTACTCTTGAAAAATGCACTAGCTTAACCTGAAAAATTAATTCAAAACGTTTATTTACCTTTTTTATTTATAAGAGTTCTTTATACAATTTGTTCGAGAAACGTCAAATGCTAAGATTATCAAAAAATAGACTATCAACAAATCATGGCACTTTGTATTAAAAAAAAATGAATTAAAGTTTATTGTAAGACAAATTTAAAAGAAATTATTACTTTCGCTATTAGATATTTTATAAATGAGAGATGTATATTTTAATACCAAAATCTACATATAATAGATTTGGGGCGGAAGAAATCGTTTTAGCTTTAAGGGACACTGGTTTTTAAAAATTTTATACTACATTCATCCTACTTTCTTTCATCCCTTTGATTGAAACTATCACTTATGGTCGGATATAAAAACATAAAAAGGCTTTACTGGAAATGAAGATCTTTCGTCTTGGAAATAAGAGAGAAAAATGAAATTTTATGACCCTTCATCTGAAAATAAGAGCATTTGATGATCTTATTCGCGTTTATGATTTTTGACAAATCCCTTCTTGTTTATTAAGTAATTTAACATTAAGGCAGCGTTTCTGAAACTGTAGGGAGCGCCTCCCTTCGGGGCGATGACATTTCTACGAGGGAGAAGCGAACATATTGAACAGTCGAAAACAAAATATCATTAAAAAATTATGAATTTTCCGAAAATAAACAATCAAATTACATTCTGATATTAAAAAAATGGAATGCACATTTTCACTCATATAATGCACTTCTAAATGTATCAGTGCTGAACAATGTATTTTATGATTAATTCAACAATGCTTAGAACAAATTTAATAATTAACAGTGACCTCATGGACTTATCAAAAAAAAATATATACAAAACTAACACGTATCTTGATAACTTGTACTATTTATATTTAATTTCTTAACTTCCCATTAAAAGTTACGTGATTCACTTCCCAATACCAACCGTTTTCCACGCAGGCGCACAAATGCAATGTATTGGCAAGGGGGGGTAAGGAATAAAAAAGTAAATAATCTGAAATAAGTAACTCCTTCGCAGACATTGTCAAAAGGTCCTTTTATTACATTCCAAAAAACTTCGGAATAATTTTATGGATAGCAGTGCACAGAAAAGATCCTACTTCGGAAAGACATATATATACGTCCGAGGAAAGTCACACTATGTCTGCGCGAAAGTTTATATACGCCAGTGGCACTTAAGAGGTTAACATCGCATTGAAGCTTTAGCACCAAAATATAGTATTACTGAATTCAACACATTGTCTTTGTATGAGGAGGGCTAAATGAAAATCATAACTGAATATATTAACGCGAATATTTGAGAAGCACTGTATTAAGAAAGTCAAAAATTGAATTTTGACTTAAATCCGTTCTTTAAAACATAATTTATTTGGTTGAAATATCGACCATTCTTCTTGTAAAGGTTTTCCTCTTTATAGGCATATTTTTTACTAGAATAATTTTATTTCATTTTTTGTTGTTCATTCTTTACCCACAATGTAAGCGATGGAAAAAAAGAAAAAAAAAAAGAAAATTAAAGTTTTCTATGCGTCTTTATGAGAATTTTCAAACAAAGATTATAAAGTTTAATTGTAAATAATTGCGCATTTAGTAATCTTTCTTAAGCATTCTAAAATACTGTTATCGATAGACAAAATTTATCATATGTCATCATCATTGTGAAGCAAGATTTTGCCTCGTCTCCAAGAGAAGTTATTAATGGCTGAACCTAAATCATTCCTTCAAAAAGATAACGACTCATTTCCAGCTGGTTCTGAAAGTTTAAGCCATTGAATCATGATGCTTCTGAATTTTCGCATAAATATTTCGTTTTCTTCGCATAAATTTCCACTTCAAATCCTTTTATATTTTACACGGAAAAAGGCTTTGAAGATATTATTCCCTAAGAATAATATTCTAAATATTCTTTTCCTCTTAAAGCCTCAGAATTTAAATAAATTTATATGTTTGAAATATAAAGCGAACTTTTTAACTTTCATTTAACACTTTAGGATTGATGAATAGCAATACAAATCTGTGTTTAAAGCTCCGCCTAGAGTAGAATATTATTTTGAATAATACAAGCACTAACGATTTATTTTGCACACATAAATATTGTATGTTAATTATAAAAAAAAAAGTTTTCCGCTATTACTAAATATAAAGCAAAAATTTTCATTTAAAAATAAAATTTGCAAACATTTTTTTAAATAAATTAGCATAAACAATTAAATTATTCGTTTTAAATAATGCAGTAACATTTCATTACACATGTGTTTGTTTTATTGTCAACCATATGATAACTTATAAAGAAATAAGGACACATATTTATGTTGAGCTGTAGAAAAACATTTACTAGTTTCCATTTTATTCAATCTCTATGTACATGTTTTATGAGTACAATAAATTCAAAACAGTGTTTCTCAAACTGTGGGGCTAGCCCTCTAGGAAGGCACGAGCATAATAAAAAGTAAAAAACAAAAGGTTATTTAAAAATTATTAATTTCCTGAAAGTAAACAAACAAAAAACATTTTGACATTGTAAAATATAAAATACACATTTGCACTGATATGCATCAGTACTTCATAATGTATTTGATAATCAATTAATCAAGTTTAAGTTAAAAAAACAAGTAAATCCCTCGCAAACACTGCCTAAGTCCTTTTTTTGCATTCCAAAGCCTTCAGAACAGTTTTACATATAGCAGTGCAAGAAAAGCTCGTATTTCGGAAAGACGTATATACACATGTCATAAATAATCAACGCTTTGGCTGAGTGAGGCATTTATATACGCCGAGGCCCTTAAAAGGTTAAAGTCGTGCTGTAGCTGTAGTGTTAAATTATAGTAATATTTAATTCAATATATTGTTATTGTATTGTGGGGAGAAGGCCACGATGAAAATTATGATTGATAATTGGGTCGCAAATATTGAAACTTTGAGAAGCACTGGTTTAAAAGATTTAAGCCTATTAACTCTCAGTATCCTTTAAGTTTCGCACGACAATGTACACATTATCTTGTTATATTGTAGAAAACTACAAAATCATTCAGAAAACTAATGGAATTTTTGAGAACCGTTTTATTTAAAAAGAACTTTAAAAGGGTCCAACGTATTCAAGACAACAAATCAATATTTCTTCCATCGTACTTTATTTTTCAATGTAATTTAATTTTGCGTGATAAGTTTGAAATAATTTTCAGCAATTAGGTCTAATGATCACTCATGCACAAACACAATCAAATAGTTAAAAGTGTATTGGTAATTTCGGAACAAATTTCACAGATTTGATTATTAAAAAATATTAATTTTGTAATTTAAATTTAGGAATTTCAAATTATTATTTTTTTTTGTATAGCAACGTCATCATCATATCACTTGATGCTATTGTTACTAAAACACGTCAGTGCTTGTGACTGAAAGTGTTTTAGTATTGTGGCTCCAAACACATTAATTTTAATAAATTTTTATTTTAATCATGAAGTTTACATAAATTTCAAGTGTTACTCTATTGCTGAAATTCCTGTTATTCCCAATCTAGTAGTAAATATTTGTGTGGTTGTTTTTTCTAATGCCACTTGTCTGACGTAGTCAGATCGAGACCCACGAAATGCATCGTAACATGGAGCTAGAGGTACGCCTGTCGTTGGCCTTGAACACCATACAGGTGACAGTACGATGTAGCTCTGCCAAATTCCCCGAAGAGACGATAGATAGCGACACCACCTCTATCTCCACCTCCACAATTTATGCATGGAAACTGAAGGGGAAGGAAATATTCTTCAGTCCCTGTACTCGTAACTCAGCCCACAAGACTACGGACCCACTGATTTAATGAGCACGTACTCCGTGTGTCCTCGAGGGATATTTGGTGGCATCGGTCATCGAACCCAGGCCTTCCGGTCTGGAGACCGATGCTCTAACCACTAGGCTACCCACGGCCCGTAAATATTTGTAACTATCTGCAGGAAAAAAAGGCACACAGGAAAAGGTTGAAAAATGTTTATAACAATAATTTACGGCTTTAAATGCTATTTTTCTCTTAATAAGTTGCATTAGCAACTATGCCTTTCCAGACGCGGCAAGTTCCCAAACATGTGAGCCCTTTCTGTGGTGACCCCATCTAGTTGTCACGTTACCAAATTTGGATGCTTGAAATAATTTAATTCAAGCTGTCGTTGGAAGCTAAACACGCATGCAATGCAATTTGGTATCCGACACAGTTTAAAATACATTTACATCAATTTAGCGTTCTGTAGATGCAGTTTTCTTTAATCAAAAATCCTTTAAATATTTTTAAAATTTAGTGATAATTTATAAAACGAAAGTATTTTCTTCATTATAGGATGATTAATACATTAAAATTAAACAAGATCTACATACACTTCTGTAAACGTAAATAAAATCTTGAATGAAACTAAAAACACTATTTTTCAACAAGTTACATTTTTCAATTTGTTATATATTTCAAATTTATATAGTTATATATAAAATCATTTCTAATAAATCCGTACTTGTGCAACTTTTAAAATTAGTAATTAACCACTAAAATACATTCAACTAATTCAAACTAATCATGTACTTTATAAGTAGAAATTATTTTTCCCCCAAGAATATTATTATTTAAGATTGGTAGCAAATCCTTGGTGTTAAATTAAGAATTTAAGTAAAATAACAGTTAAAAGTAAAATCCATAACTAACGACAGGGAATAAAAGCATTCGAGTATAAAAAATGATACAAAAATGCTTTAAAAACTTAAACGTGAAGTACTAAAAATAGAGAGAAAAAAATGAGATTTAATGCAGACGGTTTTTTATTCTCGCAATTAGCAATGTTTTCTTGTAGAAATAAGAATAATTATACTGTTCAAAATAAAGAGCTACTTTCTTTAATCGAAATAATTATCCCAATACAAAACGCAGTTCATTTGTTATGCAAAATAAAAGGAATCTAATGAGGAAATTTTAATGGAGTAAAACTGTGAAATACTTGTTTGGACAAGTTTATTTATTTGCTGTCAATAAATATATATCTTTTAGCTTTGATCTAAGTAAAAAAAAAATGTAGCTTTCTCATAGTTTAATTTCCTTTTTTGGCAACATTGAGAAATATTCAAATTTCTTTCGAGATACCGAAAAAAACGAACCTTCTTTACACTTCACTTTACTTTTAATTAAAATCCTTCTATTCAGGATTGCAATTTATGCTTATTTGTTTTGAGTTACATATATTGATTTTGATTCTATAAATCTTGTAATATTAATTAAAAAACCATCTAGTTTTAAGCAAAACTGAAGATATAAATATTATTAAATAAGATTTGAACACATGATAATTTGTTTCGAGTTAGCTTAAAAAGGGTACTTAAGTCAATATACATCAGTAAGAAAATCATTTTAATTACATTAGCATTGATCTTAAAAAAACATATAAAATGCTTCATGAAAATATTAGGAATTTATGATAGCAAAAAGATGGCATAGTTTGACCAAGTAAATACAAATTAAAAAGTGAAAATGTTCTAGTAAGAAATATTTGAAATAGTATTTTGATATAACATTTTAATGGTTTTGTCCAATAAAATGTTTTGTAACTTATTCAAATAAAATAGGTTCAAACAGATGGAAGGATATTGTTAGAAGGATAGATATATTTTATTACAATTAACAAAAAAAAAGAAGAAAAGAGCGGATTGTGGCGTATTTAGGTTCGCATAAGAGAAACAGGTAAAAGAAGGAAGAAATATATTGGGAAATCAACATGCTTTATTCACTGAAGTATAATTCTAGTGTTGTCGTAATTAAGAAATTGAAGGGAATCATCATTATCTAAAAATAATATCTAATATTACTCATAATTAATACAAGATGAAGTCAGATAGATGAATGGCATTGTAAGTATTGAAAGTATCGTAAGACTATACGACTCTCATGTGGAACCCAAATAAGTGTATGCATATATTCCTTTATAAGTAGCTTTTACAGGTATATAATCTCAATATATCTTTCTCCTTTAAGATTTTGGTATTAATACCCGTTTTAGGTAACTTCACTCGATTATATGTGGAAAACTCTATTGGCAACTTAAATTAAAATCAAATTTTTAAAGATTTGTTACGCTTTATTAGTTTTTGTAAAATTTTTTGGCGTAGAAAATAAACATACAAGGCGTGTTTTTAAGGTAATTACCGTTTTTACAGAAAACTCCACAAGTAAATTTCTTCCAAAAATAATTTATTCACTTGAAAGGCCATACTTTACTCTACTTTTCTACATAATTCCCATTACTATTGAGGCATTTATCGTATCTTGGGACCAGCTTTTGTATGCCATCGCCAAAGAAGCTTGCCGCCTGATTAGACAACCACTGCCTCACAGTCGTTTTCGCTTCGTCATCATCGGAATGGCGCTTCCCCGCCAGATGCTTCTTCAAGTGCATAAACAAATGGTAGTCGCTCGGCGCTAGATAGGGACTGTATGGAGGGTGGTCAAATTGTTCCCAGCCAAAAGAAGTGATAAGGTCTTGTGTTCGATTTGCTGTGTGTGGACGGGCATTATCGTGAAGCAAAACGACTCCGGCACTCAGCATGCCCCGCCATTTGTTTTGAATTGCGTGGCGCAGTTTTTGTAAAGTCGCACAGTACGCTGCTGCATTGATCGTGTCGCCGCGAGATAAAAAATCGACTAGCAACGCACCCCTTCTGTCCCAAAACACAGTGCACATGATTTTCTGAGCAAAAATTGTTTGTTTGAATTTCACTTTCCTAGGGGATGATGAATGCCGCCATTCCATTGATTGCTGCTTCGATTCCGGTGTAACGTAGGCTACCCATGTTTCATCGCCTGTGACAATATTGCTTAGAAAATCATCTCCCTCGTTACTGCATCATTCGAGAAAACTCAATACACTGCCCAAACTTTTGGTTTTGTGCTCATCAGTCAACATTTTTGGCACCCAGCGTGAACACAATTTCCGATAATTTAAACGTTCGGACACAATTTCGTAAAGAACACTTCTTGAGACAGCAGGAAACACTTCAGATAAGGACGAAATCGTGAATCGTCTGTTCTCTTTCACTTTACAGTCCACTTTTTGAATCAGTTCATCGGTAATGACTGAAGGTCTCCCACTTCATTCATCATCATGAATGTTTGCGTGGCCATCTTTAAAGGCCCTAACCCATTTCCGCACCATTCCATCACTCATAATGTTTTGACCATACACTTCACTGATTTGGTGATGAATGTCAACTGATTTGAAGCCCTGAGCACAGAGAAACTGTTTTACAGCACGCACTTTGCAGTCGGCGGGATTCTCAATAGGTGGAGGCATTTTAAAATCACGCAAACAGATGTAGACTAGATCGGATGGTTCCGTAATGGCGTCTGTGGCTTCCCAACAGATGTTGCTACACGACGCGCATGCGCTAAACGGTGACCACAGCGCTGCGGTGGCGTAATTTAAAAACGGTACTTATTTTACAAACACGCCTCGTATAATGTATTTTGATTCCGTAATAATGATAATCCCTATGATATTAACGTATAAGAATTCATTCTATGTATTTCAGACTTTTCTGAAAATGTCATCTTTATTTGTAACATAATTATTCATCAGCACTCTAAAAATATATTTACACTTTGTACTTATTTATATCGCTACATATGTTATGAATGATGTATAAAGAAAGTAATAAATATTAATGCGCAGGGAAAAGATATATATTGAAATGAATAAATACAAATAAGTAATTAATCCTTGCAATTGAAATGATAACTAATTTTAACAAATCTGAAAATTTGTTGATTAATCTAGAAAACTCATCATATTATATATTGAAAATAATAAGGTTATTTACACTGCTAATTATAAAAGTATCGAGAGAAACAGCAAGGTATTCGAGGCACCTTACGCTTGTTTTACATACAATATTAAATAATGCACGCGCAAATCCTGTTTAAATGCTCTAAAGTGTTTTATTTACATAAATTTGGAGCAAAACTGCAAAAAAAAATAAATATTTTCCTTTTTATCAAAAATAAAAACGAAATTTATCTTCTCAAAAAGCAGTAAGTAGTAAAATACTGCATTTAGAAAGCAAACATTATTTTTTAAATGTTAATAAATATTTTTCCTCTAAAATATAATGTTAATAAATACTTAAATTGAATATTAAATTATTCCTATGAACACACTAGCAAGAAAATCAAATTTACGTTATTAATTGCATGAAACAAGTAGTTTTGTAATAAAATAAAATACATTTTCTGTTTGTAGGAAACTATTTTACAATCTAAGAAATAGGTTTCTTCAATGGTTTTGTAAACGTAATTTTTTTTAGCTTAGATGCGTTTATGAATGTCATTTAAGAAACTTTACACAGGGGGATATATATTTTTATACAGCAATGTATACACATTCGCAAGTACAAATATTTCTTGAGTATATTGTAGAAACAATATATCATTTATGTTAGAAATGTACAATTTCTGTAGTTTAATAAAATTGAATTTAAGAATGTATTATATGAAAAACTCACTCGCTCTCAGATGACATTGATGTTTCCATTAATTAATTTCCTTTCACTACCTATCGTAAATATCATTTAATTGCCCTCTTGAAATAGTACAATTTTCAATAAGGAGAAATAGAAATATTTTTTTCTAACATATAACAAACGTGTATATATAATATTATTATTTTTTTTTGTGTTGTGACTTATATGATTCTATTTTTTTTTCAATTTAAGACATATTTTAAACAATTTAAAAATTCATTGCATCAAAATTTTTAAAACGCGTCAATATAAATTACACATAACTCAATGGAAATATATTGAGATTTATTACTACATACATACAGATGATTCCTAAATAAACGTTTAAAAATACCTTTCCAATTTCTTTAGAAAAATTAATGGCATATATATGAGTGTAATATACTTATTCATACATTTCATTGTTTCAGTGAAATAGGAAATATTCCTGAAAAATTCTGCTATGAAATAAAGTAATTGATTTTTTACAACCCACACACAATAGCAATATTGCTGGTGAATAATATAGATGTACAATCTAATCAAGAGATAGAGCATTGAATACTATACCTGACTATACTATACCTGATACAAGGTTATTGAAATGCGTAACGTTTGAAACCAGGCCATCACCTAGAAGGTATTTGAAAATAAAATATTTAAATCAACCCATATTCATTGAAAGTCGGTTACCCTATTAAAACCAGATAAATATTTTGTCACTTTCCTTGTAGAGGGAGTGACGACCCTTTTCTTGAATCTCATGCAAATTATTCTTTTGGTTTGCAATCTCAGAGATATGGCTCCCTTTCACGTATTATATCCTCGTCACTTGACCATTGTTAAAAAAATTCTAAGGCTCAATACCAATAGTTTTCGTGTACCTGTGAAATACGAAGTTTAAAATCAACAAGGTAATTAATTACCTCCACCGATAGAAATACATTTGGAATATATTACTCAACTTTCTTGTGGCTTGTCCGTAAAATAATTTCTAAAAAAATAGTGACAATTTTAATTTCGATTTCACTATGAAAAGAAAAGAGAAAAGTTGCTATTAACGACTTCCGCAACCATGCCAACTTTCAAGGTAACTCACCAAATTGGCAATCCCAATTTCACACGTAAACATTGAATTAACAACCATTTTTTTCATTTCATACTTCTCCACATACCGCTATTCTAAGCCTAACAGTTTGCTGATACTCGAATAATAAAATTCGGAGCTGGGATTACTGAAATTTTGAATGCTAACATTTAATAATAAAATTTAAAATATCAAAATAATAACATACACTTATATATAATAACTACAAAAATAATATTATCGTTATATGTATTAAAATAACAGTAATTGAATATATATATATATATAATTAGAAAAAAATAAATATAATATCACTTATTATATAATTGAATATTTTTTATAATTACTTATTACTTTTCCCGTAGTGTTTTTCGACTACGTGTTCCATAGTCCAATCTGCGTATTCCATTTTTTGCATTAATGCCGAGTTATTCTAGGTCACCAACATGGTTGTTATAGTACGTAAGTACCGTAGAGTTTTATCATGTCTAATAAACATTGCATACTTATTTTTAAAACAAGGGAGGTTTCTGTGCATATGATAGACTTATACCTTCAGAAACCTTTCTGCATGTCAAGCTTTCCTGTCAAAACCTTTCTAGCACTCTCTCATGCAAATCAAATCCTGAGTTCTTAGAAAATGCATAGCATGCTTCAATCCATCATCTCATTCTCTCCGTTGACATTGTTATCCCCCCTGCTTATGTGGATTCCCGTTTTCTCTTTTTTGGTAAGTTACCCCCTCCAGAAAAGTATGTAGCTACTGAAAATTCAACAAATTCCCAATTTTGCAATGGCTTATTGACATAAATTCAGTTAGAATTTCAACAAGTTAGTCGATTGTTTTTTCACTTATTATTATTATAGAAGTAAATTCGATAATTTCTTTGTCATTGCATCTTATAATTAAAATTTTATATTGAAAAAAGATGATAATTCATCAATGATAATGTTCGAAAATTACTTTCCAAACCAATTGCCGAATATCTTTATTTATTACTCATTTTTTTTTATTTCGTTACTTAACTTTGGAAGTATTTTGATAATGAATTATAGGGGAGTAATATATAGTAATGGGAAGTCACAGTTTTTAATATTTCTTATAGAATATATGAGCACAATGTTTCTAGGCTTCTAAAGAAAGGTACAAATAAATAAATAAATAAAATATACACGTTGAAGTGTTTCGCATGGATAGCGCAATAAAATAAAATCTCATGGTAAGAATTGAAAAAGAACGCATTTTCCAAAAGGTAAATATACGAGAAAATTTCATCTTTAAAAATTAATCGGATAGTATTTGTATATTCTAATTTCTAACAAAGGCAAATAATTTAAATGAGAAAAAAGTAAAAATTATGAAATTGTGCAGTACAAGTTATGAAAAATACAAACAAAATGCATTTTTCATGAGGAAAAAGTATCACAAATGGGCTCATAGAAAAATTAGAATGTTTTATTGAATTCCCTACTACCAGCTCACAATCTCTACATATTTATTTATCTTGATGGAATTTTCAAACGTCAATAAAATACATTTTAAAGCACTCAATTGAGCTGAAATTTTATATACATGATTATTTTGAATGGTAATACAATAATTTAATTATAATTAATTCAAATTTATTGATTAAAACTAATTATTTAAAGAATTAAAAATACAGCCACGTTGGCATCATTTTTGGCAACTAGCGTCAAAATTTGAAAGGGCTTTTTCTCACGTTTTAAAGCATTCAGTTGATCTAAAATTTTATATACACGATTTTTTTATACACACAATACAATACTTTGTTATTCCTTTTTTAAGTGACCTTCATGATAAGAGATGTTTTAATTTTTACAAATACTAGAGCATTTTATCTTAGTGAATATATGAAGTTGCTTAAAAAATTATAATCACAAAATGATTGTAAATTTTGATAGAAAACAGTAATTGTTAAATCTGAAGGTCAAAACAATTTTACTGTTATACAGAAGATACACATGTAATTTCAGCAAATTATTTTCAAAACTTTTTGAGCAATCGCTGTCCCCGTTTGAGCTTTTCGAAAACCACATTTCGAGTAAAACGCATTTTAAAGTTTGACATCTTGTGTAAAGTTGCATTTGCTTCTACTAAAACACTTGTAGTTTTTGTTCTAGTGAATGGAAAATAAAACACTTGGTATTTTGATTAAGTTAATAAGATGACCTATAAAATAAAATTGTAAGCAAAATTTGTCAAGTTTTGGAAAAAAAATCATGATTTTAGGGGAGTAGGATACCTTAAATTATAGAAAACATTCAAAGTTCAATCAAGAACAATCGAAATATAGCTGTAAAAATACCAACTATCTACCGTTAAAAGAAAGAAATTTATATATTTGACGTTAATTATCAGCATATTAGTGAATAATGGAGACCAATGAATCACTATGTGCATTTCCATGCTTTTACGGTACAAAACTTTGCGTTTCTTGAAACCTATAATGGTAGGAATAGAGAAGTGGATAATGCATTGTCAAGCTAAACATTTTCTAAAATAGATTTCTGAACTGCTTGTATGAGCGCAAGAATCAGAAAATTTCAAGCAGGTCTTATTGAATGAGTGATGGAATTTGTAAATGGGACCAGAGTTTCAGCTACCTAACCAATCATTTAATCTCGTTTTACCCAATCTTTTCAGTTAGGTAAATTGTGACCTATATTGATCACAAAGAGACATAATGTTATTGCTATCCATTACAAAAAGCAGATGCTCCATGTTGCATCAATTAAATAATCATGCGCTTATATTTTTTTTAATTCACTGAGTCATTATGTTTTGCATCACAACTGTAAAATTTCTGAATTTACATAACTTATAATTTTTGCATCTAAAGTTTAACATGTTTTTGTGTGGTAGATAGAGACCGCATAAAATAAACGAACAAAAAATATTCACAAATTTTCTTAAACTCTTACATAAAGCAAAAATATATATATATAATTCATGGAAATATACTACATACATTTTTTAATGCTGTGGATATATGCCATTTTTTCCGAAATTTGTGTAAAAGTACTTCCACTACCAAATAAATAATTAAATGTTACGCATTGAAACATTTTAAAAACATATAGTTTATCATTGTATTCACGGATAAGTTTTCAATTTGCACAAACATAATTCCTTGCTACTCATCGTAATCCAAAGCTCTGTAATGAATAAGTTCAAAATCGCTTTCGTCACTTGAAGGTACAATTTCAATTGATTTATTTTTTTACAACATAAAGTAAGAGAAAAGTTTTTGGGACAAAGTTTGGGTGGTCAGTTGCTTGTGAATGTCACGACAACCAGATACACATGATTAAAGCCCTTTTTGGAATTTTATTCACCTTTCTTTATTGGTATCTATTTGTAAAAATGCTTTTCAAATTTTCTGGAAATCTGGATCCCTGCATATATTTATACACTATCAAAGAATTCGGTTCTTTTTCTCCATATTCATAATCTATCGGATTATTCATAATGTTATCGTCATTGAAAGTTTCGTCTTCAATCAAGCGCGGGGTGCTGGAGCATTGAGAGAAAGTAACTGAATCCGCATTTTCGGGAGACTGTTTATAACAATTGAAGATAGCGTCTTGAAGTGTCTACATTTCAGTGGCGTAACGTGAACCCCCGCATCATGGGGGGGGAGGATTCTAGGGGTCATTTACGCTAAATACGTATTTACCCAATTTATAAAATATTACAGGCAAAACCTGACTTTAAGATGGCGTCTTCACATTATCCGTTACACCACTGGTAAATAGATAGAAAACATTACAGTGGAGCCAAAACCATTGAGTCCTGCCACGAGAGGGTGGGGCAGGACTCTAGGGGTCCAAGGCTTGACTAACGCTAAACACGTATTTGCCCAATTTATAAAATATTCAAGGCGAAACCTGTCTTTCAGGGGGTAGGGGTGCCAACATTCTCCATTACGCCACTAGTAAATAAATATAAAACATTACAGTAGCACCAAAGCCATTGAAATTCATACATCACAAAAAAAAATGTTCGCACATAAAAAAATCGCCCAAAAATAAAATCGCACAAAAAAATCACACATAAAACAAGACCACACACAAACGGGTTCTACTGTATATAAATTATTTTAGCAAAAGACAAAATATTTAAAATTATATTTTTCTATTTAAATATATAGTACACTATGGTACTTTATGGGTATGAAACTATATACATTTTCTCTCTCTTTGTTTCTCACTATAAATATTATAACATATTTTAATCGATATTTTCTGTAATTTGAAATCCAGAAGTTCAGCTTTATTCGAAAATAAGTCCATTTTTAATATATTATATTATATTTAAAATAAAATTTAGCATTATAAGTTTACATTTATTCCTACCAAAAAATGAATGAACTAAATAAAGATGCTTTAAGTAGGAAATGTTATTGATATAATTTAATTCATAAAAGTGCACGTACAAGTGTGCAAAGTCACTTTTTGCTGAATGACTTTGAGGCAAACATCCACTCAAAAACTTTCTTTTTTAAAAAAATCTGAAATGTTTTTTCTCTATTAAAACTCCAAACATAATGCTAAGAGAAAATCTGAATATTTACTTATCTTTAGGTCCATCCCAAATCATTGATAAAACTATCAAAATTTTAATGTTTTTGTGTCGGAATTGATACCGTAACATTTCTGCTTTTAAAATGGAGTAATACCACTTTAACAAATACCACTGAATTACAAAGAGGAATTACATCGTAACCTGCATATTTTCTATCAAGTTCAAATCTATGTCTTAACATTTATTTGAAATAGTTTATAAAATATTTTGTATAATAATTCATTTATAATTGATTCAAAATTGCACCATATGTTGATGTTTTTCTTTTTTTTCTTGTAGTTTGTTTAGGTAATTTTTGAATACTTAATGCATGGAGAACGTGTAAAAAAAATTTTGAAATACTGCATCAGTTAAACCGAAGAAAAAAATCGATAATTTAATTCCCCATTGTTATATTGAGGGGAAACATTTATAGTATATAATTAGAAAATATTAAAAAATATCACTTTTTAGGTCATTTTTGTCATTAGTTTAAGTTCGTCTGTTGGTTTTTTTAAATTCTGTATTCAAAATTGCATCGAGTTTTTGAGACAAATAATAAATGTTATGTTAAACTGAAAGAAACTTACATTTCCTTGAAAATGTTTACTGCATCTGACATAAACAGTAAGCATTCACAATACTGTGAATGATTTTCTTTGAAATTTGTCATTGTATGAAAGCCTATTATTTGAAATAAATGTAATAAATGGTTTTCTTTGGAATCAGACAAGTGTAATGCCTTGACGACGATTACAGTTATATTTGTTGCAACTTTGAAGTGAATCAAGATTTCTTTTAAGCATTGTATACTGTCTGTATCATATGGAAGAGGAAATTAGAAATGGATTGCTTATGTCAAGCAATAGGGAGCATTGTGTGTCGAGAAATAGAAAAACGCAAGTATTTTTCTATAGAATAATATAAACGTCAGAAAGAATTACAAAGATTGCTCCAGGGGAACCGACACTTCGTAACGCTTGATTTTTTTTAAATGGCAAAATTCCAAGTAAAACAAATTTACTACAAAATATAGTCTTCGGATTTCGGTATGTTATTTTTCTTTATATATGCACCGCATAAATTCTTACTTTTAAAAATTAGATGTGGAAATAATAGATGAAATATAAAGCTTCAAACATAAATTTTAAAATTACCTTAAATATAATTTACCTTTTTAAGCTATAAAAATATTATTTAAACTTAGTTGAGCCGTTGGGAGTACAGAAAAAATAAACTCACGTCCACTTAATTACTTTAAATATTTGGAATAATTCTTAATTCTGTGTGGAATTAAAATGATTAAATTTAGGAAACTACATTTATAAGATCATGCAAATTAAGCGGAATATATCACATAACGAACTAATAATTATTTTGAATTAATAACAAATTAACAAATATTTAAACATAATTATAAGCAAAATAAATAAATAAAATTTATAATATGTATATATTAATTTCAAAATATGATGATAAATCCAGAAATTTGTTAGCAAATATTTATTTTTCAAAATTTAGTAATAATTACATATCTTAAGCAAACCTACTATATTTCTTCAGAATCATCCCTTACATTTTTTACAAATTTTAATAGCATTTATATTTTAAGAATTAAATTTTCGATAATTTATTTTTTTCTTACTTTTGGCTTTGAGGATATATGATTTTCGCAATATACATTTTTATATTCACTCATTTTTATATTTTATCCTTTAATTCCAAAAATATTTTCCGGCTGTATAATCAAATTTTATCTTTAAATAAAAGAGGGGATATACTATACAAAATAGTTGGTCAAACTTTTTATCTATTGCTTTTTTTAAATCAATAAGCTATTTCTGTTACTGTCAAATGCAATATAGAATCCATAATTGTCAGTAAAACATTTCATACTTTCAAATACTAGAATTAAATTCTGATTTTTTTAAGTACATGATTGATATTTAAATAAATTTTACTTTTAGGAATGATTTAGTAAGGTTAATAACCTCGAATAGCAAAAGACATAGTAATTATGTATCAATAGTACATATAGTTTGATAATCCAAGATAATATTCATTAAGTGTTAGGTCTGATAAAATTAAGATTTAACTGTGAGGCGTAAGAAAAAGTAACTATCTAAAAAAATGTGTTTATACAATATTAAGTACTGAATTTAAAATGACACTTGTACAACCCGTTATTTACTCAATTACTTAAGCATAAAATGTGAACTGAAAGTTAATTTAAAATTATTTAATTGCCTTTTATTTGAAAGATAATATTACGATAATTTAAGAATAATGAAAATAATAGTTTTCTACAATACTTTATTATTATTTATTTATTACGCAGCAAAACCTTATTACTTTTCAAAAAGAGAGATTTCAAGTTTATCAGCATTGTCTGGAGTATCGGAACTTGTTTTTGAACACCCTCAGTGCTCCACTTAATTTCGAGTTAATAATTTGTAAAAAAATATATTTTGAAAAAGAGAGAGAGAAAAATCAAAGTAATTATTGAATTGCACGCAATTGGTTTATATTCTGTAAATAGTTCAAATTATATGAGTAAATATACTTGAAAGTTAAATTTTATGCAACAGTTATGACTTGAGAGAAACATCAGCATTTTCTTAAGCAAATTAAAGCTTTTAGACGATATAATTTTATATGAAATCAACATTTAGACAGCAAAAAATCTTAACTAAGACATTTCTTTCAATAAATTATTTCAGATAACCATTTTTATGAAAATGTTGAATAAAATATTTTTCGAAAGAAATCTGTTTACTAATGTAAGAGTAAAAGTGTGTTTTTAAACTACATTACAATTTAGAAGCAAATTAAATTATTTCTTCCATGAAAATTCTTTCTCGTTTTGCAATTCCTTTCCAATAAAAAAAAATAAATAAATATCTTTATTTCGTCGTTGGAGATACATTCATTTTCATTTATAACCATATAAAAATTACTTCATGCTTATAGGTTCTGGAAATATTACACACGAAAAATTTACATAAATAATATCTTAAAAGTATTTTAATTCAAAATTTGTATTATAATAATAGAATATTTAAGCTACATTTAAAAAATGCACCAAATTTCAATATCTTCAATTTCCAAAACCATCTGCGAATCATTCATTATCTGACCGTTAAAAAATGGATTTTTTGATTCAGCTATTAATAATGTTTTTAAGCAGAAAATATATTCTAGTATACAAAATAGTGATAAAACATGAAATGAATTTATGTAAATGAATATGTTTTACATTTATCAAATATTTGAAAATCTCAGGTATTTCAAGGTATATGACCGTTAATTGATGCCAGTTAAGAAAAAAAAATATAAAATGGCTTTAATCTAATTATCCGTAAGAACTCAAACACACATAAAATATACTAAATTTATAAGAGTGTTTTAGGTAAAAACTAAATATTATTTATACGAGTAATTTGTTTTTTTATACTGAAAATACATTTCATTTCTTATTTATTTTTTTACGTAATTTTAAATACGTTTATTGAAATTTTGATTGACGCCAATGGAATTAATGTCATTAATTATGCATTATAGATTTTTAGAATGTAAACATTTAGCAAATATATCTTTCTAGTATTGCGGTTGGCATAATTGTGATTTACAAAGAAAAAATAAGTAAAAGTCATAATATAGCAGATTTGAGGAAAAAATGATTAAATGCATCATTTAAGGGGAATGCAAATACAGTGGACAAATATGAAATATGTTGTAGTAGAAAATTAACCTAAATGAGAAAAGATTTTTCCTGTTAACACTAGTTAAGGTATCTGACTGCATTCGGTACCGTGATTTTGCAAAAGCACATAAGAGGGTCACTTCACGAAAATCCATGAAATAACCGATTTTTCAATTTTGATTGAAACATAAAATACCATTTTTTTTCTTTCTAATGCAGTTTAAATTTTTACTCTAGCTTAATTAGAAGTATTTTTAAGATTTTTTTAAAAAGTTGTTTACATCTGTCAAACCCAAAAACCGCTGATTGCCACGCCCTCTCAAATCAAAACAAAAGACACATGCTACTTTTCAGCCTTATCAAATGGTTTAAATTGATTAAAAGAATTTATTTTGATCAGCAGCTTATCCAGGAAAGAAGTGAAGTGAATAGTTATAGATGTTTGTTTACTTACAGCCTATTTTTTACCTCTTAAAATGCAACGGATTTCTGCGATCGTTTTCAATAGTGTTTTCCATCAAAAACATTAATAAAACATTTACAAAACGTTTTTTAAACTGTGTTAAGTAATAAAATGTTTAAAAAACGAAAGAGTTTGGAAAGAAATGTACAACATTTCAAACTTTTATGGATTTAAATGTTGATAAGTCAGACAATTTCAACATAAATAAATCAGCTTTAAAATCTAAGTTAGGTAAGTTTAATAAAAAGAGTATGTTTCTTTTTTAGATTCATTTGAATGTTTCTGTGAAATTCCTGACATTATACTGTTCTTTTGTGCTTTGAAACAACATTAATTACATAAAATTAATGTAAAAACCAAAATTATTCACATAAATTTTGGTCACCAAATCTAGGGTTTGGCTACAAAATTGTTAATATGTTGTAACTTTTGTGGTCTTATTCAAACATTTCTTATTACCAGGTTTTCTAAAACAGTAGTTAATCAAAAGGTACAAAATTATATGAAGTTGACACAATATAATTTCATATGCTATGAGGTCTATTTAAAAGTAGCAGTTGCAAAAATATTTTGCGGAGTTATGCATTTGTCACTTACACCATAGTGGTTTTGTGATTCCATGCATACATTAAATAATGTGACAGAGAAAGTAACCAAAGTGTCTATGGCTTTAGCTGCTGCCGAAACAATATTTAATAATGGATAACCAAATGCACCAGTGGCTATCAATGGTACCTGGCTAAAAATAAGCTATATATTTCTAAATGGTGTTGTTACGGCAGTTAGTTTGGACACTGGGAAAGTTGTTGATGCTAAAATATTATCGCAGAAATGTTTGTGTAATTTTAACAGCGATGTACATTTATGAGTGTTCGGCAAGTTACATTGAAAATAGTAGGGAATGGAAGTTGAAGAGGTGCACTTTTTTGTATCTCATCACTCGCAGACATTACACAATTTACGATATACACAGTATTTGGACTATATGGGAACTCTAAAACATACAAATCAGTTTTAGAATCTAAAGATATGTCAATATTGAACAATTAGAATGTGTTAATCATGTTGAGAAAATGATGGGGGACATGACTTAAGGGCTTTAAAATTAAAATTAAAAGACAGAAAGCTTAAAGACAAAAATCTCTAGGATGCCGTAATGGCTTGACAGATGCTGAAATAAACAAATTGCAAAGTTGCTACGTTTTGGCTGTTCAAAACAACTCGGGGAAAATTTGTCAGCCATAGCAAGCTATATGGGCTATAATTTTTGATAAAATGTTCACAGGTTTGAATCACGACACGGTTTTATCCCCAATGGGATGTGACTTGTGGTGTAGATTTAATAACCACATACTGAAAGGTTACACATACAAATAAACACGACTTATCTATTGTAATTATAATTACATAAACAAAGTATTTAGAGGTCACTAATCGAACATTTATCCTCTGGATGCTTTAGATAAAACTCAAAATATTAGTGATAACTGTTGAAATACGTTTTGCTGTATAATTCCAAAAACTGTATTTTTTAATTGGGAACTTCAAAACTATAGTACATGAAGCTAAACTTATATAATCATGTTCATTACAAATTGAAAGTTTTAGATGTATTAAACATTCAACTCCTGAATATTACCAATGTCGAGCATTGCAAAAATAGATCATCCGTGTATTAGGAAAGCAGAATAGTCAGTTTTAGAATGAACCAAAAGAAGCCAGAATTTAAAAACAAACAATTAAAATGTAGGCAAGAAGATGATCTTGCAGATGACACTAAATCATTATAGTTATGTATTTCTTAGTTAATATAATTTTGTACTTTAAATCACTATTGGTAAAAAAAAAAAAAAAAAATGGTAAAGGAACATTTTTCTGAAAAAACTACTATTTTACAGCCTTGAAACTTTGCACATATGTAACTTATACAAATAAATATTTTAATGATAGGTTTTTCAAAAAAAAAAAATATTTATGGATTAAAATGTACAAGAATTTTCATGTTTTAAAAAATTTTTGACGTAACTCAATATGAATTTTTTTGAAAAAACTAATAAAATTTTGAAAAATGCTCCCATTAAAATAATAAAACAATACAATGAATAATATTCAAAAAATTCAAATGTATAAAACAAATTTTTAAAAAATTTTCAAATATTTTTTTAACATTATGGAATAGGGAAAATTTGCGTGAAGTGACCCCTGAATAAATGGATAATTTTCATTCTATTTAAATCTCTAGATTGAAAAAAAATAAATATTGAAGATAAAGGACATTTAAAAAATATTTATTTAAATACAATATTTTGGCAAAAAATTACTTAATGAATGATTGCATTTTTTCCGTTCTCTTTGTGAATTGCTTCTATTATAAATAATATGTATGCCTGTATATAGCCATCAGACCTCTGTGCAGAGGCTCAACCAGAATTTTTTCATATAAATAACTTAGAAGTGGTTTATTCATATTTTACGACAACAGAGGGCAGCAATTTTAAGAAAAAACGCCAATAATTATTTCAATTGATGGTAACTCTGAAAATAATGTGAATTTTTCAAAATTTCCAGTTGAGTCTCTGTAGAGAGGTCAGATCTATATACAAGCAAAATAATATTATAATAGAACCATTTTTAACAAAGGAGAACATTTGGAAAAAAAGATTATTCTAAGTTAATTTTTTGCAAAACGGGCTTATATTTAAATAAATTTGTTTGACAAAATGTTCTTAAAACAATTTTATCCATGTATTCTAATCTGAGTGACACTAAATATCACGAAAATTATCCATTTTTGCGTTTTTTTTTAAAATCACGGTTCCGAACGCAGTCGGATACCTTAAACATTTATTCTTCAAAAAATTAATAATGGAAATAGATACATAATTGACTAATCACAAACAATTAGTAGTCGATGTTTATTGACCAAATATTTATGTTCATGAAATTATTCATAAAATCAATTGCAGTGTAGTCCTATATACTTCTAGTATTCTAATAGTCTTATATTTAAATCAAAATGTTTGCATCGTACCATTTCTAGACAAATTCTGGAGAGATTGTTTCCCTTTTCATACTTGCGTCATAGTGAGCTCGTATTGATGATATTGCCGTTGAAGTTTAGGTTATTAAAATGATGCGTTTTAAAAAACAATTATTAAATACTAGCAAACAGCGATATTTATGATAGATTGAATACTGGAAATAAACTGCGGAATAAGATAAGTCATCAATGCAAGTGAACAGAGAGGATAGTTGCATTTTTACTTTTGAAAGGGGGTTAAAACTCAATTCGCCCTACTCAACAAATGTTTTGCCTTCGATTCTAAGTCTCACCCAATTTTCAGTAGCATTAACGCTGGAAAAATAGTGTGGTTTACATTCGATTAAATACGGTATGTTTATAAATCGTAAATTTTTGAGTTTATTTATCGCTTAAAATGGCAGTCTTCTATCCTATGTTAAGTCTTGTACGATAGCATATGAAAACAGAGTTCGTCTTTAAAAATACCAAATTATTAATCACGTATTAGTATCAGAAATGCAATTGACATTTGGACTTTAGGATCCGTAACCAGCTATTTAATTGTTCTTTCTTCACAAATACTTGTTATTCTTAATTTTTTTGTTATACTATGCATTCTTTTAAGAAATCATACATCGATTTTCCACTTTCTACATAAGCTTTGAAGGTTTCAAGTTGTGGATAACTGTTGCTACACGTTGGATTAAATTCCGATTTTTTTATTTTTTTAAAAAAAACAACTCTTCATGTAGCTGTAAAAAATAAATGTTCAACAAATATGAGAATGATTCTAAGAAATTATCGGAAAAAATTAAAAATAGTAATGATGTATATTGAAACACAAAAGTAATTGAAGTGAAAATTAATCTTGTATGTGAAGTCAATTTTTTTTTAAAAAAAAACAATATGTTGGAAATGTAAGCACATTGAAAAACATGATTTTATGTATTTCTAACATAAAAATATAATTTTAAAAGTAAGAATTTCAAAGGAAGAAATGGTAAAAAAAAAAAAAAAAAAAATGGTATAGAGAACATTTTTCTAAAAAAAACATTAAATTTTATAAGTCTTACACAAAATTAAAAACGTATTTAACTCAAATTATACATCTAAGCAATATTAAAAAATACCTTTTTTTCTAAAAAAAAAAAAAACATAAAATAAAAATAAATCATGCTTTTACTTCTTGATAACTCAAAATTTCGCTATATGTTGATTAAACTTTTATTTCAAGAGGGAAAACATATTTTATATAATATTCCAATACACTTTTTTAAATCATATAAAACAAAATAAATTTTTCAAATATTTTCATTATGAAAACTGAATAATTTGTGTCTCTAAATAAATGAAAAAAGATAAATTTTTTTTTTATTTCAAAAGAATATATTGAGAAAGAAAAAAAAAGAAAAAAAATTATATTTGAAGATATATTTATTTCTCATACTATTAATTTAGTTACTTCGTACTATATATTTTTCTTACTTATTATTTAGGTCTTAATGGTTAACATTTTGCATTTTGATTAAATGATTATGCTATAGGAAAAAAAAAGAAATAGGAAGTACTTTATCAAATGCAGCATTATTGTAATATTCCATTCCTTTCCGTTCCAGTCACATTTTTTTCATTAGAATAATTTGACTTGGTTGTACTTTGTAAAATATTCCCTAAGCAATATAAAATACTTTTACTATAATAAAATAAGAGATCTTATTAAAACAAACTAAAACTGCATTTAAACGATTTCTAATGTCTAGGACATTTTGTTACATTTACAGTCGTCTCATTAGACAAACACTTTACGATAACACTTGCCAATTTTGAAGTACGGGCGGGGGAATAGAATGGCTAGATGGTTCATTCTGTTCTTAAAAGGAGACCAGGTATTCTTTTCTCACGCCTATGTGCAAAACAGTTATTCAGATCATTTTAGAAACATCTTGACTGTGACCTAGCCTTTTCCTCCAACACCCTGATGATTTTTAGTCAGACCTATTTATAGAAGTGAAACTTCTGTTGAACATTTTTCATTATTTCATTCCTTCGCACATGTGGACCGCGAAGTATTTGAATGGAAAGAATGTACGAATGTTGTGAGAAAGGCATACCCTGGAGGGTTGCCTCAGTATCAAGTGATAGGTCTACTGGTAGACCATACATATCGTTTATGAGATACGGTAATGTAGTTGATCCCAGTGTTGTCCCATCTTTTATCTCAAAGAACCCATGAGTTGGTACCAAAACAGAGGATGCCGGGTGCAGAAGATCAATCTCCTCAATCAGAAATTATTGGGGGTGGAAAAGAAGCTCACCCAGGGAGCTTAAAAGTTTGACTCGGAAGGTGAAGACGATGTTCTTGTTCTTCGAAGATTCAAGTGTAAGATGTTACGGGGGTAGCTGCACTCGAGAGTATCAAGGTACTGCGAAGACCTTTTCAAATTTGTGGGGCAGTCACTCCAATATCTTGGGGGATACAAGCGAAAGAGATTGAGGGGACAGTCACACCCGAGATGATCCAGAAATCAAAGAACTGAGAAGACCTCTTCCAGACGGGGTGACGGAGTCTGTACTGCATCCGCTTCAGTGATTGATCTTGAGTGAAGCAAGTGAAAGTGGTTTCGGGGACAGCTACACCAGGTAGACATTCTTTGAAGATTTATGAATGTCAATCCGGGCACTAACTTTTCTCTAGCAAAATGCTGCTTAGATTAGAACATTCATTATATTATTTAATTTTTTAAAAATTAGTTTGTTAATAAACTTTCTTTCGGCAAATAGCTGTGTGGACCCACTCGCTAGCTTGAAATGTTTGAGAGTTCAGGACGTTACAAGCACTGTTTACAGAATCGGAATATTTTGTTGTATATTTTATTTCGTTTTGCATCCATTATTATTTTGATTTTAATTTTAAATTTATTTCTTTTATTCTTATAATTATACTCATAATTTTTATTTAATTTATCACTGTTTAAATTTATCCCACTTGATACATAGTAGAATTAAACCAGTGGCTGAGTATCTCCTGCAATAAAAAATTTAAATTCTGATAAAATTGGTATGTAATTACGTGTAAGGACTTACATACCAATTTTATCATATAAGTTCATATTTTACTACACTACTTTGGAGATTAAAAGGAAACAAAATTTAATACCATGTTGATACCTAATGACTACTTTGATATAACTGTAAATTTTTTGAAGATCAAAGAAAAAGGATAATTTATTCCAGAGAAAAGGCAAAAGAACGGAGGATTTAATACCATGTTGAATGTTCCATAAAATTTTAAAGATACTAGCTCAGAGCCGTTCTACAAAAATACCCGTGAGAGAGCGATACGAGGGGCGGTGAGATAACGAAAGCATAAAGTAGACAAATTCTGAATGATGTTTTGAGACATTTTGTTACATATTTGCTGTAACCATGCCTCTAGTTCAGTGTTTCTCAAAATGTGATTTTCAAACTTGATTGGTTTTTAGAGAAAAAAAATTGAAAAGTGTTACTGGGGTGGCAGTGATAACCCTACAAGAGATAGATTGGTTAGCGAGGTAATCTGTCAAAAAACTTTTGGAGTATATCAAAAAGTCGAAAACAAAAGATTATTTTTAAAAAAATTTAATTTACTATAAGGAAACAAAACAAAATACAATCAGACATAATAAAAATAAAATACACATTTGCACTGATATAATACACTTATAAATGTATCAATACTGCACAGCGTGTTTCATAATTAATTTAGCAGTACTAAGCCAAGAACAAGCTTAATAATTGCAAATTACCCTATCGACATGTCATAAAATTATATACAAAATGTAATACTTATTTTGATAATTTGTACGGTTTATAATTAAAGTGGAATTATAGCTTTACGTCAAAGCACATTATTATTGAATTCAATACAAATAGATTGCATGGAGGGGGGCGCGATGAAATTACGACTGAAAATTGAAGCACAAGTATATAAAGTTTGAGAAGCACTGTTCTAGTTCGTTAAAACTCTTGAGATGCCCGACATACTGTCCCAAATATACTCCGATTGATGACAAATCTGGGGATCGGGTAGGCCAAAGATAGGGTAATAACAGTGCGGAGAAGTCTTGTGACACTCTTGCCACGTGAGTCCGAGCATTGCCGTGTTGAAAAAAGGCTCCTGGAAGCCATTGCATGAGTGGCAACACATGTAGTTCCAGGATGTCATGGACATACCACTGGGCTATCAGGGTGCCGCGGATCAATACTAGGAGTGACTTTGTATCGTAGACAATGACACCCCATACATCACACCTGCTATGGGAGCAATGTGTCGCTGTAAAGCAATAGCAGGATCAAGGCGTTCACCAAGTGGTCTCCACACATGAGCACATCACTGCTGAGATTGAATCTGGATTCGTCACTAAAGATGACCTGGTTCCATTCCGTTACAGTCCAGTTTCCTCATGCACATTACCACTCCAAACAGAGGCGTCGATGGGTGGACGTGAAGGGCAGCACACGTAATGGGTGCCGCGATCTCAAATGTCATTAAGCCAGGCATCATTCGTGTGGTTCGAGTGAAAGTGTTATCTATGCCTGGTGACGGACGATGAAGCAGCTGGCTGTAGGCGTGAATTTCTTACAATGTGGCAGTCTTCTCGACGACTGGTCTGTCGAGGGCGTTCTGAGCCTGGTCTTCGTGCAAATGACATCTCTCGGATCCACTGCTCCCAACACCTCCTCACAACACAATCAGTGCCGTCTAATTAACGAGCTACTCGCCTAGCAGACCACCCAGCTTCCATCATGACAATGATTCTTTCCCTCTCAAACTGCGACAATTGCTCATATTGTGTTCGAAAACGGCGTAATGGCATGTCTACCTCAGCTCTTCCTTTGTAAACGATTCATCACACTCAAACAATCTTTGGTTATCTGTTCTATACTCCACAGAGAACGACGATAAACGCGTTCTACCAGCCATACGTAATGCGCAATCACGCTGCATTTTTAATCATTTGTATATCTCCCCGACATGTACCTTCATGCCAAGTTTCATTATGATCTTGCAGTTATTTTTTGTGCACTAATTTTTTTGTCCATGAGTGTATTTATTGAGTAATAAAGGAGAACGTGGGGATTTTGTGCGATAAGTCCATCTTTTTCTTTGGGAAGATATTGGCACTTGGTGAGAAGTATTTCCCATTAATAAAAATACAATGTTCTTTATTCTAATACTTCTCAGAAGCTCAACAAATCTCGCTTTGAAATACTTTGAAATGTTAACAATCTTTCTTTTTACCTTAAGGAATCTTAAATACATTTTTATGTAATAATAAAACAATATTGGTAAGAAAAGAAACAATTCTGGATCATGAGACTGTTACCAATAATTGATTTAATATTTCGTTAACCAGTGACTGTTAATAAGGAGGAAAAATAATTTGAAAACCATCCCCTAATATTGTTTATTACAATAACCACAGAAATTAATTAAAAACTTTTGCGTACAAAGATCCAATAGTAACAAAACGTAATCACAAATATTCACATTTTTAAGACAGTTTCTTTCATATAACACATTAAAATTGTGTGCCTGTAAATCTAAAATTTAGCAATCAACATTTGGGGAAATGTCAAGCAAAGATAAATAATAAATAAGAAGACTAAAAGAGATTGTCTACAATATTAAAAAAAAATCTCAAATTAAATGTCAAGGAATTTAAAATAGCTAAGTTATGGTAAGGGATAATGTGAAAAGTTTTCTCTCATTCAGGATTTATCTTAAATTAATAATCAATTAAAAATAGCCCACTTTCATTAAAAAAGGAAAAATATATCTTAAATATTTTCAAAAAAGTAGAAATTAAATTTTAAAAAAATTGAGGATATTAATTTTTTTCAAATACTTAGGATTTAAAATTTTTAATTATTTCATTCAGATACCCGACCACGTACGAAAAATTTAAAAAACAATTGAGAATTATTATATATTTTTTTTTTTTTTTTTTTTTTTTTTTGGTTTACAGGTTTGTTTAGTAATCTATATGAAAAAAAACTGTGTAATTTTTAAAAATGGTAGGTATAAAAATTTTAAATAAACTATTGAAATAGTATTAAAAGAAAATTAGATAGATTTATATAAACGAGATGAAATATTTAATATATTGAGGACAAGGTAACTAATTTCAAGACAAATGTACGGATTTGAAGTTTCTTAACGGCTAAAGAATGAAAAAGAAAAAGTATTTTTTTTTTGCATTGCACCCAAATACGATTTAATCCCATTTTTTACCAGGTACATTTGTTTTATGATTTAGTATATATTTTTCATTCAAATCTGTGGAAAAAAGGCAAGTACTTGTTTTAAGAGTTTCATCAAAAAGGAAAAGTTGTACAGATTTTTAATGATAATTACTTAATTTTTAAATACATTTTTCACATTATTTAGGAATTAATGCCTGTTAACATGCAATAAACATGTACTAAACTAATTCACTTTTTTTGCTTTTATTGTATTCACACACATCGTGTTCTACATTTACAATTCTTAATAACTTAACTTGAAGGATACTTCAATATACGATTGCATTAACAATCCATTGAGAAAAAGGTCTGATGCATGTTAAATCTTTTAAAGTTCAAAACGCTTTCATTGGTGTGTTGTGGAAGGCTAGAATGTGTGGTGTCCAATCAGTTATCATTCTCAACTCTTCTCTGGGCTCAAAATTAGGTGGCCACCGTCATTAGTGAGCAGTACATGGTGTTACAATGTTCTACAAAAAACCTCTATTTAAATTTAATAATGTGTTAATAATTCAGAAAGTATGTTTCCCTTTTAGTCATACAAACAAACGAAACAATAATTTAAAACTAAATATTGTTAAATAATCAGCTGGTAAATAGCCAGATTATATTTAGAAGTAGTCACTACTATTGTTTAGACATTTATCGTAAAATTGAACGATTTATAGTTGCCCTCAATAAAGAATGATGCCTCGCGTGAGGGCAACCCTTGAGCAACAACAGATATGTCCTCACCGTCATTCTGAAACTGTGTTCCAGCAAAAATGACTTTAGATACTGAAGCGGATTAAATTTACTTTTTCTTCGATATTTCAGCAGTGTGTTCAAAAGTTTCTCATCGCAACTCCGTAAGGAACGTGAATTGATCAGCAAAATTAGCTTTCAAAAAAACGCCATGATACTTATGCTGTATTGCTTCGATCAGTTTTCTAAGCGTATCGCCTTAGCGTGCTGTATTGACTGTTAGTCCACGTGCCATCAAATCCACCTGGGAAGCAACTTGTAGATCTAGAAACATTGTACACATAATTTTACGGTACCATATTAGTAAATTGGCTTTCGCCTATGTTAGCAATGATGTGTGCCTTAAATCTAGCAATTGCAGTTTAAATATCTGGATTACGAGCCCATCGGTTCTGATCCTCAGTTAGAGTATGATAAAAGAAGGCATTGCTTGCCTCGCTGCAGCGTGTTAGAAAGTCTAGAATACTACCCTGACGTTTCAATCTTTGCTGCTCTGTCAGAATGTAAGGTATCCATTAAGCCAGTGAGCCTCGAACTTTCGATATGTGTGACCCAATATTCAGTCACCATTTTATTCGCGCACCACCCATCCATACTATAGCAAATCATTGAATTCAATTACACTATGATTTGACGCCTAAAAACTGTTGGCATTGTGAAGCGGATTGCGTAACTTTCAGTCGACAGTTAAAGTAACCCCAAGTTAACTTTACTTTTCGTAAATAATTTTATATATGACAATCAAATGGCGTCACTAAATGTTCTTAACAGCATTGTTAAATTAATTGTAAAATAAATTGTGTAGCACCAGTGTAAATGCATTTTAGTTTTTATTACCACGGACGTTTATATAAATTAATATTTTTTTACATAATCTTTTGTTTTCAACTTTTCAATATGCTCGCGAAATACAATGATTTTCTGTTTAGTCACAATTTTATTCGCTACCCATCCATAGTATAAATTTTTTTTGACGCTAAAGCCGTCGGCTTTGGAATGCAATGCAAATGAATTAATTGGCATGGACGTATATATACTCTTTCCGAAATACATGTTTGCGAAGGATTTAAAAATTTACTTATTTGGAAAGATTTGCTTAATTTTATTTCTTTTCTACCCCACCCGCAGTAAACCACATACGCTTGCCTACGTGTTAAACGGCGACATTGGGAAGCGAATATACATAATTTTTAATAGGTCTTTAAGGGATTAATTGCAAACTTTACTAATTATCAAGATAAGTGTTAGTTTTTGCATGTAATTTTATATATGACAAGCCCATGGAATCATTGGTAATTATTAAACTTGTTCTTAACTTAGTAATGTTAAATTAATTATCAAATACATTGCGTAGTACTAATATGTTTATAAGTGCATTACAAATGTGTAAATGTGCACTGTTTTTTGAATATATCAGAATGTATTTTAATTGTTTTTCTTCAGTAAATTAATGTTTTTTTAAAAAAATCTTTTGCTTTTGACTTTTTAATAGGCTGTGCCCCCACGTAGGGTTATCAAGCCTCCTAGGGGGTGTGCCCTACAGTTTGAGAAACGCTGCATTAAGCACACAGTTTTTGAAATATTAGTCTTTCTCAAACACATCTCGTGCAGAAAAACTACACATTTGAGAAAATCCCATGAATAGTGTCTTTACAGTGAACCGCATTCACTTCGTTTTAACTGCTGCAATCAAATCATCATCGTCATAGAAAGCCAACAACTTTATTTCTTATCACGTACACTTTCCGTATCTTTCAATGACTTACCGCTCCCACCTTCTGACATCGAATTCGCTAAAGAGGGTTCGTAACTTCCCAAATTAGTCTGTGAATATTACAAGCTTTAATGTGCCTTGTAGTGAGAAATCAGATGACTGAAAGTTTCTCGCAAGCGGCGGGATACTCGATGGTTTCAAACATTGTGAATTTTTACTAAACAAGTAACACATAAGACAATTATCTGAGAAAATGCCTATCTTTACTTGCCAATAGTTCAGCAAAAAACACATACATGAATTAATTACTGAGAGCAATTAATCCGCGGTGAGAATGGAAAACGGCAATCACCTTCTGGGTTTTACCCTTCGAACAATTATTGAAAAGTTAATCTCTAAAATAATGTGGACTAATTATGACAATCAGATCACTTGGTTACTCCATAATTTTATTTTAAGAAAAGCAAAGAATTTATAAATGGCCCCTACTGTTTAATAGAACTGAATTTTTAAATTTAGAATTTTAACTTTTGATGTTTTTGTTTCATATAATTAAAATCAAACACTTTGTTATCGATTGTGCAGTAATGAAGGAAGGTTTGCTTGCCTCTTGCTGTATGAAGAAAAACTAAATAATATTCAAGTAATTTAAAATAAAGAAAATTTCATTATCTCCTAAAAATCATAAAATATTTAAGGATTCACCTCTGAATACCTTAAAAACCGTACTTGGTATTCCTCTGTCCATTCACCTTCCTACCAGTAAAGATTTTCTTAAATACCATATCAAGAAGCTTCAGAATCCTCAATTTAATTATTGATTGTCCTTACATTGAACATTTTATTTCACCTTCACTTTCTGAAGGTGTAAAATTAAATTTACTTTAATCAATTTTAAGGCATCAGCAAAGGGTAAGGTGTGTTCGGACGAATTCAGAATTTGAATCGAGTACATCTTTTATCAGGAGTTTCTTTTTTAAAAAGGCTTATTTTCATATTAAAACACTAGAATAAAGTTATTCAGGTAGAAACATTGCAATCGGGTTCTCCAGTCTATGGACTGAAATTGATAATTACTTATTATCTAACGAAATTGACACTGATAACTATAAATGAAATGACACTGACAGTGCATCTCATTCATTTTATTTTTTAAACGTCCTTTAACATTAAACTTATGTTTCTGGATTCAATATATAATTTTTTTTATTTATTGTTAATTGTGTATGTTTTCTGAATTAAGATATAAAATAATATTTTAATTATATTACATATTATTATTCAAAGGTCGCGAGTTACAATTAATGATGTACAGAAAGGTGTTCGCATGGCTAGCTGCATCGCATTATAATCCTAAAAATAAATCAGTCGATGACTGGAAGAGTTAGAAATTATAAAAACCAGCATAACGGTCAAACATACTTACCCTAGCAACTTTGTTATCAATTTCCATTTAAGTTACATTAAACTTATTTCCTAACTAGCAGTGGTCTATTTATTTATTAATTACATTCCTTTAAACTATGAACTAATCGAATTTTCTTTGCGGTTCTTTGGAGGTGCTAATTACTGTGCTTCTTGACTCTTACAGCTAAAAAATACCATTGAGTTGAGCCATCTAAAATGCTGGAAATTTTTGCTCCCATTAAATCATAAAATAAATATTCGTTCTAAATTAGAATCACAGAAAAGAACTGCAATCCGTGAGAGAGTCACTTACTTGAAATTTGATCCTTTTTTGTTTTTGAGGAAAAGTATGGCGAAAGTCCATTCAAATTAAATCTTTTCCGAGCTATGTGACTTATTTATATAAAAAAAAAAAAGAAAATTTTAATAAGAAGTGATTGCGTCATTCAAACACTTGATTATACTAAAAGTATTTTCGACAAAGTTTCCTCACTTTTTACCGTTTATTGTATTTTTTTATTAAATTATTGCACTTACAACCTGCTTGCCTTTGTTTTCATATTTTTATGATACCTATAATTTAAATATATGTTACATATCTTAAATTTGTGAACGTGAACACATAACAGAATGTTCTTTATTTCCCCTTTATACAGCGGTTTTCTTCATCAGTATTTTTTTTTTAGTTCATTTTACGCGTACTTTGTACTTTAAAACTAGGTAGTTCATGTTTAATTAATTTCTGTTAAACTTTAATTTACCCGTAGACCTAAAGAAAAAAATGCTCAATAAATGCTAAGAATTGGGTGATTTCTCCCATGGAGTTGAGTGTGGTCTGTAGCTCTAACTGGGCAATCCACCAATATCCCTCGAGTTGTTTCAGCATGCATTGTTCATATCAGATTAATCAAAACAAACTATTATCAACCTATAATGGAATTGTGCTTTTGATACATTATATCCTATTATATTATACCGGTGTTTCTAAAACTGTGGGGAGCACCACCGGGGGGCGTGATACCCCCTACGATGGGGACGCGAGCATATTGAAAAGTCGAAAACAAAATATCATTTAAAAATCATTAATTTTCTGAAAGTAAACAATCAAGTTACACATTCTGATATAATAAAAAAATAGATTACACATTTACACTCATATAATGCTCTTCTAAATGCATCAGTATTGCATAATGTATTTTATAATTAAATTAACAATGCTAAGAACAAGTTTAATAATTAACAGTGACCTCATGGCCTTGTCATATATAAAATTATATACAAAAATCGACACTTGCCTTGATAATTTATGCAGTTTATAATTAACTGCTTAACTGCCGCCGATTAAAAGTTACGCGATTCGTTCCCCACAGCCACCGTTTTCCACGTAGCTGTACTTATGTGATGTATTAAAGGGAGAGAAGAAGAAGCAAATCCTCTGAAAAAAGTAAATCCTTTGTAAACACTGTCAAAGTCCTTTTAATGTATTCCAAACTTTCAGGAATACTCCAAAAGACCGTTTCAGGAAAACCGTATTTTACCCCGGGATGATTAACGCATGAAATAGACGTTATACATGCTGAAAGGTTCAACCGTAGCGTTAGCGTCAAAACCGTATATATTATTGAATTCAATACATTCTAATTGTTTGGAGGAGAGATGATGAAAATAACGCTTTGGTAGGAAAGTTGATTTCGAATAATTGGAATATTTTAAATTTATGTACCTCAAACGAACTGAATTGAATTGTCGGCTCACTTGACGTCAAACGCATGAGGCATCTCCAAATCAGGGGATTCAGCGATGACGTCGAACGCTTATAATCCCTAAGCGCGGGATCATTTTTTTTTTTTTGCGTTCACTCGCCTCAAGAAACGGCATTTCTTTAAACCTAAAATACGCCCCATCTCTACCGGTGAATCCTGAATTAACTTTTAATCTATTTTCATTCTAAATCTATAAATATAATCTGTTTTCTTACTTTAATAAATTGATTTGTTCTTTAAATTTGGTTCATGCTTTCTTTCGTTAAGAATTTTATCATTGCCCTAGACACCCGACATATACATATATATATATGAATATATATATATATATATATATATATATATATATATATATATATATATATATATATATATATATATATATATATATATATATTGGGTATATATATATATATATATTATATATATATATATTGAAAGTTTGAGAAGCGCTGTATTATAACGAATATAATGGAATTTTCCAAGTGTTTAATTATCTTACTTATTGCATAGAAAAGTCTAAGCAAAATTTTCTTTGCTGTGTGATAGTAATAAATTTTTTTCATCTTTGGATTTTAGTCTTAAAATAAGATTGTTAATATATAGCATTAGTCCTACAGCATGCATTGCGCAGAAAAATGCAGAAATAAGATTTAATACAGCAAATTAACCAAAACTGGGTCAGCAGTTTTTAACTATGCAAATGTGAATAACAAATCAAAACTTTGTTCATCTTGCACAGTTTCTCTTCAATTATTTTATTAGGGGACTCAGAAATAAAATGTTATTAGTCTGGTACTTTAATTTAAATAATTGCTTAAAAACTCTTTTAATTGGATAAAAGAACACTTAAAATTTCTCGTAAGACCATAAAAGTACTATTCTTTTTCAGTACTTTTATGTTCTTTAGAGAAATTTTAAATAATTATTACTATCCTCCTGAATAATTACTTCAAAGAAACACCCTGTAGTTCTGAGTTTTAATCCTTGATTTTTTTAAAACAATTTAATTACTTTTAAGGTTAAATAAAAAGATTTTATTAAAAAAATTTAGTTTTCCTATCTCATAAAAAATATTACGTTTAAAATTTATGTTTTTCATTCTTTGAATTCAAATTTAAACTTATAATCCAACTTTCATCTACGTTTTCTGATATTTAAATATTCTCAATGTTCATTTGTGTGAGGATTAACTTGATATTTCATCAGCTATATTAAATCGTTGTACTTACTATTTCGCGCGCGCGCGATTGATTTTAATATATTTTTAAAAAGTCCTAAATTTAATTCAAGTATATGATACATATACAAGATTTACAAAATATAATTTACAATAATTTTACGAAAAATAAGCGATTTTCTCATTTTTTTTTATTTTGACGAAGACACACATAAATATATGTATAAATTCCAACTATCCGTGTTAGATCTCTTAACTATTTTGAATATATATGGCATTTTTGTTTTTTCACGTTTCATTATAATTTGTATTACGACAAAGCCGCTAATTCAATATGCTATAGTTTATTATAGTTCACTAATGTTATAAGATTCTGTGATAGTAAAAATATAATTTTTTATCAAAAAGTACAAAACTTATCTCTGATTTGAAAACAAAAAAATTCTTGTTCTTTTTTTTATTATTATTATTATTGATTTTCAAATTAGTTAAATTGGCATGCACTCAATCTTTAGGAAGAAGGAACAGTTTTTTTTGATAATTAGAATGAAATATCTAAGTTAGAATTTAACTACAGCTTACCCTTTTATTTTTTAAATGTGCATGAAGTAAATTTTTAAAGCAGGAAATTTACACACAGAAATCTGCAATGCCTACATTAAATACTGTACTAAGTCTACCATATAAAATATTATGCGTTAAGCAGCCGCGGATGGAGTACATAATTAAAAAAAAAGTGTGTGTGCATAAAACCACACGATAGGGAAGTGATAACTTCAAATCTTTAAAGTAATTTCAGGGATTAGTTCGGTGAATAAAAAACAAGGGGATATTAGTATTGTTATTTAAAATTATTTATTCATATGTCTGCAGTCATAAAGTAAAATTTTTCTTGAAATACTCAGTCATATTTGTGAATTATTTGTATTCTAAGAAGGAAAAATAGGTTTTTAATATCTGAAATAGGTTATAAATATTTTAGTTAAACAAAATTATTTAAATATCTAAAAATAACTCCATCAAGTGTTGTTTCGTACTTCTTCGGGCTTTCATTTGGATCTTTTGGCATAATTAAATTGAATTTTGATTTTTAGAAATTAACCAAAGTTTTTGATTTGTCTTTTGAAAAATCTACATTAAAATCCTCACTTTAAATCATAGGTAATTTATGCAGAAGAGCCGATCCGACTTTGTGAATTTTGGTTATATTTAACAATATTAAGTTCTATCTATGAATTAATTTAAGCAAAGGGATAGTAACACATGTAGTTGATTGGAAGAGAGGATTCTAGAACAAAACATTTAAAAAATTATTTAATGAAAATATTTATATCACATAATCACTAGCTTACACTAGTACTTTGGTCTTTGTATGGTAGTTTTGTACTAGTATATCCGGTGCTGATGCAATGTCAGTCTTCTTAAATATATTTTGTCTTCTTGTACTTAAATTATTTACTGTAACTTTTTCTTTGTCATTTTATACTTAATTTTGTTATATTAAATTTTTAATTGTTTTCATTTTCTTTTTAGACTCAAAATATATCTAAGTAACTGTGTGATTAAGAGAAGTACTTGTTAATTGCTATTCTGATCCGCTTACAAAAATATATTTTTATTCTTAAATCCACTGTAATATTGCTACGACAATTATACTATTTACTTAGTTTTATAATAATTGCCCTTTTTCTGAATTTTAAGTTTTATTCTAGTGTAGAATTTCTCTATCTCATTAAGCGTATTTTTTTAAAAAAAATATTGCATGTTCATTTTTATGCTTCTAGTAGGATTAGAAAGAATCCCGCTGTTCATTTTCGTAGAAAGAGGTGGGGAGCTCCACTTAGATCGAAGCTATATATATATATAGATAAGATATAAAGTTATTGGAGCTTCACTTTCATGGTGTACTGTAGGGGGGAGGGGGGCAGATTTCCGCGTTTAATCTCGTTTGGGAGTGGTGAGGATGTTGAACGTTCCTCGCTTGGCTTCTGTTACAAACTTCCGACCAAGCGACTCCCAATCAAGCTATTCCCAACCAAAAGGCACCTACAGCACCACCGCTAGAAGGAACTGATGTAATTGAATATATAAATACACGTGGAAGAAACGCCCAGAAAAAAAGCAGAGAAAGATTGAGAAACTACGTGATATGTTGAACAAGATGTTATTAATATAAATGTTATTTGTCTAGTGTGTGCCGTGTTAGTTGTGTGTGTAAAGTCTAATGTACTATGTGTGTGGTAGCAATTAAACTTTTTAGAAGTTCACAAGCTTTGTATTATTTGGACTTCGTTTTCTTCAATACGTGGCAGCCCTCCATTGACAAGGTAAGTCTTTCACTTTGATCTTTTTCATTTTTTAATAGCAAAAAGTTAAATCTGGCACCCGAACAGGGACTCGACTAAAATTAGTACGTTGCTAACATTTATTTATATATGCAAAAGAATAGCTTATGTGATATTTTGCATGTTTGAAAACGAAAGATTCCCGCACATAATAATCTTTGAGACATTTATACATTTGATATCTATACAAGTATTGATATAAATTTTACGATTTAAATAACTTTGTATAGACAAAAGTGAAAAAAATGGCTTTACAAGCTAAGAGTAAAATTCATTAAAATGAATTAACACTAAGTAAATTAAAACGTAAGCGTGGTACTTTACGTGGCGTAGTAACAAAACAAATAACAAAATTAGAAAGTGACTTTTTAATACCTGACATAGCGGTCGAGGATTTAGTAGAATTTTTCCAACTTTTAACTGAAAGGGGTGAAGAATTAAAATTAATTGATTCCCAAATTGAAAGTCTGGTTGAAATTGATGGAATAGAAGCTGAATTTGATATTGTAGAAGAGTATGGAGAAAAAATAATACGTACGCGATTTAAAGTACTAAAATTAATTCAAAAAATTAAAGAATCCTGCACTGATAATTCTTGGCAAAATTTCAACGTATCCTCTAACAGCTCAAGTCGGAATGAGAAAGATCGCATCAAGTTGCCAAAGTTAATTATTCCAAAATTCTATGGCGAAATGAGTGATTGGTTAAATTTTTGGAATTCATTTAAATCTAACATTCATGAAAATGATAATATGTGCAAAATTGATAAACTTAATTATTTAAGATCATTCTTGGGAGGTTCTGCATTCAACTTAATCGACGGATTAGAATTAAAAGAGGAACATTATGATCACTCAATGGATATTTTGAAACAAAGTTTTGGGGATAAGAAAGTTTTAATTAATATGCACATTGAAAAATTACTCCAAACCAGCCCATTAAAAAACTCAAATGATTTAACAGGTTTCCGTAACCTCTTTAATCATATACAAAATTATATTAGAAGTTTAGAAAGTTTATCTGTGAAAAAGCATAGCTATTCAAAGATTTTGGTTACCATTTTAACAAAATTATTGCCGCGTGATCTTCTTTTGGAATACAATAAATTATAGATCAATACTTCTGGTTGTGAAATTGATATGCTAACAGACTTTTTTCCTTCACAGCTTACAGCTAGAGAGCGAACTTTTTTAAATGTAAACAATTCTGTTTCGGCAATGAAACCGAGTGCTAAAATGAATCACTCGGAATACCGGCGCCAAAATACTGCATCTGCACTGATTAACGAGTCTAGGAAAATTGAAATTGATCAGATATGTTTATTTTGTAAATTGAACAGACATTCAGCAAATGCTTGTATGAATAATCAATTAAGTTTGGAAGAGAAGGTAGAAATCTGCAAGCGAGCTGGTTCTTGTTATAGGTGCCTGAATCATAGAATTAAAAAACGACATATTTCTTCATCTTGTAGGGCAAATGTTAAATGCGGTTTATGTTCAGGGAGACATGTGACTATAATGTGTATGGGAAGAAGAAAAGCGCGAGGGGATTTTTCAAAAACGGAAAATAATGACATCGCGTTAAATAATACCACTACTAGAAAAAAGGTCATTCTACAAACGGTTATTGTTAAAATTTTGGGAGCACAGCAAAAACATCTGATTAGATTAATTATAGATTCTGGCTCATCTGGTAGTTACATTTTGGAATTCACGGCGCGTAAACTACAATTAAGAGCAGTCAGTAGGGTAGACCCCTTTTAAAAATCGATTTTGAGATTTTGATATTTCTATAAACCCCTAATCGGGAGCTTTCCATTGATATAACATACAAGCCATTATATGAATTAGAAGTACTTTAAAACGATTTTTTAAAAATAATCAGCATATGAACCACGCCCATTTGACAGATAGAAATTTAAACATTGTCTTTTTAAATCTGGAGCAAAGTTGCAAAGCCTCAATTTATTTTTATTTATACGCAATAGATACATGCTAAGTACCAGCAAATTTAACTGTGTTAGATATGCAAAAAAATTTTCTGCCAAATTTGGAAGCGTGGTTTTAATTTGAATGTTATATTTAATATTTAGTGATTTTACCTAAATTTAAACCTGTTCTTCACTTTAAATTTAGTTTAAATAATTAGTAATAATAACTAAATAAAACTTTAAAGGCGTAGAAAAACGCTAAAATATTTCAAAAATACTTGAAGTTACAATTATATGATATTTAGACAAAAATTGGATTAAATTTAATACAAAGGTAAGATGTTTTATTAAAAATTTCTGTTTTCAAAAACTTATTTTTTTAAAATTGTGTCAGTTTACTGTATGCATGTTTAAAACTTATATTTTTAAAATTGCGTAAATTTACTGTGTGTATGTTTCTTAAATGTAATTGTGTATACTGAAGTGACATTTTTGACATATTCTTAAAACATTTAAATATAAAGCAGTTATGATAAAAAAAATGAAAATTTTTAATAAATTCATAATAATAATTGTTCGTTTAACTAAAAGTTTGTCTTTGAAAACACTAATTATTTCATTTAAAAAAAATTCACTTCAGTATAAATATAATATCTAATTAATATAAATAAAAATTTGAGTCTTTATGTTTAATAGTTTCTGAGAAAAAGGTATGAGATGATACATTAAATGACATGTTTAATGTCTTTGCGAGAAGCTTGTTACATACATAAAAATACAAAAATTTCATGTTTAAGAACATAGAAACCGTTTTATTTTGTCTGTTTTAGAAATCATTTGTCCAGTTTAAATTAACTTTTGAAGTTTTAAACTTAGAAACTGTCTGCAACAAGACCCAATGATAATGTTACGAAAATCTAACGTAAACATAAGAAACGTTGTATAATCAAGTATTTTTAAATACCATCTCAAATTCCCACCAAAACCATATTGATAAATTTTCACATTATATTTATGAAGCTTTCTGTTCAAATTTGATATCTGTATTGTATGAAAGCTACAAATTGTTTAAAAATTGATTCAGTAGTTGAGAAAATTTTGATGTTTTATCGTTAAAAAAACTGAAAAATGCTGTTCTGGGCAATTTAAGACTTTTCTGTTTACTATTTTATGCAAAATAAATTGAAAAGATGCTAATGTTTAATAAAATGGGACAAATACATGCTGTAATTCATGATTTTTGTTATAAAATGGCACTTTATAGTAAAAATTCAATTTTTATCAAAAATGATGTTTTTAAAACTGTATTAATTTTTTCTCAGAATATAAGGTATAAATGTACATAAAATTTTTCCCTCATGTTACTGATATGTAACTATATATATTTCTGTGAGTTTTTTTAGGAGTTTCCCAAAATATTTGACTGGAGTCCATATATCGTGATAAAAAATGTCAATTTTTTTAAAAATTCATAGTTATATTTTTATGTTACATGTTTTTAAGAAAACTAAACAATATATTTTAAATATTTCACTTCATTGCAAATATTATTGTTTTTTATTGTTTAGAAAAGTTTTTAAGCTTAAATATTCAAAGGTTTTTCAATAATAGCTAACTAGTTATAACTCAGATGTGTAATGCTTTTTGTCGTTGCGAGAAGCTTGTTGCATGCATAAAAATACTCAAATTTCACGTTTAAAAACATAAAAACAGTTTTATTTTTGACATTTTTTAAATTTTTTGTACAGTTTAGAGAAAATTTTGAATTTTGAAACTTTTAGAAATTGTGTTTGCATGGAAAGATACTAATCCATAGTTAAATTTTTCTAGCGTCGTAAAATTACATATTCCCAAATCATGACTTTTACATATTGATATATGTTTACTATATATTTATGATGTTATAAGGTCAAATTTGTGACATTTGTAATGCATTGAAGCTAAAAATTCTTCACAGATATTACATACTTTGTGAAAATTGATGCAAAATGCTAAAAAGATCTCGTTGAACAAAAACTGAAAATTATATATGTATTTTCTGAACATTTTAAGGCATTTTTGTTTCCTATTTTATGTTTAAAAAATTAAGAAGATACTAATGTTTAATAAAATAGGGCAAATACATGTTGTAGTTCATTATTTTTTGTAATTAAGTGCCTTTTTACACTTAAAATGCAATTATCTCAGAATGATTGTTTTCAAACTACGTGTACCTTTTTCAAAGAATCTAAAAATTAATATACTTGCAATTTTTACTGCACATATATAATATGTAACTATTAATAATAGAGCTACTTTCTTGGAGATTTTCCCAAAATATTTTGCTCCGAAGCATTTATCGTAAAAAAATGACAATTCTCACAAATTTCAAAGCGATACTTTTACGATGAATTTTCTTGAAAAAAGTAAACAAATTATTTGAAACATTTTACTGTTATTTAAATAAAAAAGCCTAATTATTATACAGCCAAAAAAAAATTTGAAGTTTTTATATTCAACAATTTCTGAGAAACAGGTTCCTAAAATGGCTCAATTTAACTTTGTCGGTATAGGCCCTCCCGACTAACCTTAAAGAATATTGGATATGAAACTGTTGTGCATGGACTGTTTGGGGGGTTACAGAAGAAAGAGAAACACAGAAAATATGTTATTAATCTAAGTAATGTAGATAATAGTTTCGACTGCGCGATTAATGTAATGGAACAAAAAACTATTTCCGCACCGATTCCTAAACTGGAAAGTATGAAACTTGTAGAAGAAATTAAAAATTGTAGAATCACCCCTTGTGATTTAACTGTAAATGAAAACTTCTGTTTATATGAAAGCAACGTTAATGAAATCCACGGATTGATAGGTGCGGACTATGCAGGGAAATTATTTACAGGAGAAATAAAGAATCTGCCGAGTGGACTCGTTGCGATGAATACTTATTTCGGATGCACTGTAATGGGGAAAACGGGAGAAGCTGGGAGCGCTAATGAAGTTCTTTTATCGCTTAAAGTTAGTGATTTGAAAATTAGCGACTTATGGTCACTTGATTCGCTGGGAATTAAGGAACCGAGTATTTTTCAATCAAAATAGGAAATTGACAAGCGGTGAAGGAACATTTTGTGCGCTCCTTAAGTTTGATGACGAGGGTAGATATCGGGTGTCACTCCCGTGGCTAAGGGTTCATCCTGAATTATCGGATAATAGAAACATTGCCGAAAAACGATTAAAATCTTGCGTTAGGACTTTATAAACGAGAAATTGTCTACAGGAGTATGAAAATATATTTACGGAATGGGTCTCCGAGGAAATCATAGAACCTGTAGAACCAAAGGAGCTTGCAAGGGAAAAAGGACATTTCTTACCGCATCGACCCATCTTGAAAGAAAACTCCACCACTCGAATCCGCCCGGTATTCGATGCGTTTGCCAAAGAGAGAAAATCGGGGTCGCTGAACGATTGTATTGAAAGGGACCAAACTCTTTGGAATTGATCCCAAAACTTTTAAACAGATTTCGGCATAGAAAATATGGGGTGATTTCGGACATACGGCGACCTTTTCTCCAAATAAAAATTGCACCTTCTGATAGAAAATTTCTCCGGTTTACTATAATGGGAGGAGGGTGCTTCAAGAAAAATTATTGTTTATTCACATTGTCGTGTTGTTTTCGGAGTAAACGCAAGCCCCTTTTTACTTGCCGCGACAATCAATTACCATTTAGAAAATGTGGCAGAGTCCCAAAAGGGAATAGCTGCTAAGTTAAAAGAATCTATGTATGTGGATAACTGCGTTGAGAGTGTAAATACTATAGGCGAGTTAAACTCTTTCATTAAGGTATCTAAAGAATTAAAGGCTTCTGCTCAATTTGACCTAAGGGGTTGGAAACATAACAGACCAGCTAGTAATGAGGAAAATTCAATATTGATCCTGTCAAGTGATGAATTTAAAGAAATTGTCTCAGTCTTGGGACTTAAATGGAATTTATATAGTGATACCCTTCCGTGTGAGATAAAAGAGCAAAACCAATACACGCTTAGTAAGCGGAATATATTGTCTATGTTAAGCCAAATGTTTGACCCCATTGGGTTCACGTGCCCGGTTACCCTTGTTCCGAAGTTAAACTTACAGGATTGTTGGAGGGAGAAAATCAATTGGTACACAGAGCTTCCAGATATTTTAGGGAAAGTATTTCTAAAGTGGGTTAATGAGCTAAGTTACCTAAAAGATATAGAAATCCCAAGAAAACTACCTGAACTAAATTAGAGCGCTACTCTGCATGTTTTCGTAGATGCTAGCAAGTCTGCTTATGCAGCTTCAATTTTTATTAGAAACAGTTTTAAGGGTATCGTTAGCTGTCAATTACTGCAGGCTAGGGTTAAGGTAGCACCCATAAAATTGATTACAATTCCTAGATTAGAAATCCTTGCGTGTACCATCGGAGCCAGACTCGCTTACAATGTGAACGAAGATCTTAACTTAAACGTGCCAACTTTCTTCTATATAGACTCGATGAATGCGTTATACTGGATAAAGAAAGAAGACAATTAGGCTACGTTTATAGCTAATAGAGTCAATGAAGTACGGAAATTGACGGATCCAGAAGCTTGGCGACATATTCAAGGGAAATTCAATCCAGCAGATTTGCCCTCAAGGGAATGTAGTCCCAAATCTTTATTGAAATCCCATTGGTGGGATGGACCCGACTGGTTAAAGCTACTCCACGAAGAATGACCAGCTAGTGAAATAAAGCCCGATATGGAAATTGTCATTTCAGAGAGAAGAAGAACTGTACTCACCGGTGCTACTTTAGATATTTGTAGATTTGCATTTTTTCAGAAAATATGATCTTTTAACAAAATCGTAAGAATAATGACATATGTCATCCGGTTTTGTAAGAATGTGAAAATAAACTCTATTAACAGAAAAAAGGGAATATTGGAAGCAGACGAAATTAAAACATCGGATAAAGTAATTTTCAAGGAAATACAGAGAGAAGCCTTTTCTGGAAGAGATAAGTTTAACTTTATAACTATGAAATACAATGATGATCTCCTACGAGTCGAAACTAGAATTGCTTCAAGAAAAAATTTGGAAGCATTTAGATTTTCAATATTGTTGCCTCACAAGCATCAAATTGTCGAATAATTCATAATCAGCAAACACTTACAGTTAGAATATGCAGGCACTCAAACACTGATGTCATTACTTAGAGAATCCTTCTGGATAATTAAGAGCAGGAAAACAGTGTGAGGCGTGATAAAAAGATGCACCTATTGTAAATTTTCTGCCCATCCATTGAAAGCCGTGAATATTCCTCTTCCAGAAGACAGAGTCAGGCATGCTGCTGTCTTTGAAGTTACTGGCATTGACCTATGTGGACCTTTGTTTCTAAAAACTGACATGAAATGCTGGATAGTACTTGCCATCTGTGCTGTTTACCGAACGGGGCATTTAAAGTAGGTGTCATCTTTGTCTACCGAATATTTTATACTGGCTCTTCAGCTGTTCATTGCGAGAAGAGGACGCGCTAACGCTATCTACTCTGACAATGGAAATAATCTTGTGGGCACAGCCAACCTTTTACAGAAGATAAATAGGAAAAAAATCGAAAATTTTGCATCAGAGAAAAGGATTTCCTGGAAATTCAGTCCTTCTGCTGCACCCTGGTGGGGTGGTTTCTGAGGAAGGCTGATATGATTATTAAAGAGCATTCTGAGAAAAGTTCTGGAGAGAGCTTGTTTGATTGAAGAATTTGTCACTGAGCTATGCGACGCAGAGAGCTTAATTAATTCTGGACCCTTAACCTACCTCTCGGAAGATTCTAAAGAATTATCAGCACTTACACCTTCTATGTTTCTCCAGGAAATTAGAGAGGTTGGTGTTCCGGATCCGGATATGATAGATTCGAAAAGATTGAACAAAAGGTGTGTTTATAGACTGAAGTTGCGTCAAGATCTGCGAAACCGCTTCAGAAATGAATATCTATTGATACTGAAAGACTATTCAAGAGTTAAAGGAGAGTTGTCCATTAAAGAAGGTGATCTCGTACTAATTGGTGATGCCAACAACAAAAGAGAATCAACTGGCCTCTAGGGAAAGTCACAAAGATGTATAAAGGAAAATACGGAAAAGTGCGTGTAATGGAAGTGAAAACTCAATTTGGAAGTGTTATGAGTCCAATTCTGAAGCTCTATCCGCTAGAAGTGACTACAGTTGACTCTTTGCCATTAACAAAAAGAGACTTAGAGAATGGTCCTTGCCTCGATCAAGATCAAATTCCTGGGGTGCAAAGAGTGCGTCGTTCTCGTTATGGAAAACTTTTGCAACAAACTAAAAGACTTGACTATCTATAAATTGTATTGAACTCTTTCATGGACTTAAATTTAATTTGTTACTTTAATGTGTTTTTTAGTTTTTTACAGGACATTTATTTTTGCTGTTTTGACTGCTGTTTTGGATTCTTTCACAACTTCAAACCCAAAAGGTGGGAGAATGTCACAAACTTCCAACAAAGTGACTCCCAATCAAGCTATTCCCATCAAAAAGTCACATACAGCGCCACCGCTTGAAGGAATTGATATAATTGAATATATAAATACACGTGGAAGAAACGCCCAGAAAAAAAGCAGAGAAAGATCGAGAAACTACGTGATATGTTGAACAAGTTGTTATTAATAGAAAAGTTATTTGTCTAGTGCGTGCCGTGTTAGTTGTGTGTGTAAAGTCTGATGTATTGTGTGTGTGGTAGCAATTAAACTTTTTAGAAGTTCACAAGCTTTGTTTTATTTGGACTTCATTTTCTTCAATACGTGGCAGCCCTCCATTGACAAAGTAAGTCTTTCACCTTGATCGTTTTAGGGGTATGTATGTCGGGACGACCTTGAGCACGTTTTCCGACTAAAGATGAAAAATGCCGAATGAGCGTTTCAAAGCCGAGCGTAAAACACTCTCCAGCAAAACGGAGCAAAATAAGTTATCACTTCAGAAAGTAGTTGTTTAGATAAACAAAAGTTTTTCTCATTTTACTATATTACAAAGCAGGTTCTTAACAATTTTATTTTGTCAAATATATAAGCAAATTATTTCAGTATGAGAACAAAATTTTCAAGGTTTACTTTGAAAGAAATAAAGATAGAGCTTTTAAATCTTCTTCTGATCCATAATAAGCGTATTCAAAGGAGCATTCGAGATCACTGGAGGAAATTATTCTATACTCTACGAGATTTTGACTTAAATAATGTATAGCAGTGATTTCCATAGTGGTCCATATAGACCCCCAGGGGTCTATGAAAAGAGAAACAAAGGATATGTTGAAAAAAATATTATATTTTAATATTTTCAACAAAATACACGCTCAGAAGAAAAACTGTTGCTTTATAAAAACATTGTGTGAACTTCTTAAAACAAAAATGTTAAGGAATATTAATAAAAATTTTGTGAGATACCTTTATTTTTTTTTTACTTTTCATTATTTATTAGAGCAAGGATGGCTGTGATGACACTTTAGATTCAACTGTTTTTCATTTTTTGAAAGAAGTTCACGGTTTAGTATTATACATTTTATTTACACGAGCACTTTTTAAATTCTTCCCCAGTACCATAACTTTCAGCTGTTGCAACAGATCGAGGCTTTTTTTCAATATTTGAAACTTATTCAATGGAAATTAATTATCACTGACATATATTGAACTGATATCTAGAGTACAATTGTTTTATTCCGCCGAATCGGAACAATCCTTCCCAAAGCAGCTAGAACTGGTGCGAAGAAATTTCGAGAGTATCGTATATCATACTTTAATGATGAAGTAATCGTTATTCTGTAGAATACCCCCTTTAATCATAGAATTCAATAATTTTATATACTTTAACTGACTGATCCATTTATTTCATGAAATACCTAGTTATTCTATGAAATAACGGATTTCACGCTTTAACGGTAACCTACATATACATCTATGTGTATTGCACAAACACACACGTATATGTGGTGTCGACGGCTATTGCCAAGACACGAGATCTGACTGTTCTACTCTGTGCATGCTTGACAACATACAACGTGTTGCCAGATCTAGATTGGAGATAGACTTAAGAAGAAGACGACGCCTTGATACAACGAAAAACCACTATGATCCATCGTGTTCATAAAGACAATTTCGAGATTTTAGACTTGGAATTTATTTATTTAAATGTTGATACGTAACCTGTAAACATAATGTAAATAATAATACATAATTAAATTCACAAGTTAATGCAAAATGTATTGTCTTCATTTCAAAGCCACCCTACATCTCCACACATACATATATTTCAGTTTTAAAATTTGTGAACAAAGCAGCACTTTTCTCGAAAGTTAAAGGTAAAAATAAGTAAATATTTAATGCATTTAAATTCATTGGAGTATCATTTTAAAGACCAGATTTAATTTATTTTACGTTCAAGATAAATTTCTGCTAATAATAGAAGTTTTTATTTGGAGTATACTGTTATAGAATGTTTATATTAATTTTGCTGATAAATATTTATAAAGACATACAATTTTTATTACATATAAATTTTCCTTTTCTGTGGTCAGTAAGATAAAATATACTCTTCTTTATTTTTTTTATTTGTTAGTAAGATTACTTTCATACATTATTCCTTTTATTCGGCTCAACTATATTTAGAAGAACCGTATGTACTTTAAAACGATTTTCGGAACTCCTGTTTTTAGAAAATATTTTATATTTAGATTTAAATGTGTCTTTTTTTTCAAATATTTGTTTCAAGGACAAGTTATATAAAGTTTCAGTGGGCAGTGATGAACGTATTTTATTTTAAAACAATGCTGTCATTTGAAATATATTTTAAGGGCCTCAGCAGACGATTCAGCATTATATTTTAGGTTCCAAATCTTGACACTGTGAAACTTCTAAGAAATTCAAACCATTAATATGCAAATTAATTTCCTCTTCTACTGATTATTGCAGTTGAAATTTTAAGAATTATAGCATTTTTTTTGTTCATTGGACACTATGATTAGTATTTAGTTGAATAAATTCATAAATTCTTTAGAAGAAATAATTATTTAAAAACTATGGCTTTATATACAGAAAAATAATTCAAATGTTTTGCAATTGCGTCATAATTTATTTAAAGTTCATAAAACAATTTTTTGAAGTCATTACCTCAAAGATATTTATGTTTCGATCAGTAATTTTTTTATTACTTAATATTTGATACACAAAATGTTTGCAAAATAAAAGCGTGCATCTAATACCGAGTAGGGATTGTGATTCTTTCCGAAAAATATATCGATTTTTAAATCGATTCGAATAGCAATCTGATTCATCGATTCACGAAGAAATCGATGTGAAAAGGAAGGTTTTTAAAAAATCGATTTTTGTAAGTTTGCATTTGTAATGTAAATATAAATCCATTTTATATAAAACAAGGAAGTTTCCATTATAAACTATCTCTTATCAGCAAAATCAGGGAATTTTTTTTGTTCAGGGAATTTGAAAATTACAATTATTTTTATTACCATATACAATAATATCAGATTTTAACACCGCTGGGATGAATGGGTAGCTCTCAATAGATGAGATTAATTCACCTCAGGGATAAATAGATTTTATTTACTGTACACAGGTACATTTATACAGTTCTGGGATATATATACATAATACAGGAATATGTGGGGAAGGAGTTCCCGCGTGATGCGTACAACAGAAAATCCACCGTCTTACTCATTCGTCTCTCGGTTTTCCACCAAGGGGAAACTAAACTAGAACTCTTTATTTTTGAGAACTGATAGCTGGGAATAAACCAAAATTTTCTTCAATGCAGCGAAAGAAACTATTTACAGAATAAAAATCTTCACTAGCAAATTTTCTACTCGTAGCCGAAATATCGCGCAATAGAGTCCAAAACTGGGTATTCATCTATATAAAGGAAACATCATTTGAACGGGGAGGAAAAGTATTTTGTGTACAAAGAGATGAAACGTGTGGATGTACTGGCATGAAAGAAAAACCTTGAACGCTGGGTAGGGGAGAATTACTGACCGGATGTTGAAAAGGGGAGTGCTGGCCTGATCCCTGCTGTGAAAAATTCCTGCCTAACGATTGGTGATCTTTTACTATTTGCATTGAAACGTGGATTGATTCTCAGAAAAAGTTACGTTCTCGCTTTCAGAAAAAGATGTCTCCGAATTATTTAATGTTAGTTGGAATTCATCTAAATTCATCAGATCTTTAAATATACTATTGCATAAATTTTGCTCATTTGTTTCTACGTCTAAATGCAATAAATTAGCGACTGAGAGGAAATTAGGCAATGATAATTCGGTAAAAAATTTCTTTGTGTTCTTTGACTCTAAACTCTTTAGGGAATGTAGAAAAAGTTCTTATTTTATTTCGCGAAGAACGGACAAATTCGGTGAATCCTAATATATAATTTAATGTTTTTACAGCACGAGTTGTATGACATTTCAACGAATTGGCAATTATAGGATTATCGAATAATTTAATATTTTTACAGGACAGCTTAATATACAAAATTAATCACTTTGAACACTTATAGACGGTGCAAGATTGTAATCAAAATTTTCCTATCACACTCTGCATTTAAACTACTAAATACAGTTATTTAAAAGCCAAAATAAATAAATAAAAAATACGTTTAATTGAATTTTGCCTATTTCGTACCATAAATCCAGAACCAGTTGAGGCACTACATGAACCCAAGAAAAAGAAAGTCCAACAGCAACAAGTCGTTTGTACGCTTTTAGCACTGTTGCGTCCATTGAAGAAAAATATTAACGCGTCTAAAAATTTTTTCCTCGTCTAGAGGAGATTTTCCTTAATATGCAAGAGTAAGGTCGACCCCCCAAAATATGGGAAAATGATTACAACCTAAGAATGATAAATGCTTTATTTAACAAAATGAAGTGATGGGAGGTCGCCGGTCCCCAGGGATTGCAACTGTAATTTTTATATCTGCCCTGTTGTTGTTTACAAGGAAAGGAATTTCTTGGGTGCGTCTCTTACCCCACCGAAAAGGTGACGTGTTCCCACGCCTGGAAGAAGGCATTGCACTCATAAATACATCATGATATGGGGTGTTTTGGGAATTTCCCGCGCTTGGGGATGTCATTGACCGGGAGAGGATATCCTTCCGCTGACTCTAGACCAATCAGAAAAACTGATTGAATGACTGTAAAGAATCTGATCCAGAATACAGGAGCAAACCACCTTGGAATAAAAGCCAATGCACCCCGAATTGTGGCACTATTTTTGACTCTCTCGGGGCCTTTTCTCACACACCTACTGGGTCTGACACGTCCCTTAAAATACCGCCGTTGGGGACTCTCCGGGCACCACCGTCATGACTCCTCTCTCACCGATATCATTCAGTTAAGTAATCATGTATCTCTTTAGTATTTAACGTAATTTCAATCTTATTGTTCTAAAATAAATTAATGATTAATTAGAAAATGGTTTTTATTTAGCGTACAGTTTATTTGTCTTTAAAAGATCTAATGTTTCAGCGTAAGCTATAGTGTGACGCCAACAGAAGAATAGAACCGGGTTTTATTTAAAATGGATCGAACGAAATAAATTAATCAATTTAACTTAAGATAAACCGGCGTCGCATTATCTGGTGGCGTAACCAGGATGTTAAATTTTTTTCTTTGTACCATTATTTGAATTTTTTTTACATCCTTGATATTGTAAACGTTTCTTAATTGATCATCACGACAAATTTTCATCTCGTGTGCCACTATGTTTTATGTAATTTGATACTGTGAATTTTTTTTCTTGCAGTTTTGGTGTGAGGAAGAGAGTCAAAGAGTCCAAGGTGCAGAGATGACGCAGGTACTGGTGCTCTTTAATTTTTTTTCTTTTAATATTAATGCGAATTTTTTTTCTCTATGCATGTATTTACACGAGAGCCGATTAGTTAAAAGTTTTATTTAAATTTAAGAGTTCATGAATTTCTTTTGCCTTGCACGAGTGCTTGAATTTTTTTTAATTTAACGGTTTCCGTTGTGAATTAAACTCGCTAGAAATCTTGTCTTAACTATTAATTAAAAAAACCTGCCACGTACACGACAATCAGACCCCTTAATGACGCGAACGGCGTCCGAGAAATTTAATCTAATTGATCTAATCCCAATGTACGACGGAGGTGAATCGTTAGGAATACGTAGGTTCTTAGAAAAAATAAACGATGTTGCGAATTTAAGCAAGTGGTCAAACGATGAGAAAGTAACAATTCTAAAATTAAAATTAGCGGGAATAGCTGAGGAATTTTTTTATCCGACCCAACCCGCAGTCAATTGACAGAATATAACGATATCGCAAGAATTCTTATTGGAAGATTCGAGAAAGCTGTACCTTTATCAACGTGTCTCCAGTTATTTTCATCATGTATCCAGGGTCCTTCTGAGAGCATATAGGAATTCGCAGCACGCATCAATAAACTGGGAACACAGATTTTCCAGTCAGGGAATTCGGCTCAAAATACCGCGGTGAGAAATGCGAATGACCAATTGTTACAATCTCGGTTCATAAGTGGTTTAAGAAATGACATACGCCGCTTCGTGCTTTCTCGTGATCCTTTGAATTTAGACGAATCAATCAATGCGGCATTGATAGAAGAGCAAAATATGAAATTAAACCAAATAGCTAGCGAAGAGAGATCCGGTTTGTCGTCCGCACAAACGGAAAATCCAGTTCTTTTGGCATTAGCGGATAGATTAGAAGAAATAAATTTAAGGGTTGGCCGTCTACAAGAGGCCAGTGCAGTTACAGCTCGTAAATCAGGGGGGAACTATTTTAACAGAAGAGAGAACGTTTTCAAGTGTGCTTTTATTGTGGAATTCAAGGACATAGACAGGCGGAATGTAGAAGGAGACAGAGGGACGAACGCGCTGCCCGTTGTCAGCCCTCCCTGGAGAAAAGCCGCTAGCGAGTATTTTTCAAATCACCCCGGGTCAGAAGGGAGACATGTACATTTCAGAGAATCTACTCTCTGCGACAATTACGCAGCCCCCAGACATTCGGTGAGAGGGTCACACACAAATTCTGGGAATAGGGGTTTTCAACGTTATCACAGGAATGAGACTTTAAACTCCCGTGGAGAAAGCCGTATTTAGATTTTTTTCATTCGGTATAGGAGCGGTTTTCTCCGATTCAATCTCGAGACAATATATTCGATCTACCAATAATAAAGGCTAACGTTAAACATCACAAATTTAGAATTTTAATTGACACAGGTGCATCCGTATCTTTAATGTCTAATTCCTTTTCACTAAAATAAAAAAATGATAACTTAAGGGAATTTAATGTTTCAATTCAGATTAAAGCCGTAAGCGGAGACACGGTAGAAATTATCGGTTGCTATGAAATACAATTGTCATTGGGGGAATTTCAATTTCAACATATTTTTTTATAACAAAGCAAGAGATTAACGACAATTATTGCGCTATTTTGGGATACGATTTTTTGAAAGTAGGGGACGCAGTCTTAGACATAGGAAAAAACCGTTTATTAATTAATAATTTTTCAATTCCGCTTATTAATTATTCACTCCCTGCGCGTATGGTACAGAGTAACTTTATACATGGATTTTTAAAACACAAAACGTGTGTGGGTCCCCATTCGGTCACAAATGTTCGCATACATGTTGAAACATTACCTAATTCAACGTCACTGGCCACTATTCAGAGTTCAGCAAAGCTACAAACTAAAAACATTCACTTAACTAATTCGCGAATTAATATTGATCCACAGACAAATGACACCATCTTAGAAATTAGAAACGATTCAGATAACATAATCACCCTTAACAAAAACATGAAAATAATTACAGTCAATAATTACGAAGACATTTCTTCTGATTTTCCCGTTTCTCAAGATATTTTACCCCCACTCACGGAGAAAGATTTCAACCTTTCAGGTTTGGACAGTAAAATCAGAAGCAGATTATTTCAACTTTTAATTTCGCACAAAAGTGCTTTCGCTCGCTCTACGGTAGAATTATCCTCAACCGCTACGGAGCATCACATAATCAGTTTACAACATGATTATCCCATTAAGTGTCCAATTTATAAAATTCCATTCAACTTAAGAAACGAATTTCGACGTCAAATAACAGATTTAGAAAAGGCGGGGATTATTTCGAAATCTAATTCTCAATATAATACTCCGGCCTTGTTTGTTAAACAGAAAGAAAAATGGCGCCTTGTTTTAGATTTTCGGAAACTCAACGAAATAACCTTGACTCAAGACTTCGTTATACCAACATTGGACGACATTTTACATGAAATTTCGGGTTCAAACTATTTTTCGGCATTAGACATGAAGTCAGCATTTAATCAAATTCCACTACACTTTGCAAACAGGCATAAGACGGCATTCTCTACTCCCGACGGTGATAAATATCAATTTAACAGATTATGTTTCGGTTTAAAAAACTCGCCTAAAGCTTTTCAATCAATTGCACAGGATGTCCATGGAGATATATTACACAACGGAGCTTTGGTTTATATAGACGACATTATTTTATTCACTAAAACTGTAGATGAACATTTTGAACTACTGGGTAAGGTTTTTGAACGCTTTGAAAGAATCCACTTAAAATTTAATCCGAGTAAATGTCAGTTTTTAACAAAAAGTTGTAAATTTTTAGGGTTTGTAGTAACGCCGGAAGGCATTCTTATAGATAAATATAAGTCCGTATCAATTAATGAGTTTTCAGTTCCAATGGATCAAAAACAAGTTAAATCTTTTTTAGGGTGCTGTAATTTTTACAGGAGATATATCAAGAATTTCATGAAACGTGCACTTCCCTTAACGAATTTATTGAGAAAAAGACACTCCATTTGAGTGGACCTCTGAAACGCAGGAGGCATTTGATGATATTAAGAAAGCCATATTGAATCCACCGGTCTTGGCTCTACCTGATCAAAACGCGGAGTTACAAATAACAACGGACGCTTCTTCTCGCGGCATAGGGGCAGTTTTAGAACAAAAATATCCTAACTCTGAAGTCAAACCTTTATATTTTTTTCCTAAGAAATTAAATCCATCACAATCTAAATATAACGCAATGGTTTTAGAATTTTTCGCGATATATACAGCATTAATTTTTTTTAGACGTTTCTTGTTAGGCAGAAAATTTAAGTTTTTTACCGATCATAAGCCTCTCGCAGGATTTCTTTCTAATAAAAATCCCTCTTCCAAAATTTTGCGTTGGAAGTTGACTCTGGAAGAATTTAATTACGACATACACTACATCAGGGGATCCTTAAATTCAGTCGCAGATCATCTTTCTCGTTATATTAACAACATCACAATAGCTTTACCGGACTCTAAAGATCTTATTAATATGCAACGCGAAGATTCTGTTTTAAGCACTATCATACAAAAAATTGATCAAAATGATGTTAGCCCACAAATCAGTAACTTTTTTATTAATGGGGAAGGTTTGTTATGTCATTTGTCCAAGCGCCCCTCGAAATCACCCAGGTCAAGCACCACTAGAAAGCAAGTTTGCATTCCACATTGTCTAAAATGCTCAAATTCTCGAATCCGTTCATTCAGAATATGGAGGACATCTCAAATTTTTTAAAACATACCATCGACTCAGCGAAAACTTCTTTTGGCATAACATGTACAAAGACACTAAAAATTTTGTTCGTTCTTGTACCATATGCTTATCTCGAAAAAACGACTTTAAATTCCCGCCTGCACCCCATCAACTTGTTGAACAAAGTACTGAACCAGGAGAAACGTGTCATATGGATATTTTCGGTCCCTTAAAAACCACGCTTAAAGGTAATATATATATATATATATATATATATATATATATATATATATATATATATATATATATATATATATATATATATATATATATATATATATATATAAAAAAATATGTAATATTTATCAAAAACAAGAAATAATAGATAAAGAACATAACAAGAAATTACGTAATAAAAATATGAAAGCTGAACATGAAGAACAACAAAATTATAGAGAAATAAAAGAAGTACAAAAAGAAGAACCTAGCGAGTCAGAAAGCAATTTCGGACTTAGGACCGAATAAGTGGGGTTAAACTAGTTTGAAGGCGCCAACCTTCCCCCTTTGCAACTCGGTAGGAAAACCAAATAAAATAAACAAAGCTTCAGAGAAAGTATAACTCAGAGAGCATGATAAAACCAATCACTACTATTATGTAACAAACTCTCCCAAACTCTTAATGCAGAAAAATCACAAAATAATTATGTAAGAAAAGTAGAAAAATACTAGAACAATTACATAAGAAAAGTATCTTTCAAAAAATAATTTAACAAAATTTATTTACTCACAAAGCTTTTACGAAGAGAAACAAGCATCTTGCCATTAATGAAAGTCAATTATTCACCAAGTTAAAAAATTCGAAAAAACATAAACACATATTTTGAGCTGACTTTTAAAATAGCCAGCAAAGACAAGTATAGAATGACGACAATCAAATATGGTAAAATTTGAATTGGTTGATTGTCAAAAATGTAAATTTGCTAGGCTCTAATTTGGTTGGTTGACAAAAATGTGTAAGATGTTTAAGATGTGTGTGGAAAAAATGTAAACTGTGATATGAGTGTTATGATATAATCTTCACAGCAAGACCACTAACATGCTGACTTTGAAAACCTATTGTTGTGTGGTGGACTTGAAATTCGAAGTAGCAAGACGGTTAATGTATTTGTGATGAATATAAGATCTCAAGAAATTAAAAGGGTATTCATGATCTAAACAACATTGAAAAAATTTTTTATATTATTGTATTTATCTATTTTGTGGGTAGTTAAGTTATCATTTCTAAATAAAAATTCAAAATGATATTTCTGTAAATTGATATATGAAAATTACTGTTCCATACAGGAATTTTAATTATATGGAACAAACGAATCTCTTTGTCAAAAATGTTACTGACTACATTATTGTTAATAAGATGCAAGTCTAAATCCAAGAATTCCACCCTATTAGAGTTGAAGTTAGTTTTAAGGAGCTTGAGATAATCAGGGTAGAATGTAATATTTGGTTTGTATTCACTATTTTTACCAAAAATTTTTATATCATCTATATAACGATAAATTAAGTAAGAATCATTTATAACATGATCTATTTCAAAAAATGTAAATATAGGTTCGCTAAACAATTACTAGCTGGACCACCCTGAGGTAATCCTTTGATCTGTTTATAAAGATTATGATCAAATATAATGAAATTTTCTTTTAAAATGAGGTTAACAAGAATATCAAATTTTTCTTTTTTCATTGAAGTATATAATTCATATTTATCATAAATTAACTGAAGAACCTTAATCATATCGTCAATATCTATAGAATTAAAAAAGGTCCTCGAAATCAAAACCATGCATAGAAAAAATCAACATATCCTTAGTAACTCTAGCAATCTCTAAGCTATTTTTAACAATTGCCGTGTTTTGTAAATTATCAATTAGATTTTGAAGAAGAGATTGCAAGATCTTCCCAGACTTCGTGATATATGTATTGTATCCATTAGTGATACTACGGAATATTATAGGGCTTTTATGAAATTTTGGTGTTAAAAAAATACTTGGATATTTAATATTATTTAGATGAATATTCAGTCTTTTGTTCAAAGCTAAAAGACGATTATTATCTTCTCTATTATTGTGAATTGATTTTTGAAATGAATTATTATTTAAAATGTGGTTACATAATATTTTACTGTAAAAATATTTACAAATTATGGCATAATTAGCAGAGACTTTATAAACATATGTAATAACGAAGTCATTTTGGATATTTACTATTGATGATTTAAGATCTTTATACATAATTTCATTTTCAACAGTAAAATCTAATTCCCGAATTTCTGTTGCCACATAAGATCTAAATTGATTGAATGCTTCAATTGGCATTCCGTATTTAATTGCCATTTTAAGGTAAAATTTATCTAAATCTTTTATGATTTGTTTCATAACATTAGATTTATTTTTTGTGATCATAAGTCTAAAACCGGTACCCTTTTCCATAAAATTTCTTAACAAATCATCTTTCACGATGCTAAGGTCTCATGTGACAACGTGCTGATGATAATCATCAATATAGTCTCGATATAGATTGCATCTACATGATTCAGAACTTAGGAGCTCCGAGATTTGATTATAATTAAATATAAATCTACCAAATTTCTTGTTGTATTTGAAAGCCTTTTTAATAATAATATTTTTAATAGGAAAAAAGGATTGATATTTTTGAAATATACTTGAAAAATTAATTTTGTTAAAGGATTTATTCATAAATAATAATGTACAATATTCTGTAGAGTAATTTTCACTTGCATCTAATTTAATATTCATTTTTTGTACTAAATAGTTATTAAGGTCTCGAATCATATGCATACCATGAGAATCTCGAAATTTATATCTGCTTAAAATATCTGTCATAGTTTTAATTTCAGTTTTATTCAAGCCAAACATAAACGATTTAATTAAGCCTGTGTTGTAGTTATCATCAAATTTAGCAGCTAATTCTAACATAGAATTCTTGAGGGTTGACATGTCTCTAGTAACTCTTTTTCTGCGTTTAGCTTTTGAAATTCTCGCTAAACGAATATTATTACTATTATCAATAAATATATAAATATATATATATATATAGCTATGTTTTATCTATGATAGATGCATTCACAAAATATATTCACATCGTTCCACTTCCGGATATTAGGTCCAGTACGATTTCAAAAGCTTTCTTTGATAATTACATTGTACACAGGGGTTGCCCACATAAATTAGTCGTAGATAACGCTACATATTTTAAGAGTTCCGAATTTGTTGAATTTTGCAGAGTCATGGGTATTCAAAAAAGGCACATATCAAGTTATTCCGCTCACGTCAACGGTAGGGTAGAGAAACCCAATCAATCGCTAGCCAATATCCTTGCATCAATTTCACAAAACACAAACGATTGGGATGAGCAACTCCCGCACACCATGTTAGCATTAAATTCAGCGATCCATGAAGCGACATACACATCTCCCTTTTTCCTAGAGCATGGCAGAGATATTCGATTATCCTACACTTACGAAAAGAATTCTGATACACCACAAAATAAGTATGAATATGTCGAGAAACTTTTACAGTCTTTGGAGCATACTTTCAATAAAGTTTTAAATAATCTAAAGGATCAGGAGGCATCACATGTTGAATTGAGTACGAGAGCGACAAAACAACATCATTACGATTAGAAAATCGGGTCCTTGTGTTTTATAAAGACGCCTAACATTAAATCCAATTTATCTCCAAAACTCAGACCTAAGTTCGAAGGTCTTTACAGAGTGATAGAGCGTTTTCTAATGTCAATTATAGGGTGCAACATGTAGAACAATTGAGGAAAAGCTTTAACACGCATGTCAATCGGATGATTCCATTTATTAAGAGATTTTCATATTTGCATTTGAAAAATTTGGGTGATTTGCAACCAGACGAGACGGAGGTTAAGGGTATTGTTCCAGGTCCACGGTATAATTTAAGGGCTCGTGCAGGTAATTCGGCTCGTTAATACATTTCCGCGCTAAAATATTTGAGGGAGACTTAATTTTTTTTTTACAATTTTACGCTTCGTCAATTCGAGAGCACGCATTGAATGATACCTGTCTCATAGTTGCACCTTGTTTCATGCTATGTTTTATGTTTTTTTTTAGTTATATCAAATTTTGTACTCATTTATTTAATGATTTCCTGTTATTTAATGAAATCAGTTAAATTTTTTTTTTTTTTTTATGCAGTTTGTTTTATGTCTTGATTTTATGCTTAAATGACATAGTGTTGTTTGTGGTTAATATCAATTTTAACTCTAGATAAAATATTTTTATGCTGTGTGTTTTGTGCAATATCTTAAATATATTTGTGTAATGCAAGTGTTATTCAATGATAATCTTATACGTACGTCATTTTTAATTTAAAAAAAAAATTAAGCTTTAATTTATGTTTGCGTCAAAAGTCAAATTTTGGGGTCTCTGGACACCTGTAATGAAATTTGAATGTTGTTACGATACATACATATTTGAAATTTTTTTCTCATCTATTACATAATTTGTGTTGTTATTATTATCTAGTAATTTTAATTTCTTTTCATATAAAAGGTTCTTTTATTGAATAACTTTGTTTATGCTGATTTGATTGTGTATAACTGTGTACTTTCTGGTTAAATTTTGATTTTGCATAGGAGATTAATTTTTTTTGGTAGCAGCATTTTGTTAGAATTAATTTATTGCTAAATTTTGTTGGTGTATCAATTTTGAGTGGTTGTATATTTCTAAATGATGATAACATTGGAATTTATGCTCGTTAAGTTATGGATAGAGATGGTTATTTGAATATTTTCCCTACGAAATTATGTTGAAACTTAATTTTTTTTCGTTCATGTTGTTTTGTTATGTGAGATGATTGCTAACTTTGATTTAAAATTTTCTAGTGTTTCGGTTCCGTGTTTCAATGCTCATCTAATTTCTGCGTTGTTTGTTTTGCTATAGATTTGGAATTTTTTTTGTTGTTGTTTATTCAGGGGTTTAGATTAATTGTGGTTGTTAAATTAATGTGCAGTCAATAATTGTGTCTCACTTGTGTGCTAAACTTTACTAGGGATTGAAGGTTTTGTTTGTCGAGATAGTATTTCTGTTGGTTTAGATTAATTGTGGTTGCTAAATTAATGTGCAGTCAATAATTGTGTCTCGCTTGTGTGCTAAACTTTACTAGGAATTGAAGGTTTTGTTTGTCGAGATAGTATTTCTGTTGGTTTAGATTAATAGTGGTTGTTAAATGAATTTTGCAGTCAAAAATTGTGTCTCGCTTGTGTGCTAAACTTACTAGGAATTTTAATGTTTGGTCTATCAAAATGGTTATTTTTTTTGTCGTTGATGCTAGGTTTACATGTGTTGATTTATGTTGTCGCGTGGGTAGATTATTTAGCTGAGTGTTGATGTTGATTTAATTTTTTGTTCTGGATTTTAATAAGTAGTTCTGCTTGTTATTTGGTTATAAGTTTTTTTTTGTTGTTGTTGTAATTGGAGGGATCGGTTGGTTTGTTCGCGGTGTGGACGTTTCATCTTCAGTTCTTGGGTTGTTACGATAGTGTTGAGTAGATTAGGCACTCTTATCTGTGGAGTTGTGCTTAGAATAGTGTTGTGTGGATTAGGCATTCTTATCTGTTGCGTTTTCAGTCTCTGGTGTACTTGAGCGACGATAGTGTTGCGCGTGTTTATCCTTGGGTTGCGTTTTGCAATTTGTCTATAGGCTTGATTGTATCTGTTGCGGACGTTTTGCTTGAGATGGCAGCTGCTTATCTGTTGTTGTTCTATACGTTTGATCGGGGGTGAATTATCTGTTGTTGGACGTTTTGCTTGGGAGATTTGCTTTGTCTGTTCTATATGCTTGATCGGGGGTGAATTATCTGTTGTTGGACGTTTTGCTTGAGAATTTGCTTTGTGTGTTCTATATGCTTGATCGGGGGTGAATTATCTGTTGTTGGACGTGAAAATTATCTTTGTGTGTTCTTGTTGGACGTTTTGCTTGAGAAATTTGCTTTGTGTGTTCTATATGCTTGATCGGAGGTGAATTATCTGTTGTTGGACGTTTTGCTTGAGAGATTTGCTTTGTGTGTTCTATATGCTTGATCGGGGGTGAATTATCTGTTGTTGGACGTTTTGCTTGAGAGATTTGCTTTGTGTGTTCTATATGCTTGATCGGGGGTGAATTATCTGTTGTTGGACGTTTTGATTGAGAATTTGCTTTGTGTGTTCTATATGCTTCTGTTGTTGGACGTTTTGCTTGAGAAATTTGCTTTGTGTGTTCTATATGCTTGATCGGGGTGAATTATCTGTGGTTGGACGTTTTGTTTCGGAATCTGCTTTGTGTATCCTGCATGCTTGATATGGAGTGAATTATCTATTATTTGGACGTTTTTTTTTCTGCTTGAGAATTGAGGTTTGGAAATAGAGTGAGAGAGAGAAATATCGTTTTAAATTTATCTTTTGCGCTTGAGTGATGGGGGAAACGGCGTGAAGTCCAATTCCGGTGACTCCGCCTATTTTTTTTCTCGTGGACCCCCCAAAGAAGTCTCGAATCAAGGCTGGGCATGGAAACGGCGTGAAGTCCAATTCGGGTGACTCCGCCGAATTTTTTTTTCTCTTAGGACCCCCCCTCTCAAAGAAGTCTCGCATCAAGGGTGCAGCCTTGATTGTTATTCTATCCGCCACATTGGTGAAGTTCTTTGGCCAGCCTCCCCACTGGGTAACTTCTTCGGTAACGTGTCACTGGGTGGCACCGCCTTGACCGGGAATTTTTTTCGATTCGACATCTCTTCATCATTGTGAAATTCTTTGGCCAGCCTCCCTTTTTCTGAATGTCACTGGATGACTTTGAGTTCTTCGGCATGTCCACGTGGTGTGGTGGATTTACGGATTTATGGCCTGTCTCGACGCTGGCACCGCATTGACTAGGGCCAAGTTATGTTCGATTTGACATCTCTCATCATTGCGAAATTAGAACGCATGGGGTCCGTGATGCCCAACATTTTTTTTCCGATGTGGAGAAAGTTTTATCTTACGGAATTTTTTTTCTTCGGGGTCAGATGCCCAACATTTTTTCTGATGTGGAGAAAGTTGTATCCTACAGAAATTTTTCTTCGGGGGTCAGATATCCAGCAATTTTACGCACAGAGGATTGTTTTGAGTTATGGATTTGGGAAAATGACAATTGAGTTGACGTAATTATACAGTAAACTGAGAAAGTTGTTTTGGAAAAATGACATTTTGAATTGAAGCAATGATACGGTAAATTGAGAAAGTTATTTGAAGGAGATAGATAAAGTTTGCACTGATGAATCTGTTGAATAATTGGGAAAGTTTTTTTTTCATGGAGATAGATAAGTTTGCGTTCGAAGTACGTTTATTCGATAGTTGTTTTTCTGGAAATGAATAATTGAGTTGAAAAGAAAGTCACATGGTTTATTTGATAAAATTGTTTGATGTACAGAAGGATGTTTTGATTTAAGGATTTTGAAGCAAGGGAAATTGAGTTGATATAATTATACGGTATAATTGAGAACGTTGTTTTGACGTAGATAGGGTAATTCGAGTCCATGATTTGGTACGGTTTCAAGTAATTAAGTTGATGAACATAGATAAGTTGAATTAATGATTGTGTGGTATATTTAATAATGTTTTGAGATGCAATTAGGAAAGTTCGAGTTGAGGTTTATGTGAGATTTTTGTAAATAAATTGATGAGCATAGATGGTTTTAGTTATTGGTATTGTGGAAAAGTCAATTAATTATTTGGATGTTGCAGATAAGTTTAGTTAGTGTTATTAAGGAATAAGATGTGAACGATCTGAGGAAAGAGGCAATTTTGGATTATCGAGGAATCATTTTAAGGTTACTGAGAATTTTGGGTTGGTGTTACAGAATTATAATTGAGTTATTAATTAGAGGATTTTCGATGAATTGAGTTAGCGGTATTGTTGTAAATCGAGAATCTTGTTTTTTTTTTTTTTTTTCGTGTTTGTATATTTGTTGCGCGTATAGTGAAACATTTTGAGTTTTTATATTATCTGGACTTGATACATTGTATTACGAAGATTGGTAAAAAGTTATGTTGATTAGTTAAGCGATATTTTTTTTTATTTTGGAATTTAATGTTTAATTTTGTGTAACTAATGCAATAATTTTCTTTTAGTTAAATTACTTTACTCTGTATGTGTCGCCTCATATGACTTGGGTTGCATATCAATTTTATGTTTTTAATTTTTTTTCTGAAATTTTCAACTGCACTTGTGATTTCTGGAATTCATTTCTCAAATGGAAATTCGAATGTATTGAATGTGAAAGAATTTTTTTTTCCTCTCAAAATTAAATTAAAAAAAATTAATCTCAAAATTAATCGCTATAGTTAATTTTTTTTTTTTAAATCGGTTTGCAAAATTTTTTTATCTTAATTTCGTTCTGTCTCTTGTGCTGGCGTTTGCGGCATGCAGCAAATCGTTTGCGCAAGGAATGGCATGTATTTTTTTTGTGTTGCATTTGTAAACAGTGGGGGTGCATACTGATCACATGCGCACTCATAGTTTGCAATTCTAAATTTAATTACAGTAATTTTTTTTCGTAATTTCATTTGTAACCAATGCTCGTAGTGAAGTTTTCTTTTAAAATTCCTTAGGCTACTCAGCATTCTTACAGGTTATAATTTTTTTTTTTATCATGTATACGATTCGTTAATTTATAGAATTTTAATTTGCAAATCTTAATTAATTACGTTAATTTTTTTTTAAACTTTCACTTGTAACCAATGCTTGTAGTGAACTTTTTTAATTTCTTAGGCTATTAAGCATTCTCCGAGGTTATAAATTGTTTTTCTCCACCAATGCACACCCATCGTTTCAATCTCTATTTTTTTTTTTACTTTTACTTAATTATTTTCATTAAATATTGTTATCAATGCTCTTAGTAAACCATTGAAATTTCTTATGCTTTGAGGATGTGAAGAGTTCTGCTAGTATTTTTTTTTGAGTGGTCTGGACATTCACTTCACATTAGTCGTGTCAAGATTTCGATGTTAAACGATTATGAGGTGTCTGTTTCTGGGTGCCACGCTTGAATTGTATGTAAATGTCTTCACTAGCGTTTATTTCTTATCAATGTATTCTGTTCAATACTCCTAAGTGTTGTTATTGTGAGTTGAGCAGTTGTTAGATACGCAAATTTTGAATTTTTTACGTGTTATTTGTCTTAATTTTTTTTATTATTTAGCGGCACACGATTCTTTGTGATTATTTAATTAATTCTATTTGTCATTCTGTGTTTGATGTTTTTGTAAATTGTTTGGGTGATCCATTCAGTGAATTTTTTTTCTCTTCGGACATTAACGTCATTGTCGTTGTTGATAGTTAATTTGGTTTTTTTTCCCTCACGGAATTGGGTAGGAACTTCAGGAATTGATTGTATTTTTTTTACTTTCTTATTTTTATTTTATGAGCGGTGAGAGGAGTTGGAGGTTAGTGCTTGGAGTCTTCGACGGCAGTCAAAAAGGGCCAAGTTTTAATTTTTTTTCTCTCATAACTGTTGTTTCATTACTAATATGGTTTCCCTGGGAGACAAAATTTTTTTTTATTTTTTGCAGTTTAGCAGATTTCTTTAGAAATATGGAAGCGATGATTGAGCAGTGGACACCATAGAAGAGTATGGACAGAACCCCCACAGGATGCAAACAGCACCGGAATACCAACTACTTTCACAGTGAGATAACGACGCTACAGACAATTTTTTTTCTCTACCATCAAGACGTGGACAGCTGTTTGTGAACCGGAAGTCAGTGAATTTTTGGTCTTTGATATTGACAAATTCTCCACGAATTTTCTTTTATTGGATGTACCGACGCTAGGCCAATTTTATATTTACTTACTGAGATTTTTGTATTTCATTCATTCTAGTTTTGTTAATCTGAAAGAGGGGAGGAGTGATGGGAGGTCGCCGGTCCCCAGGGATTGCAACTGTAATTTTTATGTCTGCCCTGTTGTTGTTTACAAGGAAAGGAATTTCTTGGGTGCGTCTCTTACCCCACCGAAAAGGGTGACGTGTTCCCACGCCTGGAAGAAGGCATTGCACTCATAAATACATCATGATATGGGGTGTTTTTGGGAATTTCCCGCGCTTGGGGGATGTCATTGACCGGGAGAGGATATCCTTCCGCTGACTCTAGACCAATCAGAAAAACTGATTGAATGACTGTAAAGAATCCGATCCAGAATACAGGAGCAAACCACCTTGGAATAAAAGCTAATGCACCCCGAATTGTGGCACTTTTTTTGACTCTCTCGGGGCCTTTTCTCACACACCTACTGGGTCTGACACGTCCCTTAAAATATCGCAGTTGGGGACTCTCCGGGCACCACCGTCATGACTCCTCTCTCACCAATATCATTCAGTTAAGTAATCATGTATCTCTTTAGTATTTAACGTAATTTCAATCTTATAGTTCTAAAATTAATTAATGATTAATTAGAAAATGGTTTTTATTTAGCGTACAGTTTATTTGTCTTTAAAAGATCTAATGTTTCAACGTAAGCTATAGTGTGACGCCAACAGAAGAATAGAACCGGGGTTTATTTAAAATGGATCGAACGAAATAAATTAATCAATTTAACTTAAGTTAAACCGGCGTCGCATTAGAAGGAAGAAATATTTAAAATATATTAAACACCAAAGGAGAACGTCGTTCTCCTACGTCTAGAGATTAGCGTCTCCAACGTCCGTCTGCGTCAATCCCCGTGTGTCCTTTAGTCGGACATTCGTGGCGGGGTGCGACATCAGTGTGGACTGCTCCTCCCTAAGTAATAGGGGAGGGATTGTGACATTGCTCATATCCAACCTTACAATAATATAGCTTAAAATTCCCAATACTTAATATCAAACTTTTTAAAAACAACAGTCTGTCTAGACTACAGGGATCCAAGCGGTTTAACTCATCACCTGCGATGTTGCCGACAATCGAAAAAAGGTGCTCATAAGGAACAGATGATCCCACAAAACTCAAATACATCATGGCTATTGCGTAAACGTGATGATAAATAGAGTTTATTTTTTATTTTTGAATGTAAAGTATAGGATCATACTTCAGGTGCACAACTCAAAGATAGTTTATTAAAGTAATTGTAAATAACTTTATGGTTTTTACCAAAACAAAAAATTGAATGTCGATTTTCTAGGATGAAATATTGATTCACTGAATTGATTGAGGGCTCATATCGATTTAAAAATCGATTATTTGTCCGATAAATCGATTCTTTGATTAATCGATCTCTGATCGCCCTCCCTAATAACGAGCCTGAAGTAGGCAACTTCTGCCGCCGTACGGCAATCACTGTTCAAGGGTGATGTCTGCAATGATTACTGCAAAAAACTCATTAGAGGGAAGATGTTATATCAGTGATTTCAACGTGGTCTATATCAAGCCCCAAGGGTGTATGATGACCTTCAAAAAATCCGCGTAACCGAAAAAAATAATTTTGGGGTTCATGAGATGTAAATTACGCGATAGTGGTTCAAATTAAATTAAATCGTGAATTTAATCTTAAAAGGAAATTTAATTAAATGGAAACTAAATGTTATCTATTTAACAGGTTTATTTGCTAAATTTAACGCCGTTAATTTGTTGTTATAAGGTGAAAGCATAAACAATTTATTAAAGCAAGAAAGAAGAAAGCTTCACATCTCTGGAAAATGGACCATGAAACGTTCCTCCATCCCATATCGAAATTTATTTGAGCCTTGAGTGGATAGGCCTGGATTGAGAGAAGGTTTCCTGATTAGTGGACTAAAAGAATTGGTAGTTAACACTCTATTCGCTGCCTTGAAGCTATGGAACAGAAATTGATTGGAAAAAAATTGTTTGCTAGTGTGGGTTGCAGATTGAGAATAACTTAAAATTAAGAAAGAAACATGAAACTAAAATGAAAAATTAGAAAATGGTCATTTACCACGAGGGGAATGACGCAATTAATTACTAGGGAGAACTACACGAACCAAGATGTATTCTTCTAGGCCTCTGAGTATTGACACTGGGATTGTAATTTTCAAGATTTAAGACATTTAAAGTTATTAGAATTTGACAGATTATCAAAACATTTAATTGTCATATTTTCACCATATTTTTTAAAAGGATAAATGTTAATAGCTTTGTAAATATCTCTATTTTTAGTATATCTACATGCCTTAGTTATATTCCTGATTAAAGCATTTTGAGAATGTTCTAAAAGTTTAATGTTTGAATTAGCTACATAGCCCAACACAGGGCAAGCGTAGGTTAAGACGGGGCACAAAACAGCAGTGCAGAGAAGAACTTTGTTGTAAACAAGCATTTTAGAATTCCGGCAAATTAAGGGATAAATTGAGCGCAAGGCGTTCCGGAATTTTTCACGCGCGTATAAGATGTGTTGTTTCCATGATAAATTTTTTCTATGAGTACTCCTAGATACTTCGTGATCTGAGACAAGTATATTTGTGTGGAATAGAGGGTTGTCGGTGTGACTGGGTTTCTTCTCCTGGGGAAGAGTACAGCTATTGTTTTATATACGTTAACTTTTATTTTCCATGCGTTAAAAATTCTCAAGAAGGTGTAGGTGCACAGGTGATAGTGTCGTGATTTCTATAAGTATCCGGGATAGCAGTATCATCAGCCTAAATATTAGTACTGTTTTGAGGGTGAAAATCTATCACTAATAAACATATTGAATATCAAGCGCCCAAGGAGACTACCCTGAGGCACACCACATTTGATATTAAATGAATAAGAAAGTGTTAAAACAAGAGCCATAAAATTTCAGTGTTAAGATATAAGCCAGATGATTGCAATATTGGGCGTCTCAAATTTTTCCGGTTTCTCCATTGGCCGTAGACTATCTACCAGGAAAATGGCGTTTAAACTTACTTTAAACATTTAAATGTCATTTATCCAAATTTGAGACTAGGTTTGAGACTGCTTTGACTATGATAATTACCACCACAGGCAATAAATTCACATGGCTCGTTTTTAAAAAAAAGGACATATTACAAGACGAACTGATCGAAATAGGCAGTAATGGTGAACTTAAAGTAAAGTTTAAAAAACCGAAGTCAAACATTTTGGTTTTAAAAAGACATACCTGTTATTTATTCCGAATTAAGGGGTACTGTGAGAAACATTTTAATTACTTTTCCTAGTGAGGAGTATCAGAGGGGTTGCCAATCACCAAAATAAATGAAAAAAGAAAAGGAAGAAAATTACTGGATACTACTAACGGAGGAGTTTAGGGATAAACCTGACAAGATTGATACCAAATGTTCAAAACTCGTTATTGAAGCACTAGAATCATTCCATTTACTGTAAGAATTTAGTTGTTGATCATTTATTTTATGTATAAATTGAATTTTAATTTAACTAACATGCATTTCTTAAATTTTAAACACTATACTTCAACACAGTTAGAAATGTAAATCTGTTATAGAAAGTAGTTCTATACCAAATGTCAAAAGACGTTAACGTTGATAAATTTGCAGAAATTAAATATTAATTAAGCAAGGTTCTACACACACACACACACAAACAACAGAAAACCACACACACACAGTGAGAGAAAAGGGTCTATGAAACAAAAAGTTTGGGAATCTCTGAGTTATATAAATGGTAATCATAATTTGTGACTAACCAGAACAAAACCCAGATGCTTTATTTTTTACCATCTAATATGCTACATCCTCTTCCATACTACACATAGAGATGGCAACATTTGAACTTCTGCGGTGCTTAGTTGCAAATCAATTATGATTTTAGCAGCATTTAAGAAAGTAAAAGAGGTGGAATAATCTTAAAAGGTACCTTAGCTAGTTATCATGTCTATCATCAAACTGACATCACAAAGTGTTTCACAGTGAATACTGGTATATAGTTTGATGAAGTTACATTCGAATCCATTTGCAGAGAAGGTTGGGACAATGGTACGAATCACTATGAATTTATTTTGCAATGATATACCCTGGAAAAATAGTGGGGAGTGTTACATCTTACTCATTTAACAGCCCAATGATATTTTGGTGAAAACATGTGGTCTAATATTTTTAATTACACTGCGCTTTAAATTGGCACCATTGTCCTACAAAATAATTATAAGCTGTATTGGCCTCTTATATCTCTGAATAATTGTGATATTGATGTTATTCGTTGACCAAAAGGATTACCAAAGCTTTCGACAATCAAATATGTATGGTCATGTGAATCCTTTTTAGTTTTGTTATATACACAATATAATTGTACTAGAGAAACAATTAGCTGCACCTGGTAGAATATGTTGCAAACTAAGAGACGGAAATTTTACTACTTCTTACACCAGTGCTTCACAAACTTTCAATATACGCGGCCCACAATTCAATCATCATTTTCATCGCGCCCCCTCCATACAATAACAATGTATTAAATTCAATAGTACAATAAATTGACACTAAGGCTACAATACGACTTTTACCTCTAATGTACCACCGACGTATATAAACGTCACGCTCAGCCAAAACATTAATTTTCGGGACGTATATATGCATCTTTCCGAAGAATGATCTTTTATGTGCAGTGCTATCCATAAAAATTTCGGAATGCTTTGGAATGCAATAAAAGGACGTCGGCAGTGATTGCGAAGGATTTGCCAATTTATTTCTTTTCTCCTCCCCTTCCTCCTAAAAAACATCAAACAACGCTCGTATATATGTGTAAGCGGTGGCATTGAGGAGCGAATCACGTAACTTTTAATCGGCAGTTAAGGAATTATTTATAAACCATATACATTATCAAGATAAGTGTTAATACAAGTGCGTGGGGTCACTGATAATTATCAAAATTGTTCTTAACTTAGTATTGTTAAATTAATAATAAAATATACATTGTACAGTATTGATACATTTATAAGTGTATTACATCAGTGTAAATGTGTAATTTATATTTTATTATATCAGAAAGTATTTTGTTTGTTTACTTTCAGTAAATTAATAACTTTTTAAATAACCTTTTGTTTTCGATTTTAAAATATGCTCCCCCTCGTACAATTATCCCCCATAAAAGGGGCACGCTCCGCAGTTTGAGAAACACTGTCCTAGACATTAACGTATGTAAGTAAGAACCCACCTTAGGTGATTTATCCTCTTATTAATAATCGTCTTGATTGGTCATACACAGCTTTTAGTTCTTAATATTTTCATAACATGTGTGCAATTTTTTCACCTCTTTAAAATACCATCAAAAATGGTCGCTTTCCTCATAAAATGAAATTGAGACAAAGAGAAAAAATTTCTGTAACGTATATTTTAAAGAAAATTCATATTTAAAGGCACTTTTACTTACATTAAATTATTTAAAAACGAAAAAAAAATATTTTTAAAAGGTTTGAATATTTTTTAATACTAAGATAAAGTGAGACACACGAAGCTTCCTTTTAATAACAACATTTCATGAAAAAACATTTTATAATCATGTTATCTTGATAAAATTCTACAATTATAATTAGTAAAATGGCATTTTCCATGTAATAAAATTAAACATAAAGGTAAGGTGGAATTACAGTTGTGAATAGAAATGCTTGTATATATTTTTAGGTTACTTTTAAGATTCTTTCTTGGTAATTTTATTAAAATGTTTATAACATCAGTTTCATATATAATTATAGATCTTACCAAATTATTATTGTTCGTGAGTGTCACGAGTTTTAATAATATGACGGACCAAGTCTTTCCGACTAAAATTTTAATAAAACCAAAAAGGTAACAGAAGTTATTGTGGGTTTCGATGTAAACAAGTTATTACCCACGTCAGCAATATCTCAAATCTTTCAGCTTCTCCGACCATATATAGTCCGGTTGGCAGGTGCGCACGCAGGCATCTTCATGCATACGTCATACTCGTAGTCATCATTACGCAGGCGTCAACATCCCGCCCGGCCTTGCTATGTCCACATGCAAGAACTTAACAATTTGTATCTTAACAAAAAATACTCAATAAATTTTAAACATGAATTAATACTAATAAATATTAAGTGAATATCAAATTTCAGCAGAGAGAATTAGCTTAAGTTCTCAAATAATAAAATACATAATAATACATAGTAAATAATTTGATACACGAGAATACCAAAAATTCTAACAATAAATTCCAAGTTAATAATATCATAAATAACCATACACATTTAATTTTCAATAGGCAGTATGCTCAACCTATTGATAGACCTTTTATAAATACCTTTACCAGTTTTAATATCTACAACTCTAACTTTCTTATCTTTCCCCATGTATATTTTAACAACACGTCCCAATAACCATTTACAAGGAGGAAGATTTTCTTCTCTTATTAAAACCATATCTCCCAATTTGAGATTTTCTTTATTAACAATCCATTTCTTTCGTTGTTGCAGACTATTTAAATATGAAAGGCTCCACCTTTTCCAGATCGTTTGAACTGATTTAGTTATTTTCTGCCAAACATTTAAACGATTTGATTCGCATTGCAACAGAGACGGTTCCACTATAGCTGTGATCGGTCTCCCGATTAAAAAGTGAGCTGGGGTTAAAACCTCCAAATCATCTACGTCAGATGAAAGTGGCGTAAGAGGTCGAGAGTTCAAATTGCTTCAATTTGCGTTATTAAAGTCAATAATTCTTCATAACTAAATTTTGAGTTTCCTGCAACGCGTTTAAAATGATATTTTTAAAGATTTTTATATTAGCCTCCCATAGACCTCCCAGTTTGGGCTTCTAGGGGAATAAATGACCATTCAATGCCTTCTTCTGCGAAAAACGCAAATAAAGACTCTTCTCTATCTCTTACTAACTTAGACAAAGCTTTTATTTCTCGATTAGCGCCTATCATATTAGTACCATTATCCGAAAATATTTTACGACACTTACCCCTTCTTGAAATAAATCTTTTTCAATGCAGCAATTAAAAGCTTGCGAAGTTAAGTCGCTGATTATCTCTAAGTGAATGGCCTTTGTTACAAGGCAAATAAATATACAAACATAAACTTTAATTTCAGGACCTTTCCTCTGATACTTATTTTTGATAAAGAAGGGTCCACACAAATCAATTCCAGTTGAATTAAAGACCTTTTCGGGAGTTATTCTTTCTTTTGGCAAATCGCCCATTTTTTGAGAACAAATTTTAGGATTAAATTTAAAGCAAATTACACAGTTATGCACAACTTTTCTGCAAATATTTCGCCCGTGAATTGGCCAATATTTAAGTCTAACCTGATAAAGTAAATGTTGGGGCCCAAGATGAAAATATTTCTCATGGTAGTATTTAACAATAATTATAGTTAGTTTACTTTTCGCAGGAAGCAATATAGGATGTTTACTCGAATAAGGAAGTCGAGAGTGTTTCAGTCTTCCACCTACTCTAACGATTCCCTTATCATCTAAAAATGGGGATAAATTTAAAATCTTACTTTTATTACAAATGTCATCACCATTTTGCATAGCTCTAATTTCCTTATAGAATGAGCTAAGCTGTACTTGTTTCATTAAATAAATTTCTGCTTCTTTCATCTCATCTGAAGTAAGAGGTCCCGTTTTCTTGTTAGTTGGATTTCTAATGTTAAATAGAAACCTGTAAAGAAAACTTAACACTCGAACGATAGTTAGAAACTTATTACTACGAGAAAAGTAAATGATCAAAAAATGTTTGATTAAAGTTTAAAGTCAATACAGTATATTCTTTCGAGTCCTTTGATTTTAGTTCAGGCAAATAATCTACTTCATTCAGTTCCGGGCACTCAGAGACAGTTTTGGGGAGTTCGTCAGTTCTTAGGAAGGCTGGACCAGTCCACCATTTGTTGTTGGAAATAAGTGTATCAACACTAAGTCCCTAGACAAGAAATCTGAGGGATTGTCTTGTCCTGAGCAATGAAACCAAGAATCAGGATCAGTTAGCTCGGAGATCTCCTGCACTCTGTTAGCCACGAATTGTTTCCATCTTTTAGAAGAGCCTTTAATCCAGAATAGGACTATTTTGGAGTCTGTCCAATGGAACACTTTGCACTCCTTTTTCTTGCGGACGATTTCTTGAACCCTTGAACTCAATCGAGCTGCTACTAAAGCTCCCAGGGCTCAAGTCGAGGCAAAGTAACTGCTTTCAGGGTGCCACCCTCGTTTTTGAAGCGATGAGATTTACGAGCACTTCATTTTGTTTTCTTACTTTCACGTAAGCTGCTGCACCATAAGCGAGTTTAGAGGCATCGCAGAATATGTGAATTTCAATGAGGTCACTTACCTCATCATTCGTTGAATCAAGAACTAACCTTGGAATTCTAAGATTATCTAATAGGGGCAGTTCTTTACACCAAATTAACCACTTTTCCTTTACCTTTGGGGGTAAAATTTCATCCCAAGTTACTTTTTTATCCAAAGTTCTTGTATGAGACATTTTATTCTTATAGTAAAGGGTGAGAGCAATCCCAGGGGATCAAATATCTTCCCTATTGTTTGTAACATAAATCTTTTAGTATTTTCGTTTATCGAAACGAATTCCAGCAAACCTTTAGTATCCAACGTCAGACAGTCATCTAGAGTTTGCCAAGCCATGCCTAACACTTTTGTTTTGTTTGTTCCTAACCTGATGGATGCATCCATAGGATGTGTGTCGAAACCTTCAGCCGCCCACTGAGCCATTAAAACGGTATCATTGCTGATCCATTTTCGCATCTCCATCCCTGCTTCTTTCATAATATTCTTAGCGTGGCGAGACATGAAAGAGCTTCCTCTCGAGTATCCTGTCCCGTAATCCAATCATCCACATACATGAAAGAATCTAAATGTTGTACAGTTATGGGATGAATTTCGTTATATTTCTCAATGTGATATTTGATTGTTGCTGCTAGTAGAAATGGACTAGAATTAACTCCAAATATCACCCTGTTAAATCTATAAACTTGCAAAGTGAGCTTTTTTCCCCAATACGTGGATTACTATCTGTCCATAAAAACCGTACAAAATCTTTGTTTATCCGCCAAGCAAATTTGAAGAAAAGCCTGACGAATATCCGATGATATTGCAACTCGATTTAGCCTGAAATTAATTAAAACATCTAAAAGATTAGGATTCAAATTAGGGTCCAGGCCACAAGCAATCGTTCAGTGATAGTTCGTTAGCTTGGTGTGAAACTGCATCAAAACAATACGAGTAGAAGTAGTAACACGACCCTCCTTTTTTATCGCTTGGTGTGGTAAGTAATACATTGGTTTGTGTACATTAATTTCAGTATCATTGACCTTTTCTATGATTCCTTGATTCAAATAATCTTGAATCGTTTCTTTGTATTGAGTGTAAAGGGTTTTATCTCTTCGTAACCTTCCCCATAAACTCTGGAAACGTTGCTTTGCCACAGAAATGTTATTCGACAATTCGTTCCAATGTTTACGAAAAGGTAATTCAACCACATACCGATTATTATTATATTGTACAGTTTCCTTAAAAATATTCATAGCTTGGTCGTCTTTCCGATAGCAAGGGTCATCTTTTATGCCAAGGGATTCGAGCTCAAAAAACAGCTTTAATGTATCATCAACCGAATCATTATCTTTAAGAAAGTAACATGAGAAGTTATTAGTATTGGTTCCCTGGAGTCGTCCTCCAGCAATCCATCCAAATTCAGTTTCCCCTAAACAACAATTCTTTATTTACTTTATATACGTTATCTTTAATTATTCTAAAGAAAATATCCGCATTCAGTAAAGCGTGAATTTCCTTAGCTTCGTAAAAATAGGGATCTGATAATTCTAAAAATTCAGGAATTTTTATTTCCGAAACATCTAACGTAACACTTGGTGTCAACCCGGTAATTTTTCAGTCACAAAAATTCTACGTTTTCTCTAAAAGTACCACTTTTTATTAGAAATTAAAGTATTAGTTTTTCCCTTTAAGTTTTGTTTTAATGAATTGAGTCCTGAAACTGAGGAATTTATCTTTTCTATTGCAATACCAAGAAAATCACACATTTTTCTGGATATAATATTAATGTTAGACGCTGAGTCAAAAATGACGGGACATTTTAGTTCTCGGCCTTCATTATTTCGTAAGAAAACGCTACCAGTCGATATTAACACGTTCTTTCTATGTTGAGAAGCAGTGCTACTCAAAACTGTGTTCTGTGTGGAAGAATCCACCACATTCGATTCCCGGTCCTCCGGGTTAGTTAGTATTGGAAGTTCGGCAGAGGGAATAACCCATTTTTTCGGTCATCTATTGCCGCAGTACAGAGGGAGCGAGAATGTTTTTGCCACATGGGCACACATACGTCGAAGTACATTGCATCCTTTTGTGGTTTTTCGCAAACACAGTTCACATAACTTATGCAGACGGACTAAATCTAATCGTTTTTCGGGGTTCAATTCTAGAAACCTTTTGCATCGAAATATCGGATGCAAAGTTTTATCCTTACAAACTATGCAACTCTTGTTTTCAACAGATCGATTCATTAAAAGGTTGGTTTTTGTCTTAAAGGATAAGTTAGATTTTCTTAATATCGTTTTTGTTTCGACAATACAATTTTTATCTACGGATAAAAGAATGGTTTCGCGTTGTTCTAAAAATGCAATAAATTCATCAAATGTGGGAACATCTTTTGCTTTTAAACTCAGTTCGAAATTTTTTCGTGATTCATTATCCAATTTCTTTAGCATAATATTTAATAAAAATACATTAAATAAATTATTTTGCTCATAGTTTAGTAATTTTAGAGCTCGTAAGTTTTTTTAATGCAATCAATCATTTCACGAATTTCTTTCGGATTCTCACGTTCTATCTTCTTAAAATTTAATATTTGTTGCACATGAATATCGACAATCAATCTTTTGTTATCATATCGGGATTCGAGTGCTTCATACAACGAAGAAAATGTATCGAAAGTGGAGGCAAATTCTTTAACTTCATTTGATAGACAGGAATTCAAATAATACAATTTCTGTGACTGAGTCAGTTGTTCGTTAGTTGTAATTAAATCGTCAAATTGGGATTTAAAGTTACTAAATTGTTCATATTTTCCCGAAAAGGTGGGAAGTATTATAGGTGGAATTTTTGTTTGAGCAAAAGTTCCGTTTTCGTATTTGTTTTTTCAACTGCAGTCACAGACAATGATACATTAATTGAGTTAATCAATTTTTTAACTCTTACCTCCAAATCGTCCAGACGTGTTTCACATTTGTATAAATCTTCTTCGAATTCCGCTTCTTCTGTTGGGTTTGCGGTTTCTAATCCAAAAAGTAGCTCCTTCAATTCTTCAATTTTCCTCTGGAGTTGGTCAATTTTCTTGAGTTTGACCTCCAGCTCGGTGATGTCAACATGTTCGGACACGTTGTCCATGAAGGTTGATATTCTAGTAATACTTCCTTTTAAGGAAGTTTTAGCTTTGTTTAATTTTAAAATATCCATCGCGCTTTAGTTCGTGACTCACGGGCCGACAGGACCAAAAAATGTTCGTGAGTGTCACGAGTTTTAATAATATGACGGACCAAGTCTTTCCGACTAAAATTTTAATAAAACCAAAAAGGTAACAGAAGTTATTGTGGGTTTCGATGTAAACAAGTTATTACCCACGTCAGCAATATCTCAAATCTTTCAGCTTCTCCGACCATATATAGTCCGGTTGGCAGGTGCGCACGCAGGCATCTTCATGCATACGTCATACTCGTAGTCATCATTACGCAGGCGTCAACAATTATGTTTTTCTATTTGATTTTGCGTACGAGTACAAACCATTCTAAGGAAAACATAAATAAAATTTAGAAATTTCATCAAATATTAAGTAAGAAAAATACGTATTTTGCTACGAAGGAAGCGAAGTCTTACAGTCATAATGAAGGTAAATTTAATATAAAAACAGAAAAAAAGATCTTAGAATCTTTTTATTATTGAAATCCACAACAATGGAGCCTACATTACAACCTGATAAATATATATTATTTTTATTTAGTAATTCAAAATAAAAAAAAATACTTTCTTGAATATAAAAATAACTAAATTGTAAAAAATGATTTTACATAATTATATTGTCCAACTATTAAATCCGCCAATATAAAACTAAAAATAAAGTGCAAGTATTAAGTACAAAACATTGAACGTTTTTTTAAAAATTACTATGATCTGTGAACGTTCAGCATGTTTATTGTTATCCACAAGCTTTTTCAATAAATTAGCAGTTATTTCATTAATATACAATTTGCTCGATAAATATATGCACTCAGAAAAAAATCGAGTTACTATTCCGAAACTTGGCAGGAATGTTGTTTGGTAAGTGATATGCAAATGATTGAAATTTTGATGAAAAAAAGAGAAGGGTAAGCGCACTATATATTCGCATATGAGATGTGCAGATGGGAAGGATTAAAAACATTAATGTTCGTGCCATAGGGTTAATAAAACAAATATGTAGACTTGGATCGATAGTATAGTGACTAGAGATGCCTCTAAGACGTAATCAGTGGAAGTAGGAAAAATTGTTTGACTTTTAGAGAGGACATACAGTTGGTCTCTGAGAAGCAGGTTAGAAGAAAAGGAATATTGGTCGTCACCTCGGTGGGAATGATGTGGTAGTTATTTGGTATTACCAACTACAGATCATGCAAGGGATAGTCTATTATGTGGTCGTGTGGTGGAGATTCAGGTTGTTCCAGGAACACAAAAGCGTGCGATCATTGCGCTATCATAAGAACGACCACGTTCTCACCAACAACGTAGCTGAAATCAATTCGACAAAATTTACCACCTCCAAAATATCCGGTGGTGTCAAGGGACACCATTCAGAGACGACTGGCTGACGTAGGATTAATAAACCAACGACCATTAAGACACCTATCACTGATCCCACATCATAGGCAGTGTCGATTGGATTTCTGTTGACCTCTGAAAAGCTGGAGTATGACCAACTGGATAAGTGTAATCCTGAATGATGAATCCCAATACAGTCTCTATGCTGATGACCAGCGAATACGCATGTAGAGGTGGCCTGTCCACAGGTCTTTGTCAAGGCCACTAGTCAGCCTTTGTTGTCGAGAAAAAAAAAGGCAATTACAAAAGGTGTTAGAGTGTGGGAAATGATTTATTGGAACACAAGAGTATCTCTAATCATCCTTCAAAGCACTTTGGCATCACGTAGTTACGCGGGCAATTTTTTAACGCTAGTTGCACAGCCTTTGCTATTAAGTCGACCAGCTGCCATTTATCAGCAAGACAACGTTTGTCCACATACTGCGTGACTCTCCCAAGAATGTCTTCAAGGATATGTCGTACTCCCGTGGCTCATCAGGCCATCAGACCTTCAACAATAAGTACGTCTGGGACGTGCTGAGAAGGCAACTGCTGTCGACCCAAAATACTGGGGAATTAGATGACCAGTGGCAAAGATTATGGCATGATCTTCAACGAGAGGTCGTAGCTGACATCTCATTCAGTGCCACGTCATGTTTCGGCTTGTATAGCTACCAGAGGTTGATTTACTACCTAAGGATTTGTAAATTTTTATTATGCCATATCTTCTAAATAAAACAATTGGTTCCCATGAATTTTCAATAATATGCTTATTTTATTAAACGCTATATATATATATATATATATATATATATATATATATATATATATATATATATATATAAGAGTGTTTTTTCCAGGTATAGAAGTTTAAGTTGGCATTACTTTCCGAGATGGCGACCGATTTAACAGCTGTCAAATGATTTATTCACAGTTTGGTTTGGCAATTCATCTTGAATAGACTCACGCCTTAACAACGCTTTCAAATTGTGCAATTTTATTTCGAAAATAATGGTCGATTTTCATAAGCGAATTTTGTTTAGCGATGAAGCGCACTTCTGGTTGAATGGCTATGTCAACAAACAAAACTGCCGCATTTGGAGTGAAGCTAATCCACAAATGAATATCGAAACACCGTTACATCGAGAGAAACTGACTGTTTGAGGCGCTTTATGGGCTGGTAGAATCCTTCTTCAAAAACGATAAAAGCCACAACGTTACGGTCAATGGTGATCGGTATAGAGCCATTATTACTAACTTTTTCATTCCTGAATTGAACAATCATGATGTCCAGGAGCTTTGGTTCCAACAAGATGGCGCAACATGTCACACAGATCGTGCCACAATCGATTTATTGAAAGACACGTTTGGTGACCGACTAATTTCACGTTTTGGATCTGTGAATTGAACTCCAAGATCTTGTGATTTAACACCGCTAGAACATTTTTTGTGGAGCTATGTAAAGTCATTGGTCTATGCGGATACGCCCCAAACGCTTGACCATTTGGAAGGAAACATTCACCGTGTTATTGCCGATATACGGCCACAAATGTTGGAAAAAGTCATCGAAAATTGGACGTACAGATTGGACTACATCCGAGCCAGCCGTAGCAGTCGTACGCCAGAAATCATTTAAAATGTAATGCCACAAGATTATCTTTCGAATAAAAAAAATCATGTCAATCGAATAATACATCGTTGTTTTATTGCAATTTAAAGTTCTATAAATCTCAAAAAAACACCCTATATATATATTAACTTATTTAAAAAATATTATATCTCTAAAAAGTTATTATTAATAATATTTTCCAATCTATATTTACCGTGAAAGTTTAAGTTTAATAAACACTATTTCTATGTGTTTCTTTGAAAGTTTAATACTTTGATTGGTACGGAAAGAGAAGTAGCTAACTAACTTATATATATATATATATATATTATCTATGTCTTCAAAAATGTTATATTCTTAGGAAAAGATAAACATTATTTAATACTTGAAAATTTCAGTAAATGTATTTATTCTTATTGGTAATTTCTTTCAAATATTTAAAACATTAAACAATTTTTTAGAATAATTTACGTCTTATTCTCAGAAACTGATTCAAAATAATTGTTAGGAACGAAGATTTTAACAATCATTAATTTTAAATATTGCAAGTTTTGACAGCTTGTTTTGTTTCCAGAATAACAATAAAGATTCTTGATCAAAATTCCTTTTATTTATTTTTAGTTTAAGAATCTCTTTTTATTCATAGTGATTTTTTCTGTACTTATTTGCAGATCTGATGGATAGTTTTTTGTACAATTGTTTAAGCTAATTTAACATCAGATTTAAAGAAAAAAAACTTGACTAGATTGCTTATTTTTTTAAATACTAAATCTTTATAATGAAACAAACTGAAATAATAAGGAATGTCCTCCATTTCTTTCCCCAAAACTATTTTCTTTTTTTCTAACTTGGCTTTTCATTACTCTAAACAATGCGAAGTTTCGATGAACTAACTATTCCGTTTTCACTTTTTAAGTAGCATACTTCTCAAACTATAAAGTAAGTAAACTTAATTTTTTATCTGAAAAAAGTTTGCTTAAACAAAACGAAGTGAAAGTTCATTAATGACATCAGTTTTTTACTAAGCCAAATTATTTTCAGAAAAACCTTTTTAATCAATATATTCCATCTTTCCAAAATTTAATCATTGTAAAATGAAAGATAAAATGCTTTAGATTCATTCATATAATAACAATTATAAATTATTTAAAGTGAATACCTGAGAAAAAAATGTTTTAAAATAATTCTTTAAACTTTCATTTAAAAATAAAATAATTGAAATCATACTTTATTATCAGTGAAATAAAAACAAATAACTTTAAATCAAATAACTTGGATTTATATTTAGAAAATAAAGCAAATCATTTTTACTTAATTATTTTTATATTTTTAAATGAAAAAAATCTGTTTTCCCTTATCTCCACTTATGCTATAGCAATTAATATAAGATTCTATACTTTTCTCGCCGATCCATCAGTGATATTAATAATTTAAAAATAAAATATAAATATAAACTAATTATACTAAAATATTAAATTTTGGTAACTTTTATTCATTTTGCTAGAGAAAAAGCAAAAACTAGAACTCAAATTTCTTATGAATTATATAATAATCCCATTAAATTTAAAGAATTTTTCATTAAACCTGAACATATGGTTAATGTAATAATCAATGTATTAATATTCCAACTAATGCATCAATAATAAAAAAAAGAATTTGTGTAATTTGCAAATGCAGCAGTTTTTTAAATTATTTTAAATCAGCTTAGAAAGTATCATACAATCACTAGAACATAAGGAAATGGGGAAATAAATCGATTTTTTTTCAATATTCTAAAAGATAAAATTGATAACGTGACAAAGAAGCACCTAAGCTGACATCTATCTTTCTAAATATAAAGAACAAAAATAAACGTTATTAAAAATCATTTTAAAACTCCATTGAAAAAACAACCAAAATATTCTTCAATAAGGCTGTGACGGGCTCATCGCGTTTTCTACTAACAACTCCTCTTGGGTTCTTTGGGGCTGAAAAAGGCAAACTCTTTCTGACCCAATCAAGAGGTTAAACGTGAATATGCGTATTAGAAACCTTTCAAATAACGTAAGCAGATGAACTATTGGGAAGTGATGCTAATCTGGTTTAAGCGCGTGAACTAAAGGAAGAGAAGAAAGCCATCGTTGAGTGTGAAGATATTCGTGATAGAGCGATCAAGTCAAGGTGGATACAATTTCACGCGAGACAAAATATATTTAGGATCTGAGAGGATTGCGATTAAACAATAGATTAAGGTAGGATAAGTCTGGTACATATTAGTATATCTGATATAAACAGAGATTAGGAATAGACGGGAAAGTTAAATATAGTAGTCAAGATCACGCTTATTTGGTAATACGTATTGTGTGTTTTTTTACCTCAGATCCGCTAAGTTATAACATAAATATTAGTGTTAGTGTTTATATTAACATCCTAATAAAGACATTTTAAGATCATGGTAATACCTGTTTCTTCATTCGCTCCCACACTTGTTGGTCATGAAGATAACTTAAGAATAAGGTATCACCCACGGGCAAATACTTCACAAGGCAACTGATATAAATTACTTTGCCTTTAAGGAACATTGTCCCATGGCTACTGTACTGGATTTATGTCATTTTTCTTTGATGATTACACAGCAGGCAAACTATTGAAGCATTGCAACCCATTCCACTTGTAGCTCAAATTATAACTTCGGATTCATTACTAGCTGCCCTCAAAACTGTATTTATTGCATTTAATTGATTAATCTCCAATAATCTTAGTATATCTAAAGTTGCAGACAAGTAAAAAACCTCTATTCAGTTGCGTACACCTGTTTCTTATGTCTTTGGAAGATGCGGAAATTAGCAGAGGTAATATAAATATCCCTCCAAATGAGAACAATATTTCTTCAATCTGGTAGCTTTCAAAGATATTGCAAGCCCTTCAATAGATGTAGATTTTTGTGCGTTTGAAATCATTAGTCAGATTAAATACGAGTTGTGACACACTCAAAAAAATAAACCAGACTCTACCAATAAATCATTGTACTTACATAATCAGTCATGCATGGCAGTATCACCTTCATAGCAGTTCCCCTCAGTATTCACACACTTTTGCATTCGGTGCTGTGATTTCTGGTAACAGTTCTTGGTCCAGGGTTTTAGAAGGTTCTTCAAAGGATTTTCCGTTTTTGCTTGAACCTCTTCAAAAGAAGTAAAATGGGTTCATTTTAAGCAAGACTTAACTAAAGGAAAAAAGTCGCATGAGGCTAAATCAGGTGAATTAAGAGGATGCCCCATCACATTAACGTTTTCTTTTCTCATCAGAAACTACTTGACAGATAGGGCCGTTTGGGCAGTTGTATTGTATTGGTGCAACAACCATTCATCCTTCTCCAATTCTTGCCTTTATTCCCCACTTTTTTACTAAGTGTTTTTGGAGAATATTTCAATGTATAAGCGTTGATAAGCAGTCTGACCACTAATATGAGGGGAAACCAACTCATATCAGGAATTTTGGTAATGTATTGGTCTGTAACCTCTAACGTTCGGCTCCCTGCAGGTTCATCACCTTCCAAAACGACCCTTCTATCTAAAAACCACTTATTGTATTGAAACATATGTTGACAGGACAACGTTTCATCTCCATAAGCCTCGGTTAATATGTGAAATAATTTCGAGGCTGATTTCTTAATAAACTCGATGATGATTCAACATTTTCCCGCAAGAATGCAGTTGCACGTGTTTTCTCATCGACTTATCTCTCAACTAGTGTACTCGAAAAAGTTGAAACTGACCACATGGGTGTGTGGGAGAACGTCACCACAACAGTTTTTGTCAGCCCCACTCTTTCTTCGAGCAACACCAGCGTTTCTCAAACTGTGGAGCGCGCTCCGTGGGGGTGTGAAAATCCTACAAGGGGGCGCGCACATCGAAAATTAAAGGTTTAAAAAATTAATTTCCTGGAATGAAGTAAATAAAATACTTTCTGACATAATGAAAAAATACACATTTACAATGATATAACTTATATGTATCATCTGGCGATCTTACATCTAACATAAAATCTTTCCCTTCAATACATTCATTAGCTATCTGATCGTATAACTAAATAAAAAATACAACATTTTGTTTAATTTGCTTCAATCCTACGATGAGAGATTTTTGTATTTTCTTTTTAAATCAAATTACTATTTCAGAGAAAAGAGAAAACCCAGGCCCAGAGAAACATTCTAGGAAGATAAAAAATTAATCTGTTTAACGTTCGAATTTATGGGTATGGTTAATTCGTTCCTTTTTTTTGTCTTTATTTTTCATTTAGGGAAGTTGTAAATAATGCGCTTTTTCTCATACAAAAGAGTTATATGACATTCAGAAAAGCACAGAAAATACTTTGAAGGATTATTTGGCCAAGATTTATTTTTCTGAGTATTCTGAAACATATGAAGCATGATGAAAAATATTTTATATAATTTCTTTTTTGAACTAACATTCATATTTTTACATTAATTGTGCACATAACCCGGGAGCAGTTGCGTGGGGGGCTAAGTCAAAAAACAGCAAAACCACACAAATTTTAACAAAATATGATAGTTTTGCTTGCAAATATCATTCCTGTAATGTTAGTGAAAAGTGTGTGTGATTTGCATCCTTTACTCAGGTCGCGTACTTTAGAAACATTTTAGTTCGGTTCTATGGAATTTTTCTCAAATTATCAAAGAAAAATTTTAAAGTTCTTGAAAATTGGTAAGTATAATTTTCTTAAAATTATTCACAGAAATAACGATTTTTGTCGTTTGCAATAAAAATTATTATAAAAAAATGATTGGGGTGACTCAGTCTCTCCACGCGACCATTGACGTTAGTATCGAGTGAGCCCCTGCTCGGGGGTTAAATCAATTTGAAGTCTTGTCGCTTTAAATATTAAAAATAACACAATTATTCTACATTGGAATTTTATGTTTTTCATTTTTAACAGTAATTCTAACTGCTAATTATGTGAGGCTTAAAATTACTCTGTTCGCTTAAAACTAATCATAACATGAGCATTCATTTAGAAAAAATCATTTTACATTTTTGTAAACATTATCGCGCATTTGGGTTTACTCTCCTTACAATTCAACTATTATATCAAGAATAATGTTTTATTTTTTAAAAGTGAACTCGTTCGGAAAGAGCAGGTACTTCAGCCAGTATACATTAATGTATCAGTGCTACACAAGGTATTTAAGATCAAGTATAATAAGTATTAGTGATTTCCATGGGCTTGTCTTGCAGAGCAAAGCTTTCAAAGGAAGTCTTACGATTGAAAAATGACGCTCTGAGTTCTTTTTCTATATTTTGCTGATATTTATATTTTGTCTTCAAAGCAGCCACCGCATTTTGTAATCTATTCCAATTTAAAAATCAAAGAAAGAAAAATATTAAAAGAATCATCCTATCACTTCAAAGACATTTACTTAAAATATATATTACTTAAAAGTAATATATATTGCTCAAGCAATATATATTACTTAAAATATATATTGCTTGAATATACTTAACTTATTAATTTTTACGGTTTATAATTAAGATCGTATTTTACTAATCCCTCGAAAACCTAAAGCTGTAACTTGAAATGCTTTCAAATATTGTGAAACAGCACTGTACATCAAATGTGTAAAACTCAAATGCTTACTTGGGTCAAGAAGGTTTAACTTTAGATATGCAGCAGAAAATATCAATAGTCAGAAGCATAAGTTTATTTTGAATAATTATAGTAAACATATATAAAGGGACAAGGAAAATGTAATGTTTACTTCCTAATAATTGACATGTCTTTTCAGTTATTATATTTCCTATTTTGGGAGGAAATTTTTACTTTGTAAAATATTATCCAGTGCCGATAGATTTTCTTAGCAAGCTACGAGTTTAGACCCCTGCTAAAAACATGATTTTAAACATTGTATCTACACTACTCTCTTTACTATTTCTTTTTTTAATTATATCAATTTTTTGATCTCATGGAAAACCATCCAGATTTGCCATCATCAAAATCTTCTATAAATACGTTTCACACCGAGAAAGGTTTTATCCGTCGTTGGAAATAATAAACATTCTGTAGTTTCTTTCAAACAGACATGCTCATTGTACACTGACAACTAGGGATTGCAATATCGGACCAAAAGTTCAATACCTGTATTCGGTATTTTTTAGATCTTAATACCGGGATACCGGTTTTAATACCGATAGTAGAAATTTTAGAAAAAAGAAAGAAAACACGGATATTTCTTTGTTTTATTTTCCAGTTTTATTAGAGGGTGAAAATATCGCAAAAAATAATTTGTAACTTATAACTTATAAGGGTTTTTATGAATCACAAAAAAGTATAAAGGAACATATTATTTATTTAAATCAGAAAAAAGTGTAAATATCACTATTCAGTCTGTAATACTATTACAAACTTTTGAAATGTAATCTTAAATCTTATTCATTATTACCTTATTCTCTTAGTCATTATTATCTTATTATTATTCATTATTAACTTATTCTTATTCATTATTATTTATTCTTATTCATTATTAGCTTATTCTTATTTATTATCTTGGTTCACTATTTATGACTATATTTTATGAATCTGGAAAATATTTTCAACCCTAAATAATAAAAAAAGGATATGTAAATACAATGTGAATAACAAACTCATCAATTAAAAAAAATATCGAAATATATTACGAACTTTCTTCACAACTGCAACCTTGTTTTTACAGATACAAATATCAGACGACAAATCCTGTGCGTGTACAATATCTCTCTGAGCTGTAATATGACATTTTTGGCCCGCTTCTTGGATGATTCACATATTTTATCACTTCCTTGATTATACGATGCAACTTTGTATTCACAGTCTAATTAATTCCGCCCGTCAGGGAGACATAAAAACAAAAACACATATTATTTTGCTATGTTGGTGATCCTTGAACATATTGTGGAGACAGTTTAAAAAAAATCTAGTAAATACCTAAAAGCCGGTATTTTAACGTGTGAATACCGGTATTACAAAATTGCACAAATGGATCAAATTATCGGTATTATAATACCTAGTGACAACGCACTTTTCTAGTACGTCATGTTGATATATACGTGTACCCTACTTCACCTGACAAGTCAATATCCAAATTAGTCTTTCCCTCCATCCTGCCTACTCGAAACCAGCAATATGCAGATTTCTCAGCTTCGTACTTATTTTTCTCACCAGTATATCAGACTTTGATCCCATACTCGAAATAAATTATTATAGAAAATTAACACTAATTCTAATATAGAGATAAAAAAAAATTGGGGGGCGTACAAACTAAACCAAAAGTATAAAAATGCAATATCTCGATACTAAAAATTATGGATAAAACCATACATTTGAATTTAGTTTGAAAGAAATGAAAAAAAAAATTGAATGAACTTAATAATAATTATTAAACATTTAGTTCAAATTAGAAAAATATTCAGTTATTTGTTTATTCGCAATAGTGTTTGATAAAATAAAACACATTCTTGTTTGAAAATCAACTAATCTAATTTTCAAAAGATTTCTCACGTGGTACAATTATACTTAAAATCAGAAAAAAAAATTATTATTTTATCAAAAGTATGTTTGAAAAAATTCTTTTTATCTCACCTGGAAGAATTCTACTGCAATTCTTTATTTACTGTACTACTCTTAAAAACAATAAAACTTACTTTATTCCGTAAAAATATGTATATATATATATATATATAAAAGAAATATGTATTATATATCAAAAACAAGAAATAATAGATAATGAACATAACAAGAAATAGCGTAATAAAAATATAAAAGCTGAACATGAAGAACAAAATTATAGAGAAATAAAAAAAGAAACAACAAAAAAGAACCTATCGAGCCAGAAAGCAATTTCGGACTTAGGACCGAATAAGTGGGGTTAAACTACATTGAAGGCGCCAACCTTCCCCCTTTGCAACTCAGTAGGAAAAACCAAATAAAATAAAATAAACAAAAATTCAGAGTATGGAAAACTCAGACAGTATGATAAAACCGCTCACTACTATTATGTAACAAACTCTCCCAAACTCTTAATGCAAAAAAATTAGCAAAATAATTACGTAAGAAAAGTAGAAAAATCCTAAAACAATTACATAAGAAAAGTATTTTTCAAAAAATAATTTAACAAAATTTCTTTACTCACAGAAATTTTACGAAGAGAATCAAGCGTCTTGACATCAATGAAAATAAATTATTCACTAAGTTAAAAAATTCGAATATACATAAACACATCTTTTGAGCTAACGTTTAAACCAGCCAGCAAAGATATATATAAAAAAAGACGACAATCAAATATGGAAGAATTTGAATTAGTTGATTGTCAAAAATGTAAATTTGCTAGGCTGTAATTTGGTTGGTTGTCAACAATGTGTAAGATGTTCAAGATGTGTGTGGAAAAAATGTAAACTGTGATATGAGTGTTATGATATAATCTTCCCAGCAAGATCACTAACATGCTGACTTTGAAATCCTATTGTTGTGTGGTGGTTTTGGAATTCGAAGTAGCAAGACGGTTAATGAATTTGTGATGAATATAAGTTCTTAAGAAATTAAAAGGGTATTCATGATCTAAACATCATTGAAAATTTTTTTTATATTATTGTATTCATCTATTTTGTGGGTAGTTAAGTTATCATTTCTAAAAAAAAAATTCAAAATGAGATATTTCTGTAAATTGATACATGCAAGTTACTATTCCATACAGGAATTTTCATTATATGGAACTTAAACGAATCTCTTTTGTCAAAAATGTTACTGACTACATTATTGTTAATAAGATGCAAGTCTAAATCCAAGAATTCCACCATATTAGAGGTGAAGTTAGTTTTAAGGACCTTGAGATAATCAGGGCAGAATGTAATATTTGGTTTGTATTCACTATTTTTACCAAAAATTATTAAATCATCTATATAACGATAAATCAAGTAAGAATCATTTACAACATGATCAATTTTAAAAAAAAATGTAAATATAGGTTCGCTAAACAATTACTAGCTGGATCACCCTGAGGTAATCCTTTGACTTAATATATTTGACTTAATATATATATATATATATATATATATAGACATAATACTCAAAGTTTTCTTTTATTATAAAACTTTTAAAAAAACGATGATTGAATGTTGAAAATAACTTTTTAAATTTTTATGCTTATTTCACTAAGATTTTGTAGAGCACGCAGTTGTAAGATAGGATATACATATTTATGTGTGGCGGATAGAAGTTATCTATAAGTGTAAATATCACATACCACATAGGTAACAATTTTCCTTATGTGCGAAAGTTTGATTTTTTTTAAACAAAAAAAACTAATATTTTAAATTTTTTTCTCTTGTATCACATACATTTTCATACCTATTCAGTACATATAATATACTTTTTCTATTTTTTTATCTGCTTTCTTAAAACCAGTTAATAGACTTAATGTATTTAAAGTTTCAGAAGAATGACATTTTAAATACTTTTAAATGAATTCAATATTTATAAAAATTTAATGTAGAAACCAGGTAATCATTCAATCTATATATTTTTCGTAAGTAGCATTTTTTTAAAAAAAATTCCTGTGTTAATCAATATTTGAAACAAAATACTAATTAGAAATTCTGAAAAAAAAGATATAAATGGGGTTAACTAATAAAAAATTATGTTTTATATTGTACATTAGCTATTTTTACTTAGTTTTTACTATTAATTTATAATGCATTACATTTACAATTTAGATACTTTTTTAAAAAAATTGAAAGAACTTTGAATCATTTAAAATTGTGTGAAATTTATAACAATTTACAGCTGTATAATTTAAGGTATGTATTTTGTTTTCATTACTTGAAATTTTATCCTTTCTTTTTGGTACGAACGAAATATCATTACGCACGCACTATTCATCGCTTGATGCATTGAAAAACAAGTGTTATTATGATTTTATAAGAAAAATAATGAAACTGTAACGACTTTATCCTTTAATGCAAAACATACAAATGTAAGCAAAATATATTTACGGTTGTATTTTCTTCTTTGGAGATCTGCGTTACAAAAAACAAATTTGAGCACAGTCAAAATTTTTATTTCTACTATATTTACCAGTGAGAAGTGCAATATATATGCTTAGACAAATGTTATAAGAACTTCAATAGTGTGCTCAGTTCCATGCAAAAAAATCATTAAAACAGGAAAGTGCTACGTCTAAAACAAAATATGTTATGCAAAATTTTATCATGATTACTTTTTATATGTGATAGTATTAATTTATCAACTATTCTTCAATAGAATTCCTCAGTAAATGCTTGTAAAAAAGTTAATGTCATAAATATTTAATCAAGTACTTTGAAATATATTTTTATGTGCTTCACAACAGTCTCTTTGTCAGACTAGTTATTTTTCGTGAGACATAAAATAATACGCACACAAAACCTATTTAAAAACACATGTACAATATTTATTTTTCCTAAAAGATAAATTTAAATTTAGAAATGTTATTATACTCGTTTTATAATACTAATTCTCTCTCTTTGCAATTTAAAAAAAATATTAAATTAAAAATGCTTTGAAGTGTGACTTATGAAATCTCCTTCATATATCCCAATGTACGAGTGTGCTTGATATTTATTGTATTATTTTTTGTTTAATTTTTCTTTTTAAATTTAAAAACATTTATGTTATGTTAACTATATGAATCAAATTTTAACTATTTTACTAGTAAAATAAATACACGCAAACAAGATATCTTGACACTTTTATATGAATACAAATATTTAATTTAATGTTTTCTTGGATGTTTTAATATTTGATATCCACAGAACTGGTCATAAATGCTTAATACATATCTGCTCATGAATATTATTTTTATGTGCATTATAATTTTGGATTATATATTACAACTAAAGTACACAAGAATTATTTTTTATAAATGAAATGATATAGCAATGATATTTTTATGATGATTACCTAATGAAAATGTATTCAAATATCAAAAAGAAATATTTTTAAAAATACCAATGTAGTAAAAATAAAATTTAAAAAATCGTTACACAATCAGTTATTTAATACAATCTTTAAGTTATATATTTTATTTCTAACAATATACTATATGTATACTTAGTGTATATGTTTCGCCATTTGTAAATTCATTCGTGTCGACATTTAAAAAATAAACGAACTGTAAAATATATATGAATAGTTAATACATATTATACCAGCATTTCTCAAACTGTGGGGCGCGCCCCCAAGGGGGCTCTATAACCCTACAAGCGAACATATCGGAAGTAAAAGGTTTAAAAAAACTGGAACGAAGTAAACAAAATATTAGGTTGGAGGAAAAGAAATCCATTATTTTTGCATGAAAATCAAGACTTTATTTAACATGCTCCGATTGTCCGATTTGGGGCAAATATGCTCCGTTTTGTTGTATAATTTGTTGCCATTCTAAAGATAACTTCATAATGCCTTGTTAATAGAAGTCTTGGTCTTTATTGGAGAAAATATCTAGTAATCGATTCTCACAATCTTATCTTGATCCCAATTTCTTATCACTCAGGAAGTTTTGAAATACGAAAAAAGGTGGTAATCGCTTGGTGCCAGGTCCAGATTATAAGGTGGATGCATTAAAACGTCCCATCCAATCTCCCAGAGGTTTTGGTGAGTCATTAAAGAAGTGTGTGGCCTGGTGTTGTCCTGATGGAACCCAACACATTGTCTGTTGGGCAATTCTGGCCATTTCTAGTCAATCGCTAGCTTCGAACGGTCCAGTTGTTGACAGTAGAGATATGAATTTAGTGTTTGGCCATGCGGAAGAAACTCCTAATAAATGATTCCTTTCCAGTCCTACCAAATACACAGTAGAACCTTCCTGGTCGATAGTCCTGGTTTGGCCACCGTTTGAGCTGCTTCAGCGCACTTTAAACATGGTCGTTTTCACACAATATTTTACTACGTGCCCCATTTTTCATCCCCAGGCACCACCCATTTAAGAAATGTGTCGATTTCATACCGTTTGGCAAGGTTTCGCAGATGGAAATTCGATCCATCATGTTTTTTGCTGTTATTGGTGTGGCATTCAAACATCGAGCTTCTTTTTGAATCCAACAGATCTCAAACAGCTTAAAATTGTTTTATGATCGATCTTTAGCTCTTGGGTGATGCTACGACTACTAACATGCCGGTCAATTTCGATTATAACTGTTATTTTATCGACATTATCGACAACGGGCCTGCCTGTGCGAGGTGCAATCTTAAGATCAAAAATACCTGAACGGAATCGATGAAAATAAAATTGCACGTAATTAGCTATTACACTATCGGCACTATAAACACCATTCTCAATTTCAGCCACTTGGCTGCCAGTTTCACTTTTATCAAAAAAAAACTGTAAAAAGAACTGCATGTTCTCTTTGTTGACTTCCATTTTAACACCCTGTAGATCACAACTGATTGGACCAAACCAAAAAGCAAAATAATTTTTTTAGTGCAAATGCCATATTGACAACAAGCATACAATTGAAATCGCTTGATCGATACTTTGCGAGATATCGACATTACAGGCATCTACCAAAAAATAATGGATTTCTTTTTCTTCAACCTAACACTTTCTGACATATAAAAAATACGCATTTACACTGATATAATTTATATTTTTCAGCTGCGATATTACTTCATCAAAAATAAAATTTTCCCCTTTCATACGTTAATTAACTACCTGATCCTAGAACTAAATAAAAGAACATTTTGTTTGATTTACTCTAATGGCACGATGAGAGATTTTTTTTCTCTTTAAACCTAAAATACTACTTTTAGGGGAAAAAACTCAGAAACAGAGAAAAATTCTTGGGAAATAAAAAAATTCATCACTGTTATTATTATTTAATTGTTGTATATTACTTTCAGATAGAAAAGGAAGACTTATTCTCTTTTCACCCAGGAAACAGGTTTGCTTCACTCATTACCGTTTTTATCGTTTGACTTTAGATTTTATTGGTAAGATTAGTTCTGTCCTTGAAGGACTTTTTAGCTAAGATTTATTTTTATGGGTATTCTGAAACATGTAAAACATGATGAATACACGTTTTACACAATTCGTTTTTTAGAACTAACATCCATATTTTCACTTTTAATACGAAAGTGGTCGCGTGGGGCTCAAAATCAAAGGACAGCTAAACTACAATAATTTGAACAAAATATGACTGTTTTGTTTGAAATTATCATTCCTGTAATGGGAGCGAAAAGTATCTGTGATTTGTATCCTTTGTTAAGGTTACGTACCTTTGAAACATTTTAGTTTAGCTTTAAAGGATTTTTTTCTCAAATTATCAAAGATAAAATTACAAGTCCTTGAAAGTAGGTAAGTTTTTTTTTCTCTTAGTTAAATTATTCACTGGAATAGTGATTTTTAACGTGTACACTGAAAATAATTGTAAACAACAACAACAAAAACATTGGGGTGACTCAGTCACCTCCCGCGACTATTAACGTTGACATCGAGTGCGTGCCTGCTCTCCCGGGTTAAAACATTTTGAAGTTTTCTTGTTTTAAATATTAATGCCAAATGTGATGGATATGATAGAGAGAAACATAAACTACTCTTTTTCTAATGACATTTATACTTTTAGAAGTGGATGATGGATGAAATAAATTTTTAATTAAATATGCTTTTGCAATCTGTTCTAATTTAAAAATTAGAGAAAAGAAAGATAACAATAATTTTCCTATTACTTAAAAGTAATTTGCTTAAAATAAATATTACTTAAAAGTAAAAAAATACAAGATTTTTAAAACTTATCTTGTTAATTTGAACAGTTTATAATTAACATCGTATTGTAGCCTTTGCGCCCCAAAGCGCATTATTATTGTATAAGGGGGCGCGATTAAAATTATGATTGAAAAATGGGTAGCCAATAGGGAAAGATTGAGAAGCACTGTATTATACTAAAATCTAAAATACTAATCAAATTTAATGCTAGAAGGAGGTAAATTTTTTTCAGATATTAAAAAAGATAAAAAAATAAAATTATTAATAATGCTGAATATTTCTTACAAGTTTGACCACCTTCAATCGAGCTAGGAATTCGTTTTAGATTTACTGAGTTTTTACTATGTTGCATTTTAGAGTTAAACTTTAGAATAAGTTTAAGTTACTTATTTTATATTGCTAACGATTTTTTGATATATATATATATATATTAGGAATACTCCAAATATTATTTCAAACATTGCATTTATTATAAAAATAATATTCAAAATTAAAATTACCACTGATACACTTATCGCTGCAAGAAAAAAGAAAACAAAAAGCGATACACATAATATGTGTAGGAAATTTAAGGGAAATTCTAACTAGTAATAAAAGTCAAAACAAGAAAATTTACATAGATATGAATGCTTTAGATACACATCGCTAATCAAGAGTGTTTAATATTTTCATGTTGTACTCTTTATGATTTAAATTTAATTGTCTTTCACATGTTTCTAAGATATTAAGTTATAAGCAACTTCTTGTATTGATGGATTAAAAGTATGCCAAAATATACTACAATTACTTTTTTATTTCTAACTTAATTTTTTCTCTTTTTTCTTTAAAAAGCTCCGTTTACACTTGTGAAATTATTTTTCAACTTATTTTTGTAATACTAATGGAGATTTTTAACTTTTATTTAGGATGCTAGGAATTTTTTTAGAAAAGTAACCACGAAAGGAAAAGTTTAATTTAATCAACGTAGCGTTAAAAAGAACTCCATGTAAATCATAATAATAAGAAATAATCCAAATAGCATAAAATAATTAAGAAAAAACACCTGATTACAGAAAAATTAATGCAAAGAATATCTAAAATGTTTGGTTTTGGATTTATATCTAAAAGCATAGTTCAAAAGATGCTTCATTTTTACCATATATCTTGCACAAGGTTTTAGTAACCAATTAAGTTAAATTTTTATACATCATTTGCAAAAACATTTTAAAATACGATTTAGACATAACATTTGAAAATAACAAATGCAAAAGAAAAGCTTTTTATATTTATTCTGTATGTACTTACTATCTGTAGAAAATGTCTCTGTGTAATCCATTTTTATAAATTCTCACAAGTTCAGTATTTTTGTTCAAAACTTTTACCCTCTATTCTATTCAACGCAGTCTTTTTAAGCCAGTAAAGAAAATTTCCGTATTCTTCCCTTGGCGAATTATACTTCTGTTTTCGTATTCCTTAGAGTTTTATCGAATGCTATACGAAGTTTCTTACGTGCGTTTAACCTACTCAGTTTATTATAGTCTTGCTTATCCGAGACTTCGACTTTATTTGGTGAATAAATGAAGCTTTTGAGTCAACATGTTTTCCACAGAAAAAGGTAAGGATACAATGTCTCGAACAAAAAATATAGGAAAAATCACATTTTAAAGTATTTACTATTCATGCAGTGTTTCTAATAAGGAACGTTTTCGCTATTTATTCTGCTATGCGCATTGTTATCATGAAACAGGTCATTCCGTTTGAAGAATCCATTGTAAGGCAGTTCATTTAGACAGAATGAAATGCAGACAGTAAATATTTGTCATAAAATACAATATTGCTTACTTATTTTGGTGAGATTTAAAATTCTAACTTTAGAATAAAAAATAGAAGAATAAGAAATAATTATATACTTGGATAGATTTTAATAATGCTTTGAATTTCATTAAATTTGTCTTGTTTTCTTTGTTGATTTTTTTGTTTTCCTATTTTTCTGTTCACATTTGTAAAATCAATGTTAATATTTCAATGATTATGAGAAAATATAAAAATCACTAAATATAAAATGGAAAAATTAATTACACTAGAAGAAATGCGTTACAACAACCAAATACTTTTTTGCATAAAAACTTTCTTAATTTTCTGTTATGGGACTATATAACTGCTAATTTCTTGCAATTCCATCTATTTGCTCAGATGTATTTCTTTTGTTGGAGTCCTAAGAAAGAAAACCACTTAAGAAGATAAAACAATATTTAATGTATTTGAATTCTTTATACAGATTTCATCTAAAAAAGAAAGAAATTATAAGTAATATTTGATTTGAGAATATCCTGTTAAATAAAATAATTCTATTGTACTGGAAATGAAGAGAAGTAAATTTATATATCATAATAAATCGAAATATTTAAAAAAAAATCATAAAAGGAAGTGAAAAAATAAGTAATGATTCCTGAAACAATAATTTTTAAATATACATTTTTTAAAAAATATGAATTTTAGAAGGCTGAAATAGTTTTAAATATCAAATTGTATCTCATTATTTCAAAGGGAAAAAATTGGTAATATTTTCGTATGTGTACATTTTTCTAAGATATAATGTAAATATAAAAGAATTACAATTTTTTTTTTTTTTAATTTTTAGAGTTTTTATAGAACGTATATTGTTTGAATGTATAGAAATCCCAAATCATTTATTTTTTGGAATCCGTAGAATCCCATATGTTTAACTTTTTTTCTGTTATTTATTTTATTTTACATAGCTCTGTTGAAAAATGTTTAATTCACCTTCTCAAACTTTTTTTTCAAACTGAAATTCAACGGAGAGAAGCTATTTTTCTGTTACAGATTATATTTTAATTTTGTTGAAACCAACATAATCATAGATTTTGGAAAAAAATAATGTTTAAAAAAATTTGAAATAAAACGAATAATACTAGTCATGTTAAAGTTATGCACTGGAAAAATAAAAAAAATATTATTATTATTATTACTTTGGTAAAAAAAATTCAAGAAGTACATTCTGAGAACCGAAAATTAATACTTAATAATAGATAATAAAAACATTAAAATATTAAAAATAAAAGGCAAAATAAAGTAAAAAAGGCGATGGGTTTTTTTTTTTTTTTATAAATGAATAATATTTCGAAAAATATTATTAAACATGCTTTTTTTCCCTTGACGAAAATTATTCCACCCAATTAAGTCAATTTTTTTTTGCCCAAATAAGTTGCTTTTTTTAGCACCTGCTAAATGGAAGTATTGTTACAAATTCCGTTGGTAAGATTCTGTTTAGCAGTATCATTTTATACGTTAGCAATTTTTTATATATCGTCAGTTTCAGACACATGAAATTCATCACCTAATATATTTGATAGATGAAATATATCAAAAATTTTCTATTGTATAAATAATGCAATTGAAAACTTATTTAGGTTTCACTTTAAACTTTTAGTCAATGGAAAATTTTGAATTTTTAAATAAACCAGTTACAATTCACAAAATTTAATATGTTAGAAATGAATAAATTTAAAAATCATTAAAAAAGGGAGATGCACAGTATTTATACTAGTATTAATACTTTACTCAGAATAAATAGCCCTCTACATTTTTTATCTCTGTTTAATTATTATATTTAAGTAAAAAATTAAAGTTGTAGCTACTTAGAATTTTTCATTCTATTTGCAAAAAGGTGACATTATGTATAATGATGAATTTTTATATGAATGCAAATTAATTGCTGACGTAGTTAATTAACAAGGAATTTAATTTATTTATGAGATATCTTAATATCTCTCCTTCTGTGTGATTTCAGACATTAAATAACATACTTATGAAAATAGATTTGTGGCAGAGGTTATAGAATATACTGGATTTCAAGGAATCCCGCTGATATTCGTTATTTTAATCAAAGATTGTTTATTTTATTTAAATAACAACAAAATGTTCTGAGATCCTACTGGAAGAGTTATTGGATTAAAGTATACATGCTATTTGTCTTACTTATATTTATTTTTTAGTAGATATATTTTATTTTCTGAGGAAGACATTTTTGAGAACTCCAAAAAATTATTGTATTAGCTAGATAGAAAAAAAGGCTAAGCGTTTTTTATATATGGAATGAAATAACAAAGTATTTATTAAAAAAGATAAATATTTTATCATGTTTATGAAAACATTTTTTTTTGTATTTTATAATGTATGAAATCCATGGATTTTTAATTTTTGCTTGCATGTCACTTTAATTTATTGTTTTTATCCCTAACACCATCAACATACTTCACAATAATTATGCTCTAAAATGGAGTAACATTAAAATTTTACTTCATGATGGATAAAAAATAATATTTCTATGTTTTTCATAAATATTATTTAAGGCAGCAAAATATGAGAGAGAGGGTGTAATTTGTTTTTAATTTTAACGTTTGTCAACAAAATGCAAAACTATTGACTTGAAATTATCAAAAAATAAATTTACAGGATTTTGCTTGTCGATGTTCTGAGATTCATACTATGCGAAAATTTGTTTCATTTAAATTTATGGATAGAAAAATTATATTTGTTGATTAAAATTCTGAGTATATATTTTTATTGATAATTTAAACAAAATGGGAACTATGCTAAATTAAAATAGAATAAAAGTTGTATTTATGTTACATATATAAATGCAATTCATTATTATGTGTTACTCTTGTTTATTCTAATATTCCCTTTACTTTAAATGTACGATATTATTTTTATACGAAAAAAGGTTTCCAAAATGCATTGATACAGTCGTTGATGATATAGTAAATAAGCAGAAATGATGACATTTTAAGCTGTGAATAAAGATACATGTAATATATTTTATTTTAGAATAAACTGCTTCTTTCCTAGTAACAATGAGAAAAATATGAAATTGAAATCTGTAAGTTTAAATTAAAATATAAAATATTAATTTCTTATAACACCTGAACCTGATTCATTTCTTATAACACCTTTATTTTTCAACTTGTTTAATTATTTGTTATTATTAAAAATATACACATTTATAAGAGAGAGAGAGAGAATTGTAAATTTCAATTAAAACGAAAACCTTATCTTAAGAAGTCTTGCAAATGTTGTAACATTTCTTATGCGTCTTGAATATGTCAAATATACTAAAAATAATACGTTATGTTTTCGGATTAAAACGAACCAATATCTATAGAGAGTAAGACATTGTTTCAAAAAAAAATTAATTTTTAATTTTTTTTTAATTTAAAGCTTAGCGTATGGTTTATTGTATAGAGTGAGCAGAAAATATGGACCCAATTTAAAAAAAATCATATTACCAAAATTACTGCACACATTACAATAAGTGATACATGATTGTAAGGAAAAATATTCCAAGATATTTTCAGTTACAAATGTCTGATGTGTCACCCTTTTGTCACACATCATACACCAACCCGTAATCCAGTTTGTTCCATACATTTTGTAGCATCACTCTACAAAAGGTTCGAAAATTTGCCTAAATGCTTTCTTGTCATCCTCTGTTATTCGTTATGTCAATTGCAAATGATAGAATCGGGGATAGCCTAGTGGTCAGAGCATCGGACTCTAGACTGGAAGGCCTGGGTTCGATGCCCAATACCACCAAATACCCTTCGAATACACACGGAGTACGTGCTCATTAAATTGGTGGGTCCGAAAGTCTTGTGGGTGGTTTTGCAGAAACAACGGGTACTGGGGTTTGGAGAAAATATCCCTCCCCTCCAACCATCTATTGACAATGACAGAGAAATATTTTTGCAAATTGGGGTATGAACGAGTTTTTTACAGTTATTTCGGTGCAACGTGCACCACAAAATCGTTACGGAAAAGAGGCACCCACCAATAAGACCTTTTGCGATAGCTTCATCAGTTAAAAAAACTGCTTGTGTAAAAAAACGCAGCCTCGAACCAAGAGTCTTGGAAGAAGTAGTGGAGAGAGTGAGGTAGAGCTTTGTTGAAAGGCCACGGACGTGTAAGAGAATTGATGCATGTGTACTTGTCCCAGAAAGCAGTATGGAAAGTTTTAAGTAAAAAAATAAATTTCAAGCCCTATCGTGCCCTACCCCTAAGTTGTCGTGTCCTTCCCTCAGAGAGGGAATGAAAATTTCCAGAGCCTGAGCCAGATTGGACTTCTATGCGATAGATGGAGATACCACTTATCTCTCCACTTACCCAATTTAATTGAATTTTTAATCATAGTGACCTTGAATGTTCTGAAACCTGTTTATCCTTAATGGAAAAAAAAAACTATTTCTATTCACATGCATGCATCACTAGTTGTAATATGTGTGTAGTAGTTTGTTTTTTTTTAAATCAGGCCCATCTTTTGTGCTCGATCAGTATTTAATAGTAATAATTTTCATACCCTTTTATCTTAAACATTTCCTTATTTATTTTATAAAAGTTAATTATTTCCTGTGAATTTATAAATTTCATTGTTTTTCTTTTCTGTAATTTTTAAGATCATATATTTTTTATTCTACCTTTAGTTATCATGCATTATGCAACCAATTTTCCTTTATGGAATAACAATAAATAATTTTAATAAATTTCTTAAAAAAATAAAGTAACATGTATTTGAGAACAGAATGGAAAACAGGCCGCTTTGTGATTTGAGTGTGGTTTTCAAACTAATTATTCCGTCGCCAAAAGCCCTCGTGTAGCTGAACAGTGCGACGTTAAATTCAATCAATCAATCAATCAATCAATCAATCAAACTAATTATTATATTTATTAATCATATATATTGCATTTGAAAACGTTTCATTTTCAAGAATATATTTATATATTTTCAGAAAGCTTAAGTTTATATAAAGTTAAACTTATAAGGAAAAGGAGAAACGTATCAAATTGACGAAAATACAAGATGAAAAATGGTTTGAATTAAATTCATACCACTGAATATGCTTTTAAACGTACTAAAAATTATCTACACAAAACACACACATAAAATGTGCATGATGAAGCAGTTGAGATGCTGATGTTCCATTATTTTCAATTTTACGTTTTAATATTTGTAAATATACTTCAGGGTAAGACCTCGTGAACTAACGGGCAAGAGAGCTAGTAATTCAATTCCTACTTTTAGCTCACTCTCTTATATATTTATTTATCTTGGTTAAATTTATTGGTTATTTTCTATTCATCCAATCAAATTCAAGAAATTTTTTAAACTTGTAGTGGATAACACTTGATGTTAATGCAGTTTTTTTTAAATATTAATTAATTAATTAAATTAATTACAAGTTTTTGACACCAACTTAGATTCGTCTCTATTGTTTTAACAATGTAGCTGTTAAAACAAAGACAAAAGTTGGTCTCGAAAACCTGTTTTTCAGCCACACAGCCAAATCGGGTGTGCATTGTTACAACAATGCAGACAAAGCATGCTCTTTTTTCAAAACCTACTATTACTTCACTCTCTTTTTATGTATATGTATTTATTTATATGCATATATATATATATATATATATATATATATATATAATATTTATTCAAATTTTCAATCGTTAATAAAATATTTTCTGTTCATCAATTCAAGGAAGGAATTGACTTAAATTTTTATATGCGTTACTTGTTTTTTTATTACACATGGTTACTTTAAAAAATATTATTTTCGTACAATCATTATTTATTTATCATTATTTATTATAAATCATTATTTTGATCTTTTAACCATACTTCAAAAAGAAAATACATTTAACGTTGTGAGACAAAGGTAATTGGATGGCATGATTATTTTGATATAATATTTTTCTATTTTATAATATTTTCTATTTCTAAGCACTAACAATTTTATGGCACTTTCATAGTTTCTAACCCAAGGCAAGTTATTACAGACAAAGATATTTATCAGCACTGCTGATTTCTACATATTTATTATCAGTAAGCAATTAATGGACTCGAAGAAGGCAAAATCAAACACTTCCATCCCCTTATGTTTCAAAAGTATGATTTGGTTATAGAGATGAACACGTGTTTTTGTTACGTAAAAGTCGTAAATAAAGAGCAATGCCCTACATGTTTCTATAATTCTACGTGTGGCTTTAATTGTTTCCTGGCATCATGTAATTACGAAGGAAGAGCTTAAAACTATTGTTAAGTAGATCGGGGGTTCGAGCATTTTATGCCAATCAGTCACAAAGAACAAGACAGTCTTTAAGAGCGATGAGAATTTATTGTAGAAATTCCTGTCCTTTAAATACAGGATTCAGCATCAATATTCACAAAACAAATCTCAGAAGGTCTTCCCCCACCTTCAATAGCACTCAGACGCAATTATCGGTGTCTAAAATAAACGTATATGAAAGATTATTCACAAACAATCATCCGTTCAACAGCCGAAGTAATCACTAATTGCTTCAACAATCAGAGCAGTACTAACTGATATTTAGTCAAAACCAGACTGACTCACTTTCAGCGAGTTCTCTTAATATTTATATCCATCCCGGATAATTCGAGAAAAACACGCTTGCTTCATAGGTCCTGAAATTAGTGTATTTCTCTTCTAATTTCTAGAAGAACCCAGAGGGTTTCAAGCTTGCCAAAAATGGTCGCCAACATAATCGCCGAGTTGCCAAAATGGCGCCAACGGGGCTTTATCGCCAAGATTTTGTCAAGTTCTAGTTGAATCACCATTGTAACGCAAGGGACAGCGTTTGCTTGTGAATATTAAAATTTTGACGTAAATTAAATCTAATTTAAAGAAAGACAAAGGTATTACATACACAAATACAAATTATTTACACTATTTGACACAAAATTTTTAACACTATTAATAATTCTACTTAAAATAAGCTTGAAATCATGCCGGAGTGTCACGTAATCGAGTACTAATGACACTGAAAACCCGACGTATAGAGCAGGTAGCTAAACGTTAAATCGGTTGGAGCTGAATACCTTCACGTGATGTGGTGGGGTATTTAAGGTATACGACTACGTTCGGAACCATGATTTTGCAAAAACGCATAAATAGATAATTTTCATGATATTTAGTGTCATTTAGATTACAATATATGAATAAAATTGTTTTAAGGACATTTTGATGAAAACAATTCCTTTAAATATAATATTTTGGCAAAAAATTAACTTAGAATAAACTTTTTTCCAAATTTTCTTCTTTTGTGAAAAATGCATCTATTGTAATAATATCTTGACCCTATATAACCCAGACCTCTCTACAGAGGCTCAACTAGAATTTTTGAAATATATAATTTATAAGTGTGTTTATTCATATTTTACGACAACAGAAGGGATAAATTTTAAGAAAAAAAACGCCAATAATTATTTCAATTGGTGGTAACTCTGAAAATAATGTGAATTTTTCAACAATTGTAGTCGAGCCTCTGGAGAGAGATCTGAGCTATATACTGGTAAACTATTATTATAATAAAACCATTTTTTCATAGAAGGAGAACATTTGCAAAAAAGATTATTCTAAGTTAATTTTTTACCAAAATATTATATTTAAATAAATCGTTTTTGTCAAAATGTCCTTAAAATAATTTTATGCATGCATTCTAATCTGAATGACACTAAACATCATGAAAATTATAAATTTATGATCTTTTTTAAAATCACGGTTCCGAACGTAGTCGGATACCTTAAGAGAGGTGGGTCTTCACCTTTCCTCCTTATCACTTGACCGAGGTTCAAACTTAGAAAGTCCATCGCATATAGTATTTGCGTTACTTTATGGGACGATGTTAATTAACTATCACACAATTAAGTATGAGCTTTTAGAGTAAATTTTTTGGGGTTTTATTATTTAAACTATTATAGAGATATAATGTTCTGAAAAAGAACAGTATGCTATAATAAATTAAATTAAATGTTATTATTTAAGGGGACTTGGCACCTTTCAAAAACCTAAAATCGATGAAAATATCGATTTTTCAATTTTTAGTTTAAAATGTAGTTTGATACCTTTGGTACAATTGAGGGAAGTTTTGAAACGATCTGATTATTTTAAACGCAGTAAAATGCATTTTAAATATTTTGACAGCTCTGTCAGCAGTTTAAATGCCACGCCCACCTCAATGTTTACATTTTTTTACTTGAGAATAAATCCATTATTTTACATTAAAAACTACAGAGAAGCAGAGGAATCCGTTAAGCTGTGACTGTAACTATCAGCAAAGTTGTTTATTTACATTAGCTTTGCCATTTTCGCTTGCTGTGTGATTTTTAGTTTCATTAGTTTTTAACTTCATAGAAACCTAAAACAGCATTTTTTAATGCTACTTCAATCATAATTTTTAATGCTACTTCAATCATACATTCATTCATTTTATTAGATTTTATCGCAATTATACCTCTTAGAAAACGTTCAGTACGTGCTTTGCAAATGAATGAAAAGCGATGGTGTAAAGCGAAAGTTGATTGTGAAGTGAACAAAAATTCAGTTTTTTCAAATGTACGCCTGGAAAAATTGAACACTGTGGTAAAAAAGGATACCTCTGCTATTGGAAATTATATATTGGTGGACTTTAACCAAGTTAACAATCTTCTTCGAAGTGCAAAGTGCCAATATTGTGAAAAACAAACTTTGAAACTGGAGCTTGGAGCCAAGTTGGGATTTTCATACAATTTAAAACTATTGTGTAGCAATTGTGATGAAAACAAAACTGTTGTAAACACATCTCTAAAGTCTGTTCAGACCAGCCATGATGCGAATTTGAGAATGACTCAAGCTTTTTCACATATTGGGAAAGGTTATTCAGCTATAGAAAAATTTTGTATGGTGATGAATATAGATCCTTTTTCATCAACTACATATGGGAAGTGTGCGAGACGGCTGGATAATGCATATACTCTGGCATCTGAAAACATATTTGCGGAAATCCACCGAGAAATTAAAAATGTGTACGAGAATGGAGCTGAAATCACAGACTTAAGTGTTAGTTTTGATGGAACGTGGCTAACTCGTGGTCACACCTCACTTATCGGTGTAGGATGTGTTATAGATATGCTCACCGGATATGTTGTTGACTTTGAAGTGATGAGTAAGGTGTGTCGTCATTGCTCTGTGGCAAAAAATAAGCTAGGCCAGTCAAGTGCTGAATTCAGCATATGGTATGAAGGACATAAAAGCGAATGTGATATAAATCACTTGGGCTCATCTACATCAATGGAAATGGAAGCTGCATTAACCTTGTGGAAAAGATCCACATCACTTGGATTCCGTTATATTACAGTATTATCCGATGGTGATTGTAAAACGTTTAACTACTTGTGCGAGAAAAAAGTGTATGGACCTGACATTGTGATAAAAAAGGAAGAATGTATTAATCATGTTAGTAAGCGGTTAGGAACAGCTTTGAGATCTACTGTAAAAGACTGTCGTGCTCAAGGTATTTCTTTAGGTGGTAAAGCTCATGGTAGTTTGAAAGAAGCCACGATTAAAAAATTAACTACTTACTACCAAAAGGCTATTTTGAGAAACAAAGGGGATGTGAATGCTATGAAAACAGCAATATATGCTACATTGTTGCATAGCATTTCTACAGATGCTAAACCTCAACATTCGAAGTGTCCTGCAGGAGAAAACTCATGGTGTTTCTACCAATCTGCGATTGCTAATGGGGAAAAACTTAACAATCATAAATTAAATGTAGGAACACCAATAAATGAAAAGTTTCTTCCAAAAATTCTACCGATTTATCAAAGACTTGCATCTAATGAATTGTTAGAAAGATGCATTCGATGTGGAACACAAAATGCAAACGAAAGTTTGCATAGCATGATTTGGGCAAAGTGTCCGAAAGAAATTTTCGTAAACAAAAGACGTGTTAAGCGGGCAGTAACAGAAGCTGTCTGCGAATACAATAAGGGTACAGTACGCACCATTGTAGAAACACAGAAAGCATTAGGTGTAGCTACTGGAGGTTCAACGAAACAACTTGCTACTATCTTAGATTGTCGAAAACAAAAATTTAGAAAACGTCGTCAAAATGCCAGTAATAAGCTGGCTCTTAAACTTATTAAAAAAGCAATACATAAAAAGAGTTATTAGCTAGGAGGAGAGAAGGAATGACTTATGGCGCAGGCCAATTTTAAAACAAACCTGTTTTGAAAAAATAATACATTTTAGCATAAATTTGTTTTACTTTATTTTATTTTAGATATTGATTTAAGTAGCAAATTATTTTTATAAAAGCTTTTAAATTTTCTATTGTACATTTCATGTATTTTTATTACATTTATTTCATGTATTTCATTTATTTTTTAATATATTTCATAGATGTTTCTTGTAAAAATAAGTCACAATGATATTTCCTATTTTTCGTAATTTTGGGCTCACAGACAGGCACTTTAAAAAAAGCTTATATTTTTGTTTAATATTTTGAAATTGAATTGTATTATGTTTTATTTTAAAGGTATATATTTATACAACATATTGAAAAATTATTACAAAATTTAGACATTGTTTTGATATATATTTGCTGATTGGTATTCTTAAAAATGCATTTTCTCAGTTCGAGTTTTTTCATGAAATCATGGTCTTTAAAAGTACAAAACTTCTACAGATATTTATCAAACAACTTGAATTTTGGTGTGTATCTTTATTACAATGTGCTTAATTAAATTAGGGATCCATTTTTCAATATTTTGAATAAAAAAAAATTTATAAAAGAAAATGTAGCAGAAGTCATGTTTTTTTAGCTTTTTTCCATTAATGTTTACATTTTATTTTTTTTTCCCAAACTAATTTGTTTGTTGCAAAATCGATCCCTAAAGTTATTACTCATAGTCTAATAAATCCAAAAAAAAATTTTGGTGTCAAAATAATGATAATTGTAAAAGAAGAAGAATTTTGAAAATCGGTAAAAATTTTAAAAACTTTAAATTTAAAATTTTTTTTTTTAAATTTAGGAATTTTTTCATGGTGAAATTTCTTAGTTTAGTAGTAACTGTTAATAATATACAAAAAAAATATTTTAAAACCCTTAAATAAAAAAAAATTGAAAAAAGGTGCCGAGTCTCTTAATGAATCAATATTAGTGCTTGTGAATTTTAATGACAAGGTATATGGATGCAAGCGAATCATAGCAATATTAGCACCCTCTAAAAAACGTTTGTTCTGCTGTCATATAAACAAGTGGTTATCGATAGTTTGTATTGATTTGATACATAACAATTGTAGTTATATATGCATAAATATGTGCATTATTTTTCAAGCTATTTTTATACTTATATTTATTAAAACACAAGCTATATTTATATCCATTAGAACGTACTTTTTAAAATTGTAATCGGTTTTATGGAGATATTAATCATAAATTGCTTAATAACTGCCCTAACATTATTGAAAACTATTAAAACGTGATACAAAATATGTATTTATTATACATTTTATAATAAATATAAGTTTGTAGACTGATTAAAAAATTAATTATTCAAACGAAAAATGTTTTCGATACAATTTTACAAAAGGTCTCAGTGTGGGGGTTCTTATAATGTCCTTCTGGCCTCAGTGGCAAAAACTCAATATTTTGTACTTTTGTTTACAGTCATAAGAAAAGAAGTAGTATTTTTTTGGGGGGGAGATAAAGTAGTGTTAAAATAAAATAATGAAAAGCATACAAACAATATTTTTACTTTGTATATATAAATTAAAAAAATCAGTGGCTGAAAGGTTTGTACAATGCGTTACCACTCCACAAGTCCGAGGCTCAAAACCCGGGCTCGGTAAGTTTGACATAGCCTTTCATCCCTTCAGTGGGTCAATAAATGATTTCCAAGCTTGCTTGGGAACTTAAGACTAGGGGTGTTTCCTACACTCCTCAATTAACTGTAACTGAGTGCGCCATACTTTCCCGCCTTCCTACCCCAACGGAAAATTTTTGGAACCCCGTACCGGGACATTCTGTAAACTGAAACGCAACGGAAAGACGCAATGTCTTGTCCGCATCAATCCGCAGCACCTTCAAGGGTGTAATTTTCATTTAACCGCGTTATTACTTTTTAGTGTAAACTTTAACTGTAAATATTTATTTTCTTGTAATATAAATTTAAGTACTATCTCCATCTCTGGTTGTTATTCGAACTCATCCAACGGCAACATTTGGAGGCACCGACGAAATTCGTCAACGATTCAGAGAAACAAGAGATAAGTACTATTTTATATTTTCATTCAACGTTTGACTTTGGTTTCTCTTACTGATTCATTCCATCCATATTTCGTTTTATCAATTAATGGACGCCGAAACGGCTACAGTGCTTCGCGGCAGAGCGAAGGCTGCACTTACAAGAACTATAAATTCCATTGATAAAAATGATCAAACTTTTGACAAAAATGATATACGCAACAAGTTAGAGAAACTTGAATTAACTTATACGGAATTTGATAAAGCGGATGCTGCTTTACCTATCGAATCCTCTGAAATGGAAGAATTCGAAACAAAATATTACGAAACCAAAGCCAAGCTACAGAATATCTTAGAAAATTTATCTGTGAGAACATATGTATATAATGATAATTCTGATGTCTTTGAAAATGTCTCAAATATGAAATCTAGCAATTTTAAGTTACCAAAAATTAATATTGAGCGTTTTTCTGGTGATTATAAAGATTGGCCTTCATTTAAAGATTTATATGTATCATTAGTGCATGATAATATGTGTTTATCAAATATACAAAAATTTCAATATCTTAGAGGTTTATTGCTGTCAGAACCAGCAAATATAATTAAGCATATTCCTATTACTGAAACTGATTATAACGAAGCTTGGGAAAAATTATTAGCCCGATATGATAAAAAGAAGCAAATCATTTTTACACTTATTAAAACATTCATGGAACAACCTTCTTTTAACGATACTAACTGTCACAGCTTACGCAACATAGCAGATACTTCCGACGAAGTAATTAGAGGTCTTAAATCTATTGATACTAAAGCAGAGTCTAGAGATGTATGGTTGATTTACATTTTGTGTTACAAAAGGTTGATCCTAAAACGCGCCAAGAATGGGCGCAATTCTCAAATAATATTGATTTTCCCACATTTGATGCATTTATATAATTTATAAGTAGCAGATGTACATATTTAGAACTATATAATGAAAATGTTACTTATGAAAAGCAACCTTATATTAATAAATCGATATTTAACAATAGTTTAAAACGTTCTTGTTGTAAAATGAATCATCTTGTTTTCAAATGTTCTAAATTTAAAGAAATGTCTGTTAAAGAGCGTAAACAACTTGTTAATAAACAAAAATTATGTATGAACTGTTTATCTGATAGGCACACTGAGTCACATTGTAATTCAACTTTTACTTGCCGCTTTTGTAAGAAAAGGCATCATTCGCTATTACATGATAATAATTTTAAAAATTACGCAATGTCAGCAAATAAATCTCATCGTGCTGAAGGTCAAAACCAGACAGGAAATGATACTATTCAAAACAAAGAAGTTGCAGTTTCCGTGAACTCTATACAAACATATTTTTCTTTATTACCAACTTTAAGCGTTAACATTAAAAATATTTTGGGGGAGAACTGTCAAGTTCGAGTTATGGCGGACAGCGGAAGTGAATCAACATTCATTTCGAAAAAAAAATGTTTAAAACTGCTAGGCCTGAAAAGCAAAAAAGGTTGATTTCAAATTAAAGGATTGCAAGATCCTAAAATCGCGATGACTAGAGGGTGTGTTGAAATAGATTTAGTATCGTTACATGACCCCAAGGTCAAACTACCAGTTAAAGCATATGTTTTGGAAAAACTAACTGCTCCGTTACCAACGGAAAAAATAAATGAAACACATTTCTCTCATTTAAAAATGCCTGCTTAGCGGATCCGAAATTTTTTATCCCAAACAATATCGATATGATTCTCGGATCTGACTACTTTTTTTCTATTTTGCTTCCTGGGCAAATTACTTGCTCTCAAAGTAATTTAATCGCTCAAAATTCCATTTTTGGTTTCCTAATTTCAGGCAAATTAACTGATTCTTTAAACTCATATTCAATGCTAAATCTTCACATTAATGGTACAAATATTGACAATCAATTAAAGCAATTTTGGGAATTAGAAGAAATTCCCAACGTAAAGGATAAAATCTTAACTTCTGAAAAGCAATTTGTGGAAACACATTTTCAAAATACTTATGCATGTAATTCCGAAGGACGCTTTGTTGTAAAACTCCCATTTTATAAATCAAATTCAGAATTGGGAGACTCAAAACCCGCAGCAATTTCTCGCTTATTAGCAATGGAGCGGAAATTTAAAAATAACCCAGATTTTGAAAAACAATACAAAGAATTCATGAATGAATACGAATCGCTAGGTCACATGAGCTTAGTAAATTCCAGATCCCATACTACCAAAGATCAGAATTTTTTACCGCATCACGCCGTTATCAAGCCATCCAGCACTACAACAAAGTTAAGAGTAGTTTTTGACGCATCTCTCTCTCTCTCTCTCTCTTGCAAAACTACAAATGGTACGTCATTAAATTCTCTGCTAGGAGTAGATCCCAAATTACAAAGGGATATTTTTGAAATATTGCGTAATTTTAGAATTCCTAGAATTGTATTTACAGCGGACATTGAAAAAATGTACCGTCAAATTTTAGTAGCTGATGAAGATCAGAAATACCAACAAATTCTTTGGAGAAATAACTCTAATGAAAACATTCGCACATACAAGCTAAAAACTGTCACCTACGGTTTAGCCTCAGCTTCCTTTTTGGCCACTAGGTGCATTAAGCAAATCGCTCTCGATGATAAAGATAATCCCAACCTCTCCCGAGTTTTACAGGAAGATATTTATATGGATGATTTACTATCAGGAGCATATACGCCAAATAACGCAATCTCCATTTGCAAGGACATTGCTCATGTTTTGAGTACTCGCGGATTTCATTTAAGAAAATGGAATTCTAATTCCACCGAATTTCTCGCTCAATTTTCAGAACATAGTTCTCATGATGCATGAGTTGAATTTTACAAAGATTCTAATGAAAGTTCCAAAGTATTAGGCTTATTTTGGAATTCATCCAATAACACTTTTGGTTTCCAACCATCGCTTGAACTTACACCACCACTCACAAAGGGACGTATTTTATCTGAATCTTCCAAAATTTTCGATCCTTTAGGACTGCTTTCACCTTGTACAGTATTCATGAAGATTTTTATCAAAAACTTTGGCTTACAGAAACAGATTGGGATTCTCCCATTCCACAACAATTAACAGGGGATAGGCTTAAGTTTCAAAAGGCCTTTAATGCAATCAACTACATCACTGTTCCTAGATGGGTCATCCTTACAGCAGACAACACAGTAGGATTGCATGGTTTTGCAGATGCTTCTTCATTAGCTTATGCTGCTGCAATCTACTGTCGGCAGAAACACAACAGCAAAATAAAGGTTCAACTACTTTTATCAAAAACTAAAGTAGCCCCTGTCAAACAAGTTTCCATTCCTCGATTGGAGTTGTGCGGTGCACATTTACTATCCAAGCTATTTAAATCGGTCTTACGGACATGAACACATTATACCTTTGATGTATTTTCTTGGACGGATTCTAAAATAGTTCTCTCCTGGCTGTCTAGTCACCCTCGCAAATGGAAAACTTTCGTAGCAAATAGAACATCTGAAATCATGGAAGTTCTACCTACAAAGCATTGGAGACATGTGCCTTCTAAGGAAAATCCCGCAGATATTGCATCCCGAGGTATTGATCCTAAATGCTTACCAGATTGCAAGTTATGGTGGCAAGGACCACCCTGGCTAAGGCTAGAAACTTCTAGTTGGCCCAAGGCTGAATACAGTTGCGATGAGGCTTCGGACGAGGTAAAAGCGGAACAAAAATCAGTCTCCATCTTCAATCTGTTTACTCACACATCAAATGATGTAATTCATGGTTTATTCGAACATTACTCTTCACTCACCAAAATAATTCGCATTTTTGCTTATTGCCAAAGATTTATTAAAAACTGTAAAAAGATAGCATCTCAAGGATCATCGATCAGTTTATCCCATATTAATACTACTTCACTTACTTTTCGGAAACCAAAACCGCTGAAGAAACCATCATTCGTTGGGTTCAAGGTTTCTACTTTCAGGAAGAAATACGAAGCATTAAGAAACAGATTTCTCTGCCACCCAAAAGTCCATTACGTTCCCTCCATCCATTCATAGAGGAACATGGTTTAGTACGGGTGGGAGGGAGATTGCAAAATTCTCAGCTTCGATTCAATTCCAAGCATCCTATCATACTTCCTTCTCAGCACAGTATTAGTGAACTCCTTATCAAGGAACAACACATTGCTCATTTACATGCTGGGCCGACTTTTTTAGCTCACGTTCTTCGACAGTCCCATTGGATCGTAGGAGTAGAAAATTAATTAACAAATGTATTAGAAAATGCTTAAAGTGTAACAAATTCAAAACATCCACCGCAACACCACAACTGATGGACAATTTACCAAAACACCGTGTCACGCTGGAGAGACCTTTCTTCAGTTGCGGTATTGATTATGCTGGTCCTGTACTGATTAAATGCAACAAAGGTCGAGGGACTAAATCTACAAAGGGTTACATTGCTGTATTTATATGCTTAGCAACTAAAGCTGTTCATATTGAAGCAGTCGGAGACTTAACAACTGATTCCTTCATAGCTGCACTTCGTTGTTTTAGTGCTCGTCGTGGTGCTCCCCGCCACATTTATAGTGACAATGGAACCAATTTTGTTGGAGCTCGTCGAAAACTTGACGAAATACGGAAGTTATGGCTTTCTTTACCAACTAATGAAGCCATATCTTACTACTTATCCAAATCTTCAATAGATTGGCACTTTATTCCACCCTCATCACCACATTTTGGAGGTATTTGGGAATCAGGAATTCGATCCGTCAAATTTCATCTGAAGAGAGTATTGGGAGAAAGCATATTAACTTTTGAAGAGTTAACAACCTTGCTCACACAAATCGAAGGATTACTAAATTACAGGCCTCTCTCCTACCTTAATGACTCTGACATAGAACGCATATCTACGCTCACACCTTCACATTTTCTTACAGGTGATGTTCTTTCAGTTCCAGAGGAGCTTCCTTCAACCTCCATCCACAGAGATCGTTGGGAGTTGCTACAGAACATAAAACGGGGCTTTTGGAACTCCAAATTTATCTCTTCCTTACAACTTCACAAGCAATGGCAGGACACACAACCAAACTTGAAGGAAGATGACATCGTATTGATCAAAGAGGAGGGTCCTCCTGGTACATGGCCAATGGCTCAAGTTCTTCAAGTGCATCCAGGCAACGACGGACTGGTTAGAGTTGCAACTGTGAAAACCCAAAACTCAGTGTTAAAACGACCTGTTCATAGACTTCACAAACTTCCTATATATCCGAACTAGTTCGTATATAGGGTGGGAGTATATTTCCTACACTCCTCACTTAACTGTAACTGAGTGCGCCATACTTTTCCGCCTTCCTACCCCAACGGAAACTTTTTGGAACCCCGTACCGGGACATTCTGTAAACTGAAACGCAACGGACAGACGCAAGGTCTTGTCCGCATCAATCCGCAGCACCTTCAAGGGTGTAATTTTCATTTAACAGCGTTATTACTTTTTAGTGTAAACTTTAACTGTAAATATTTATTTTCTTGTAATATAAATTTAAGTACTATCTCCATCTCTGGCTGTTATTCGAACTCAACCAACGGCAACAAGGGGTTTTACGTCAGACTGACCACCTGACCGGAACAACTGCCCATGCACCTCAGGGCAAAAGTTTTCATATACTGAATTCGGCACAGTAGGATTTATCCCTTGTGGGCTGTTGTGCCACTGATTTAAGTTACCGTAAAATCCGACGTATAACACGCACTTATACTTTCAAGCTGCATTTTTTAATTTTTATGTATATTCGCCGTATAATGCGCAGTCCCTTTTTTACTAAAAAATCTCTCTCTCTCTCTGAAATGTTAGTATACAATTATCTTATGTTTTGAAGCAATTTATTCAAGGTATTATCCCAAACGCATTTGAAAAAAATATAGTATACTTCTACTAATAATTCTGTTACTACAAAAGACATGTCATTTCTTTGAAATAAACGGTATTTCAATATGTGTTGGAGTGATTTTTAATGCTCATTTCTTTAGTTATAATTAAAGCTGTCGTTTTCATACCCGGCGTATAACGTGCAACTTTAAATTAAGATCTTATTTTTTGTGTTAAAAGTGCGCGTTATACGCCGGATTTTACGGTATATATAAATTACAAATTTTATTGATACTTAATTTCAATATGATGATTCTAGTAAAAATTACCTTTCAAAAGAATGCACGAAACACAAAATCAAAAACTTTCACCTTATTTAGTACGTTAAAAATTTATTAAGTATATCTAACCTTTTAATTTAAATTCTTGACCAAAATGTAAAAAAGCTGTGGCGATAGTTAGAACATAAATTAGAGAGAAAGTATGTAAATAATACCACACAATTACATTCTGCACAGAACAGGCGTAATTTAAATACTTCGATAGTATTTCTTATCTATTTGAAGTTATATTTATATATATATATATATATATATATATATATATATATATATATATATATATATATATATATAAACTGTCATTTTTCATACCAAGTCAAATTATTCATATTCAAAACATACAGCAAACACTCTTCCTCATGTCAAATATCGTGTAATGTAAGAAAACAATGTGTAAGCCTAACCCTCGTACCAGCAATTTTCCAGCATCCTCTCATGAGGATCACACCCAGAATTTCTTCCCTGAAAGCACGTAGCAGGCTTCGATCCATCATCTCGTACCTTTTCCTTCGACGTCGCTATCAATTCCTCTTGTATGGATGTCCGTTTCCCTTTTCCGTTGAGAAACGCCTACGGAGAAAGGAAGCTGTCCTGGGTGAAAAATCAACCATTTTGGAGCTTTACTGGTAGACATGAATCCCTCGAAATCTCGAACTGGTTGCGGTGATGGATGATTTTATTCACTGGTGATTTACAGAACTCCATCGGATGTTTTCAGATGGCCAAAGTTTGACCTTCCAATCTGTTGTTTCCGTGTGTGTTGTTTTAAATGAAAATGACAGTTAAAAAAAATAAAAAAAAATTTCTTTAAAATAAGGAAAATTAATTACTGTAATGAGGATTATCAGCTTGACATTTATGTATTTAACGCTTTACCTACCGCAGTTTTTTTCATGTAATATTTTTTTTGAACCACTAGATTGAAAATTAAGGATTATACACATAAACAAATTTCGCATCTTTCGGAAGTTTAACCCGTTAGAACTAATTAATTAGTTAAAGATATTCAACTGTAAAATTAATTATATACACTTTTCACTTAAAACAAAACAATAAGTCAAATCGTTTTCTAAGGTCTTCATTAACATACAAAAATAATACACTTAAATTTTGACATTAAGTATTTTTTCCGGACAAAACTGATAATCTTCGCAATCCTCTGAAAACGTAATTTCTGCTGTAAAACTTTTCGCCTTCCCCGCTAAAGTACTATAATAGAACCGATGCTGCCATACATACCTTGGAAGAGTGAATTTCAAAGAATATTCCTCCTAAGTAACGTCAGACTATTCGTAAAAATGTTTACTCTGTGTAATTTTAAAGTGAGCGGTACCTATAAGTACCACCGATAGATAAAGAGTTAAAATAACTATCTATACTTACTTTGGTTGAAATCATTGAATTAAATAATTGAGTAATTTGCGGCCTTTAAAATGAGGGTATTAAAATTACAAATGAATGTCAATATGCCCCCCATTCTGTATAGTGGGTAGTGGCGCTGACTGCTGTGCTGTAGGGCTAAATCCTGGAGAAAACATCCAAATGTAAAGTGTCTTTGCAGTACGCTGCGCTCCAAATTGCCGTAGAGCGACAAGTTCTCTCGTGAAGTTGATGGAAGGGGAAGAAAGATGGGACGTTCCCTGACCACCCCTAGGGTTCTCTTCCTAAATATTGGGGTGGAACCGAGCAAAATCCTACTATCACCTGCATGGTGCACAAAGCTACGGCTAACTACAGGCATAAAAACTCTAGCCCTTTGCTGTGATGAATTTTGTGGGTCTTGATCTGATGTTACTGTCAATCATGTGACATGATTAACAACAAATGACAACTCATAATCTGTTTCTCCAGCTAATTTAATGCACGACAAAAACTAAAAAGACAATTTAGGAATTTAGAATTATATAATTATAATTCTTTGAATTTTCAGAGTGACTTAAAAGATATTTTCATTCAGAGTAGAAAAAAATATGATATGGTTAAAAACAAAAAGAAAAAATTGTTTTTAAATAGTATTAAAAATGATTTTCTGCTTATTTTGTATACAGTCTCTGGCCAAATTATTAGACACACTGCTGTATTTTAATAATTAATTGTTTTATATAAGTTTATATATGCAATACTTTCACATTTAAACATAGATCCAATGGATTTTTAATGAGGAAATTTATTATATATTTTGTATTTGTATTTATTTTTCACACATGGCAACACAAAGTTAATAAATACTCCCACGAACGTAAACAAATCTAAACCTGCTCAAGTCGTGTTCGCGCATGCTTCAGTTGTGGACGTGTTTCTCTGGGTTAATGTGCTTTGTTTTTAAATTTAGCAGTTTTATATTACGCAGTTATTTGTTTTTTTTTGTGTGTGAGGTGTTTAAATAATCAGATTGTATACTTTCAGCATGGGTAAAAAGGGCGATCTTTTTTTTTTTCCATCATGTAAGAAAGCAGAAGTAAAGGCCTTTGTGAATGCAAAATTATTTTCACACCGCAAAATATTACGAAGGTTGAAAGTTTCTGAAGATAGTGTACGACGCATAAAGAAATAAAATTGAGTCAGGGGAAGAATTGAGCCCAAAAAGAAAGAAAAAATGCGACAGAAAGTCTATTTTCACCCCAAGGTCAGAAAGATATTTAAAGAAAATTTGCCTTTAAAACAGATTTGCTACCATAAAAGTGATAAAATCGCAACTCCAAGATATTAATGAGAATTCTTCTGAACGCACTGTTCGAAGAAAATTAAAAGATTTAAATTTTTAGAACTACCGCCCCGCCAGGAAGCCCAAGTTAACCCCTGCAATGAAAGCAAAGCGTCTGAATTGGGCCAAGCAGTGGCGTGATAAAGATGTGGACTTCTGCAGATCGGTATGTTGCTGTAATTTATTCACAAACAAAGTGTTTAACCATTTTCTATGATTACAGAAGGAACAGCAAATATGTTTATTTGTAATTTTTAATTTTGACAGGTCTGCTGCAGTGATGAAATCACATTTGAAATTTTGCAAAGCAAAGTCAGTTTGTGCGTAATCGTCGTGGAGAAAAGTTTCATTCTGACTGTGTTGTTCAGGCTGTGAAAAACCCTACACTAATAATGATTTGCTCAATCATCAGCAGCAAGGGTACTGGACGTCTGTACGTGGTTAAAGGCATGATGCGGCAAGACCAGTACAATGATGTCTAGCAAAATCGCTTGATTTCGCACCTGGAGGAATGGTTTCCAAATGGAGAATCATACATTTTATGCAGGATGGAACTTCCTTGCCATACAGCTCAGTCTGTCAAAGGTTTTTGGCAGAACAAAATATCCCTCTGTTGGATTGGCCGGGTAATAGCTCTGATATGAACCCAATCGCAAACGTTTGGGAGTTAATCAAAAGAGAAGTGGCTAAAGATGTGATTACACATAAAACGAAGCTCTTAGAAAGAATAATTCACGTGTGGAATCATCATCCTCAAATGCAGGAGACAGTACAGTCTTGTATTGATAGCATGCCGCGCAGATATGAAGCTATCATAGCGGCTAAAGGTGGATCAACAAAATATTAATATTTAATTGTATTTGTTCCTGTTTTCCAAGTGTCAATAAATATATATTTTTTTCTTTAATGATGCTGTTTCATTTGTGATAATAATTGATTATTAAAAAGACAACCAAAAAACATAAACTGTATCTGATAAATACAAAAACCTGTATAGAATCACCTAAAAATTAATATTTTTATTAAATATTTTAGTGCGCCTAATAATTTGGCCAGGGACTGTATATACATAAATATATTGATATTAAGCGATGCAATCAAAACAAAAGGAAAACTTTATATATCATTTGATGCCTTAAGACAAAGTTAATCATAGAAATAACTCTTTTTGCAAAAAATCACATATTACGAAAAACATTGATTTAATGAAAATTTTTTTGCCTCGTTTTTAACAAATAAATTGCTAATTAAAAACATATTAAAGCAAGTATCATCTAAAACGCGTATACTGTACTTATTTTCTTTCTTTTAAAATGAATTTATAAATTAGTTACAAAAAGTATTACTTAAGGAATAATACTCAGTATTGAACAGACATTTTAATAAACCCGATAAACTTTTAATTCATTAAAGTAAATGAAAGTACTTTGAAAAGAAATCTCTTGAGCCTTATTGAAAGTTTATTAAAAAACGGAGCACACACTTATTTAAGTAAAAGTTTTCAGAAGGCATATACTTATACAAAAGTTTTAAAAAGATATTTAAAAAAAATTCAAATGTAAATATCTTGTAAATCATTTGATTTTCAAAACATTGTTAGTTATATGCGTGATTGAAATAATCGGAAATAATGAGTCATTAAAAATTCCAAGCAGACTAAATGAAGTAAAGTAAGAAGAAAGATATTTTTTCCCAGTAAAATTAAATTTAAAAATTTAGATAAATATATTCTTATAGAAAAATTGAAAAATAAAAGTAAAATATCATTGGAAGTAAGATGTTGTGCCTGGGAAAACATATTTTATATTAATAGCCAATTTTTATTCTACGTTTGAAACGAATTAATAGGTAGCGATGAAAAAAATGGAAAAATTTAAAAACTAAGAAAACATTTTTTAAAACTAACGCTAGATTTCTTAAAAAAACGTTTCTTAAATGATGTCACCTTGTGAAAAAAAATAATAGTAATTGCATCGTTTTCATATGAAATTAGAGTATATATATATATTACTAGCCGTTACCCACCCACTTCACTGGGTATTTCACGATGTTGTATATATGTATACCAGTGTTTCTCAAACTGTGGGGCGCGCCCCCCTGGGGGGGCGTGATGACCTTACGAGGGGGGCGCGAGCATATCGAAAATAAAAGATTTAAAAAATAATTAGTTTACTGGAATGAATTAAAACAAAATACTTTCAGACATAATAAAAAATGCACTATTACTCTGATATAATTTATAGGCGCACACGCGCGATATATTAAGTCAGCAAAAAAAAAAAAAAAAAAAAAAAACTTCTTCAATACCTAATTAGCTACATTTGATCCTATAACCAAATAAAAAAAAACTTTTATTTGATTTGCTGTAATGCCATGATGAGAGATTTTTTTATTACGCATTTTTTTAACCTAACGTACTACTCTTTCTAAGAAAAAACAGATCCTAGAATCGAAAAAATTTAGGAACATAAAAAATTCATCACTGTCATTATTTTTGAAATACTGCACATTATAGCTGTAATCTGTTTGACCTTCTAAGTTATTGGTACAGTTAGTTATGACCCCTCTCTTATGTGTTATTAGTTGCGTTTTCCATGCAAAAAGAGTTTTATGATATTTGGAAAACCACGGAGAGCACACACACGCACACAAGCACATGAAGGATTACTTGGCCAAGACATATTTTTATAAATATTCTGAACATATGAAGCATAACGAAAAACGTTTCACGCAATTTTTTTAGCAGTAACATACATATTATCATAATGAATATACTTTTTACCCGGAATTGGTCGCGCCTGACACACAGATTACGAAATCGTTAATTCTGGCAAAACTGTTTATTTATTACCAAAGAATAATTCAAAAGTCCTTGAAAGTAGGTAAGTAAACTTTCTCTTAATTAAATTATTCACTGGAATCGTGATTTGTATCGTACAATAAAATAATTATAAAAAAAAGGATTGGGGTGACTCAATAACCCCGACCGTATCGAGTGCGCGCCTGCTCCCGGGTTAAAACATGTTGAAGTATTTTCGCTTGAAAAATTAAAAAAAAGTAATACATGTTTTATATTATTGATCATTATTTAACATCAGCAGCGCACACAAGGGGGGTCTGGACCCCCTCCCTCGAACCCTTGATTTTTTCCGATTGATTATAATTCTAAGTTTATAGTAAGAAAAATTTAATTAAGTATTTGATATTAATGATTAATTTTATTAATTAATGCTAATTATTTAGTCAAGAATTAGTTTTTTACTGTGTTTTGTTCCCAGAAATCGACAAAATCAAAAGGAACCTGATACAAGATTGACGAACTTTCGACCCCGGACCCCCCCTTGAAAAATTCCTGTGTGCGTTACTGTTTAACATCAATTATAAATGCTAATTCTGTGAGGCTTAAAATTACAATTTACTTAAAACTAATTATAATTTTAGCAACCATTTTAAAAAAATCATTTTACGTTTTTGTAAACATTGTCGAGCACTTGGCTTTGCTTCCCTTACAATTCAGCTATTATATCAATAATGTTTTATTTTCTTATAAATGAACTCGTTCAAAGAGCGGGCACTTCAGCCGGTATACTTTTAATGTGTCAGTGCTGCACAGAATATTTTATAACTAATTAATTAATACTAAATTAAGAACCAGTTTAATAAGTATTAATGACGTCCATAAGCTTGTCTTGGAAAGCAAAGTTTTTATAAGGAATGCTTATGATTAGAAATTGACCCTCTGAGTTCTTTTTCTATATTTAGCAGATATCTATATTTTGTCTTCTAAGCAGCTACCGCATTTTGCAATATGTTCAATTGAGAAATTAGAGAAAGGAAAAATAACATAATAATTATCCTATTATTTTGCTTAAAAGTAGTATACAAAATTTAATACTTATGTTACTAATTTGTATGGTTTATAATTAAGATCGCCTATTGTAGCTTTAGCGTCAAATTGCATTATTTTTGCATTCAGTACATTATTAATGTATAAGGGGGCAGTATTGAAAGTATTGAAAGTTTGAGAAGCACTGATGTATAATGTTTACATATATATTAATTAATGATATATAGCATTAAGATATTGATTGTATTGAAAAATATATTTATAGCTGTTACACTCTCACCCCTTGATATAAAAAGAACATAAATTATAATATCTAATTTCTATTTATACCTAAAATAGAAGTAGAAAGATTTTTATCGTTCACACTTAACCTAATAATCAAGTGGATTTCCACCAAAGCAACTTTCAGTGCATCTCTACTCCATAAAATAAACATGCGTGCTAAATTTCAAGTCTAAATCTAACAGAGCAAAAACGGAATTTTTATCATCAATACCTCGTTGACAGCATTCTTAGCTGATTCCAATTCAACAAAAGAAGCATGCAAACCAAATTTTATTGTTATAGTCTTAGCACTTCAAAAACGCGAATTTTGTATATCAATACGCCCCAATAACTTTCCCCGCTTCCCCCTGGAGTTGATTTGTAAAATCCATTCTTAGTGGAACTCTATTCAACTTTAAAGAAAAGTGCTCAACAAATTTCAAGTAAATGAGTTAAATTCAAAAACAGGAATTTTTCTATAACACGCCTTAATCCCTCGCAACCCCACTCCTTTGGGGATCTGTTTTCGCAAAAATCTTTGTAAAAGGAACTTTATGCCATGAACGGAACATACCTTCTAATTTTCAAGCAGGTGCTTCGATTAGTTGAAAAGCGGAAATATTTATCTATTACGCCCCTTAATCCCCCTCAGTGACCCTTGGGGATCAATTTTCCCCAAAACTATTTTGTAGCGGATATTTACACCATGAAAGGAATGCGCTTACCAAATTTTAAGAATGTACGTCTAATAGTTTAAAAATGGAAATAATTATCTATAATGCCACTTAAGCCCCCGCAACGCCACTTAGGAAACAATTTACACAAAACCCACATCATGACAGATCACTACTCAGTGAATGGAATCTGCTTACTCAATTTCAAGATTTTACGTCTAATAGTTTAAAAAAGGAGTTAATTGCTTATAACGCCCCTTAATTCTCCACAACGCCACTTGAGGTTGATTTTCACAAAACCCATTCTGTAGGGGATCTGTACTTTATGAAAGGGATCCGCTTATAAAATTTCAAGACTGTACGTCTAATAGTTTAAAAATAAAAATAATTATCTCTAACGTCCTTTAAACCCCCACAACGCCGCATAGGAAACGATTTTCCCAAAAGCCCATCTTATGACAGATCTATACTCAGTGAATGGAATCTGCTTACTCAATTTCAAGATTTTACGTCTAAAAGTTTAAAAAAAGGAGTTATTTGCCTATAACGCCCCTTTATTCTCCACAACGCCACTTGGGGTCGATTTTCATAAAACCCATTGTGTAGGGGATCTGTACTCTATGAAAGGAATCTGCTTACCAAATTTCAAGACTGTACGTCTAATAGTTTAAAAATGGAAATAATTATGTATAACGCCCCTTAAGCGCCCTCAATGCCCCTTGGAGGTCGTTTTTCATAAAAATCATTATGTAGGGAATCTCTACTTTATGAAAGAAGTCTGTTTCAAGTTTCACGACTTTACATCTAATAGTTTAGTAAAGGAAATAATTATCTTTAACGCCCCTTAAACCCCTCGTAACGCCCCTTGGGGTTCGAACTTTGCAAAATCCGTTCTTAGCTGACGTCTACTTCATGAAGGGAACTTACCTACCAAATTTCAAGTCTGTAGGTTTAATAGTTCCGGATATATCGTGATTAGTCAGTGAGTGAGTGAGTCGCTTTTCTCCTTTATATATATAGATATATATCACATTTGTATGTCTTATAGTACAAAAATTGCAATATATTTTTCCACAACGTCAATTAACCCCTCGAACCCCACCCCCTCAGTTTTGTAGCTGGTCCTTACTTTAAGAAAAGAACCTGTCTTCCGAATTTTAAGTCTGTAGGTCTAATAGTTCACCAACAAGAATATTTATGAATAACTTACTCAATCAGTCCCCACCTTCATTGGAGTCCAATTTTCTCCAAACCTGATTTTAGTGAATCTCTACTGAATAAAAAGGACATGCCTGACAAATTTCAAGACTATATGTCTTAAATTAAAGATTGAACGTTCTGAAACAATTGTCTAAACCGCCACTTAATCCCCGCAACGTGAATAGGGGTTCGATTTTCAAAAAAACCATTTTGTAGAGGATGTCTACACCATGAAAGGAGGCTGCTTATATATATACTAAATTACAAGACTCAACGTCTAGTAGTATCAAATTGAAAATAATTATCTCTAAAACGTTCCTTTATCTTCCATAGCCCCACTTAGGTATCAATTTGCGTAAAGCCATTCTTAGAGGATGTTTATGCCATGAAGGAAATATGTCTACCAAATTACAAATCTGTGGGTTTAATAGTTCCGTAGGTGCCGTGATGAGTGAGTGAGTCGCTTTTCTCCTTTATATATATATATATATAATAGAAATTTCTCATCCTAAGTGCTTTTAGAACTATTAACATTTTCTAAGCATCTAAAGCTGTTGATTTTCATTTCAAATTTAAATATCATCCCAATAATAGTGGAGGATAAATTTTCAATAAATCTTCGGCTTTGATACAGAACGTCAAGCAGAAGTTACCAAACTCACCTGATTTCCGTGGAAAGCTCCGCCAATTGTTGGACAAATATTGCACGAGGAGATTACAGGACAAATAATTGAAAAAGCACTGAGTTCATAATTTTTACGAGTTAAAAAGTTATCGTTGACTCCCGATAGGGGAAGGGGGTAGCTGATAATTAACAGTTGATTAAATTGTGCTAAGTTGTGGAAGTCCCATTGCGTTACAAATTAAGGTGCCCTCAATAGAAATTTAAATTTAATTATTACACACACAGACACTCAAGCAAACACACACGCACACGAACACATATGGTAATTTTGGGGAAGACTTCAGTTTGTTAGTAGTACTTTTACGCGTCGATAGATGGCGATTCTGAGCCACTAGTGCAAAGAGTCTGGTCTAACATAGAGTGTAGCCTATAAATTTATCTGAATTAAGAGGACACAGTGCGATTCAATTGACAAAAATCAGTCAAAACATCAAATCTGATTTTTTAGTATAAATTATTTTTCATATACTTTTCTATAACCTCACAAATTTGAAACCTCTAAACTTAAAAAACACAGAATTATGATAGCTTTTACATTCCTTTTTATTCACATCCTTATAACAAATCAAAACTTTAAAAACTTACTTATCTCAGAAAGATAAAATAACTATTTTGTTTTCTTTTAAAATGCTAAGACTTTTTTTTTCAAATGTTTCTTATGCTTCGATTTTTTTTTTTACTAATTGCTGATAGTACATGTAACAAAAGCTGGCATGCATTTTTGAATTAAAGCATTACTTATTTTTTAAGAAAATAATTCAACTCTGAATTTATACATTTTTTAAAGAATTTTCATAAGCCTTCATAAAAAGAAGTATTGTAAAAATAGCAATCATGCTATCATAAAACCCATACCATCTTTTGTTATACATAGTTTGAGGTACTTGTAAATCAAATTTCATGAATGTACGCAAATTTTTGTAGAAGGAGTAGCATTTTAAAATAATTTCACAAATTTAAAGTTTTTTTCTTAAAAAATTAAATGGCTAGCTTTTCATAAATTTTTGAACACACAAATGATTTAACATAGCTTACACACATAAGAGATAAACAAAAAAAAATTAAAAATCCTTAAATTAAAAATTTTTCTGTAAATCGTATCATGTTCTCTTAATCGTCTTTAATCGGCTTTATTTTTGGATCTCGTTAGCATTTAAAGTGGTATGAGTACAACTTTAATAATATTCCGTTACTCATATTTAAAGTTCATAAATGCGATAGCAATATAAGTGAGTTACGCATAATGTTACACTTACAATGCATGTAAAAACACCCATATTACTGCAGCAATTAGGAATTAAGCGTGTGTGGCATTTACTTCCTATACTTCGGGCAAAACGCTACATGGTTTAAAAATAAATATGAAATGAATTTTATTTTTTTTTTCATTTTATAAAACTGTATATTATCGTATAAAATATAACTACAATTAATAATTATGCTGTGAGGATGGCACAGAGGATCTCCATAGAACGAGGATTAGAATAGGCTGAAGTCAACTACTACTTCTGCCTACTGTTGACCGAGAAATCCATTCCAAAGAAAGAATCGCGTAATATGCACGTCGTCACGTCAAGGGAGAAGAGAGAAACCATAACTTAACCCGTGGTCACTCGTGCTTGTTTTCGCTACCGTTGTTGATCGCGGGGTGTAGAGAACACCCAAAATTTTAAAACATGTATTTATATATGAAAAAAAAATTAAGTTAATATTATGAAACATATTAATGAAGAACAAGTTGTTTTTTGTATTTTACAAATAAAATTTAAAAATTGTTTGCATACACAAATGAGACTAACATTAATTTAAACTAAATCTACAAAATTTTCATTTTAAAACATATATAATTTCTTTTTTTTTCTTAAACCACTAGTATACCGTATATACCAGTATTAAATATACTTTGTAATTAATGATAAGTATAGTAGAAAGTAGAAAAATATTATTTTATTCATTTTCCAATCATTCAGAACAGATTGTATTCATACGCTTCAAGCATATACTTTTCTTACATTGAAGACAAAAACAATTAGTTTTTATATCTTTTACCCGTGAACACACACACATACACACAGACAGTGCAGCGCTCATTTTTGGTTGGATTAAGGCTCTTTTTAATATCTTCTGTCTTAGACAAGATTTCTTTGAGTATTTTTTTTAAAGTTTGGGAGTTCCGATCTCATATCCCACTGTGGCTGCACAAGATCCATTCTAATCACCTCAAATAATCGTGAACGTCTCATTTTAATTTCAGGAAGAACCGAACGATATGCAATGGATGAATTAATTGCTGTAATATTAAGTACATGACAAAATATTTGCGATGGTGAACGCGCGCGGTTCTATATTCACGGTATATCATATACACTGTGCATTTCATCAGACATATCAACACCACTTTCAGTCGTATAAAAATTCACAATTTCACGTTTCATTACTTCAAGTTTGGTTCTGAAATTACTGAGTTTTCAAAATCACATTTCATCCTCAGAATCTTTCAATACAGTGTCTAATAGATGACAAAAAAAAACTGCGTTTCCTCCCTTTCCTATGGAGTTTTTGCCATAATTTCTGGAAAGTGCTTTGAAAAATTAAAATATATATACCGGGTGTTTTTTTAGAGGTATGGAAATTTAAATTGCAATAAAACAACGATGTATTATTCGATTGACATGAATTTTTTTTATTCGAAAGATAATCTTGCGGCATTACATTTTAAATATGATTTCTGGCATATGACTGCCACGGCTGGCTCGGATGTAGTCCAATGTGGACGTCCAATTTTTGGTGACTTTTTCCAACATTTGTGGCCGTATATCGGCAATAACACGGCGAATGTTGTCTTCCAAATGGTCAAGCGTTTGTGGCTAATCCGCATAGACCAATGACTTTACATAGCCCCACAGAAAATTCTCTAGTGGTGTTAATTCACAAGATCTTAGAGGCCAATTCACAGGTCCAAAACGTGAAATTGGGTGGTCACTAAACGTGTCTTTCAATAAATAGATTGTCGCACGAGCTGTGTGACATGTTGCGCCGTCTTGTTGGAACCACAGCTCCTGGACATCGAGATTGTTCAATTCTGGAATGAAAAAGTTAGTAATCATGGCTCTATACCGCGATCACCATTGACTGTAACGTTGTGGCCTTCATCGTTTTTGAAGAAGTACGGACCAATGATTCCACCAGCCCATAAAGCGCACCAAACAGTCAGTTTTTCTCGATGTAACTGTGTTTCGACATACACTTGTGGATTAGCTTCACTCCAAATGCGGCAGTTTTGTTTGTTGACGTAGCCATTCAACCAGAAGTGCGCTACATCGCTAAGCAAAATTCGCTTATGGAAATCGGGAACAATGGCAATCTCGTTTTGGGCCCATTCGACGAATCTACGCCTTGCTTGATGATCGTTTTGATGAATTGCCAAAACAAACTGAGAATAAATCACTTGACAGCTGTTAAAACGGTCACCATCTTTGAAAGTAATGCCAACTTAAACTTCTATACCTGGAAAAAAACACTCTTTATATATGTATATATTACAATTATTTTATAGTATATTATTTTACGCTATAAGTATTGAAATTGTAAATAAACATGCATGCATATTAATATATTTGAGAAAAAAATGTAAACCGGAAGAGTAAAACTAATTCTATTTTAGATGTTTCAAGTAATATATATATATATATATATATATATATATATATATATATATATATATGAAATGTCTCTGGAACAATTCCGTTGAGTGGTAAATACATTGTAAGACGTGGCGAGTGGTTGATTAAATAATGGAGAACCAATGGTCGGGCGTGGCCGGTGGTGTGATTTTCTATGTTACGTGGAGCATGGTCTAATACGATAGTATCTAAGAGGAACTCATGGAAATCGAAATTCCTTTTTATTGACATCCAGAAACACATAAAGGTCCAGTAGAGACGGCATTACACATACAAGAAGCAAACATGGATGACACAACACAGACAAAGACACACACACAGAACGCGCTGCAGCCGCTAAATGACTACAGAGAAATGATCGAAGAGCGAAGAGGGCGAGGTTCTACAAGGTTTCGGCTTTTATAGTACAAGTACTTATGACGTAATAACAGCTCTGATTGATAGAATGGGCGGGATTGAGATGTCTGATGCAATAAGAGTACTCGATTAAGATTAAAATGAGGGTGTTAGTGTAGAACCAAATAATTAAAAGATTATTTCAATATTATTAAAAGAGTTAATAAAACGAATGCTAGAGGGAGTTATTGTATATATATATATATATATATATATATATATATATATATATTATATAACTTAATTGCTCGCGGGGTGTTCTCAACACCCCCAATAAAATTTTAAAGGTCGTTACATTCCAATCGTTGAGGCGAGAGTGGTTGCTACAGATCTGAAGGTTCATGGCCTAAAATGTTCAGCTACAGAAAAACTCGTTGTTCTGCAAATTCTTTTTGGAACCCTTAGATGCTTTTCTTGTTGTTGGTGTGTACAGAATACTCCGCGCGAGTGATCGTGGTGTATATTAGTACTAGCGACGAATTTATCGGACTATAAAAAATTGTAATCTAAGACTAAATTTTTCGGTTTCGAATTCCAGTCTGTTGAAAGGAAATGGATCCAATGAAAAGTCCAAGTTCAATTTAATATAATTGGATATATTTCAATGCTGAACAATATTTTAATATGAATAGAATAGTTCACATGTAATAACATAGTTCACAAGTAATAGCATAGTTGACAAGTTAGAACTTCGACACAAGAATATTTCACAAGAAAATGTTTCACTAGAGAGCGTGTTAACATCTTCAGAAAGATACATGCACAGACTGTTGCCACAAAACTACTTCTAAATAAAAGCATCTCACTGCCACAGCGATACCTAACGGCTTTTACAACTCAACACACATGATAACTGGCATTCTGAGATGTGCCGAAGGTAATTTCCTTCCTCAATATTATATTTATAAGGCAAACAGAAGAAGCCTGAGTTTGAGGAAGATATGCAGCAAGATCCACATGTAGAGATAAACGAAAATCCACCTACATCAACTCAAATGTATTCATGAGGTTTCTAAAAAATCATTTTATCCCCATGAAAGAACGTGGGAAATTTATCCTTATTTTAGATGGTCACGCATCTCATTGCTCAAATGTGACAGCATGAGATTTATCTGCACATAATGACGCAATTCTTTCATCTTGCAGGCCCCATCTCACCCAGAATTTACAATCACTTGATCACTTGTTTTACATACCCCTGAAAACATATTGGCCACAAGCCTCGAGCTTCTTAATACACAACAAGCCAAACCGTAAAGTGTCAAGACTTCTGTTGGGATCTCTTCTGAATGCAGCTTCGAACAAGGCAGCCACAGCAAGAAATGGTACTTCTGGGTTTTCAGCTACTGAGATTTACCCCTATAGCCCACAAGAATTTCAGAAGCAGGCAAGCATGTGTTTGCTATTTCTGAAAATTCCAGCAATGATACAGTTATATCTTCCACAAGATGAGCATGGGACATGCCTACATCAGCAATTGCTTCCAGCAGCAATGCTAGTGGCAGTGGACTATCCCCTTCGATTGCTTCCACCAGAATAAAACAAGGGATTTCCTGTCTAGAGGCAATTAGTCCTATTCCTCTGGTCAGAAAACGTAAGCCATCGAGATGTAAAAAACAAACATAAGATGTATTAACTGAATCACAGAGAAGAGCAGCTATGTAGGAAATCGCCCGAGGAAAGCTAGAAAAGGCAGATAAGTGCAAAACAAAACAACAAAAGGCTGATAACAAAAGACCTTCGAAAAAACCAAAGAAAAATAGACGTGTCATCTTGTCATTCTCAAGTTTTGATGAGGATAATAGTGGCAATTTTTCTCCTGTGTGTTAAGTGTACTTTTATGCTAAAAAAAATCCCAAGTGTAACTGGATTCAGTGCATCGCATGTAACAAATGGTTGCATGAATATTGGAATGATAATCGTTGGCAATGAGTGAAACGTTGTGTAGGCTATCATTCGAACCTCTGCATTGCTATTATTTTTATCAAGCTAATTACGAAAGAATTTAATTTTCTTTGTTTTTCTTGAATTATTGTTACTTAACATTTAATTTTTTAATGTTTCAATTATTTATTTTTATTTACTGGGATGATGTTGCATCTTACTTTATGACTGGTGGCATCTTCCCTATATATATGGGGAAGATGCCACAGTTAAATTTCTTATTTATTTTCATACTAAGAAAAGAATTAACGTGTATACATAACCAATTAAATACAAAAAATGAAGTATATTTTTTCATGGGTTATTATAATTTTCAATGTACTAATTGAAAAAGCCTTAAATGGGGCAACTTTCTCCGATTTATCTTACACACACACACACACACACACACACACACATATATATATATATATATATATATATATATATATACAGTATATATACACAGTACATCTATATACGTAATGGAGAAAAGAGACTCCCTCATCATGATATTTCTGGGAATATTCTTCTTCAGGCTTGAAATTGAGTTTACGTGAACCTTTCATGGTGAAGAAAGGTTTTGGCGAAAATCAAACTCCAAAGGAAAGTTGAGAAGGGATAATTGCCATTATAAATAAATATTCTCCATTTTGATCCACTAGATAAGGGGTACTCAAAATATTTTTTTTCTGCTGGACCGCATGCATATGTCAGCCATTTCACGCGAGCCGCTATGTGAGGTTCAAGGGGGGGGATTTTTAAGAATCCAGATAACATTGAAAATTTAAAATGTAGAAAATGAATTAAAATATTATGACTCCTATTTTGCTCTCTTTTTTAGTTATTATTTTTTTATATTTTTTTTTACTTTTGTCACTGACACTAAATTAAAAAAAATTAAGAAACACACCTTCATAATGTTTGTATCAGTAAAGGGTTTCATATATGATTAGCAATAATATAACAAAATACATAGGATATCTTTGTTAATGCTGTAGCATTACCACTGGCAAAACACTTTGCTGCTGTTTCAAAGAATATTTAATAAAACCTATTTATCACCTTTTGAAAGAGATCTTGAATGAAAAGTGTCATTGAATTATACTCCTGTTTTTTGTTATTTTTTTTAAATACAGCACTTTCCACACATATCAAACAAGTAATGTGTGTGTGTGTGATCCATGTGTTTTTTTCACTACAAGACAGTCAACCTCCAAATCGTTCGAATATTTTTCGCTTGCAAGGTAGGAAAGATTGTTAAAAATTGGTTCCATCCGTAAAATATTTGCTACACCACTGTTGTCTGTTATCACTAACCGTAATCGTTACAAATAGAAAACGAATATTAATTCGCAGCCGTTCGACATCGACAGCAAAAAAGCAAAATCGATATATATGATTTCTTGTCAAAGAATTTCCTACCAAATTTTTAGTACATTGTCCTTAATAGGAGAATTTATCAGAGCAATGGGTCATGACCGGGCCACTGAAAAAGGCTCGATGAGCCTCGGGTTGAGCATCGCTGCATTAGACCCTACAGATATCGAATTTTTCAGGCATGTTCCTTTCTTGGTGTAGGGATCTGCTGCTTATTTGCATTTATAAATCATAATGAATAGCGCATTACAGCAATAAAACCATTAACCCGCGATCACTCGCGCGGGGTGTTCTGTACAGCCCAGCAACAAGGAAATCCTAAAAAGAATGCGCAGAGATACATTCAGGACTGATGCAATCCCTCTTTCTCGAACGATTGGAATGTAATGACCTTCAAAATTTATCTGGAGGGGGGGGGCTGAGAACTCCTCCTAGAAGTTGAGCATATGTATACAGTCTGCTCTGAATGTTTGGAAAATGATTAAAATATTATTTTTCTACTTTCTGCAATAATTATCTCATTAGTTGTAGAGTATATTTATGACAGTTATATACGTTTTACTTGTGTATGAAAAAATAGAAAAGTATGTGTTTTAAAAGGAAAAATTTGAATGTTTGGTTTAAATTAATGTTAGCCACATTTGTATGCAATAAATTTAATAATTTACTTTTTATAATACAAAAAACATCTTTACTATATAAATATGTAACATAATGACTTAATTTTATTTTCATAATTAAATGCACGTGTTAAAAGTTCGGGGTGTTCTCTACATTCCGCGAGTAACGACGGTACAATAACAGGCGCGAGTGACCGCGGGTTATGTCATCTTCAGGGATAAAATGTTGCCAGTTTATAGAAAATATTTCGGAACAAAAGTGGTCGTGAAGGGAGCCTTAACCTTATACCAAATACCTTAATATGGTAAAAATCAAACAAACAAAAAAGCGTTTGCTTCCAAAAAATAGGGTGATGTGTGACGAACACATTTTAGTTCCCATGAAGACTGTATTATATGAGGATACTGTGACATGGTTAGTAGTAAAAAACAAATAATTCTCCCAGAATTAAGGGTTTCGTGACTATGGGGTGATTCTCTGCCCCAAGCAACCTCTCCCGGGTTAAAGTGGTGTTACAGACAATTTTTCTTGTTTTCAAACTATTAGACCTACACACCTGAAATTAAGGTGGGGTGTTCCTTAAATGCAGTAGAGATCTTCTATGTAGAGAATTTGCAAAAATCGAACCCCAAGAGTATTGTTAGGTTGTTTTTTTTTATATTTAAAAAATATCTTTTTTGTGAGCTACTAAGCCTACAACCTTGAAATTCGGAAAACACGTTACTTATACATCTTAGAACGGAGATTTCAAAAGTTGACCCACAAGGGAGTACCAGGGATGTTATAAATATTAAAAGATACCTTTTTCAGCTCTTAGACGAGCAGATTTAAAATTTGGCAAATGGGAAATTTTTTTTGAGTAGCGATAGTCTAAAAGTGTAATTTGCAATTAACTTAAAATTAACTAATTAAAAACTTCTTTTTCCTTCAATGTCTAAGTGTTTTATTTTTTTTCAATTCACCCATGCGTAGATTGTGAGTATACCGGATACTATAAATATAAATGCACACATAAGTATGTATATAAACATATCAATTGAAGTGTGTGCTGATAAAATTTTTTGTAATCATAAACGTAATTTATTGTATTACATGATACAATTTAACCAAAAAAATCAATGCTTTCGCAGACGAGACAAATAATTTTAAATTTTATTAAATTCGTCATTTTTTCGAAATGCACAATTATTTAACTATATAGTTAATTAAATGTTAATTATATGTACAATAACTATAATTTAACTATTAATAACTCTATTTGACTTTATTTTATTTTAAACAATTAATCAACTTTTTGAATAAAACAAAAAATTCGTTTTCCTCACTTTAACATATTAATTTAATTACTTAATGAATAATTATTTGTTTTAATTGATATCACTGAGCCAGTTCAACTTTATTACTTATTCGTTTACTTTAATTCCTAATGAATTATTTTTGAAAGGTTCCAAAATATTACTTTTTAATTAGCATGGAATCATCTGATTTCCTTATTTATATTTCTGAACATTGAATTATTTATATGTTTTTAGAAGAAATTTAAGCGTAGTTTTCTCAAAGGATATGGCAGAATTTAAAATAATTAATTAATTGGCATAATAATTTATACCTGGTGAATATTAATATTTATTGCTTGACAAAAAAACAGCAATTTTTGAATTGTGAAATATGCTTTTGAATATATTAAAAATATTATTAGTGCATGATTATTTCTAAATAATTTTTTACTTAACTATTTTAATACTAGTAGCGAAAACATTGAAAACTAATTGGTTAAGTAATTGCTTATATATATATATATATATATATATATATATATATATATAAATATATATATATAAGAAATATGTATTATATATCAAAAACAAGAAATAATAGATAAAGAACATAACAAGAAATAGCCTAATAAAAATATAAAACCTGAACATGAAGAACAAAATTATAGAGAAATAAAAAAAGAAACTACAAAAAAGAAGAACTTAGCAAATCAGAAAGCAATTTCGGACTTTGGATCAAATAAGTGGGGTTAAACTAGTTTAAAGGCGCCAACCTTCCCCCTTTGTAACTCGGTAGAGGAAAACCAAATAAAATAAAATAAACAAAACTTTAGAGTATGGATAACTCAGAGAGCATGATAAAACCACTCACTACTATTATGTAACAAACTCTCCCAAACTCTTAATGCAGAAAAATCACAAAATAATTACGTAAGAAAAGTAGAAAAATGCTAAAACAATTACATAAGAAAAGTAGAAAAATGCTAGAACAATTACATAAGAAAAGTATCTTTCAAAAAATAATTTAACAAAATTTCTTTACTCAAAAAGCTTTTACGAAGAGAATCAAGCGTCTTGCCATTAATGAAAATCAATTATTCAACAAGTTAAAAAATTCGAAAACACATAAACACATCTTTTGAGCTGATTTTAAACCAGCCAGCAAAGACAGGTATAAAATGACGACAATCAAATACGGTAGAATTTGAATTGGTTGATTGTCAAAAATGTAAATTTGCTAGGCTCTAATTTTTTTGGTTTTCAACAATGTGTAAGATGTTCAAGATGTGTGTGGAAAAAATGTAAACTGTGATATGAGTGTTATGATATAATCTTCACAGCAAGACCACTAACATGCTGACTTTGAAATCCTATTGTTGTGTGGTGGTTTTGGAATTTGAAGTAGCAAGACGGTTAATGTATTTGTGATGAATATAAGTTCTTAAGAAATTAAAAGGGTATTCATGATCTAAACAACATTGAAAAAATTGTTTTATATTATTGTATTTATCTATTTTGTGGGAAGTTAAGTTATCATTTCTAAATAAAAAATTCAAAATGATATTTCTGTAAATTGATATATGCAAATTACAATTCCATATGGGAATTTTAATTATATGGAACTTAAACGAATCCCTTTGTCAAAAATGTTACTGACTACATTATTGTTAATAAGATGCAAACGTAAATCCAAGAATTCCACCATATTAGAGTTGAAGTTAGTTTTAAGGAGCTTGAGATAATCAGGGTAGAACGTAATATTTGGTTTGTATTCACTATTTTTACCAAAAATTATTATATCATCTATATAACGATAAATTAAGTAAGAATCATTTACAACATGATCTATTTCAAAAAAATGTAAATATAGGTTCGCTAAACAATTACTAGCTGGACCACCCTGAGGTAATCCTTTGATCTGTTTATAAAGATTCTGATCAAATGTAATGAAATTTTCTTTAAAAAATGAGGTTAACAAGAATATCAAATTTTTCTTTTTTCATTGAAGTATATAATTCATATTTATCATAAATTAACTGAAGAACCTTAATCATATCGTCAATATCTATAGAATTAAAAGGTCCTCGAAATCAAAGCCATGCATGGAAAAAATTAACATATCCTTAGTAACTCTGGCAACCTCCTATTTTTAATTATTGCCGTGTTTTGTAAATTATCAATTAGATTTTGAAGAAGAGATTGTAAGATCTTCCCAGACCTCGTGATATGTATTATATCCATTAGTGATACTACGGAATTTTATAGGGCTTTTATGAAATTTTTGGTGTTAAAAAATACTTGGATATTTAATATTATTTAGATGAATATTCAGTCTTTGTTCAAAGCTAAAAGACGATTATCATTTTCTATTAATGTGAATTGATTTTTGAAATGAATTATTATTTAAAATGTGGTTACTTAATATGTTAATGTAAAAGTATTTACAAATTATGGCATAATTAGCAGAGACCTTATCAACATATGTAATCACGAAGTCATTTTGGATATTTTCTATTGATGATTTAAGATCTTTATACATAATTTCATTTTCAACTGTGAAATCTAATTCCCGAATTTCTGTTGCTACATAAGATCTAAATTTATTGAATGCTTCAATCGGCATTCCGTATTTAATTGCCTTTTTTAGGTAGAATTTATCTAAATCTTTTATTATTTGTTTCATAACGTTAGATTTATTTTTTGTGATCATCAGTCTAAAACCGGTACATTTTTCCATAAAATTTCTTACCAAATCATCTTTCACGATGCTAAGGTCTCCTGTGACAACGTGCTGATGATAATCATCAATATAGTCTCGATACAGACTACATTTACATGATTCTGAACTTAGGAGCTCCGAGATTTGATTATAATTAAATAAAAATCTACCAAATTTCTTGCTGTATTTGAAAGCCTTTTTAATAATAATATTTTTAATAGGAAAAAATGATTGATATTTTTGAAGTATACTTGAAAAATTAATTTTGTTAAAGGATTTATTCATAAATATAATAATGTACAATATTCTGTAGAGTGATTTTCACTTGCATCTAATTTAATATTCATTTTTTGTACTAAATAGTTATTAAGGTCTCAAATCATATGCATACCATGAGAATCTCGAAATTTAAATCTGCTTAAAATATCTGTCATAATTTTAATTTCAGTTTTATTAATGTCAAACATAAACGATTTAATTAAGCCTGTGTTGTAGTTATCATCAAATTTAACAGCTAATTCTAACATAGAATTCTTGAGGGTTGACATGTCTCTAGTAACTCTTTTTCTGCGTTTAGCTTTGAAATTCTCAAACGAATATTATTACTAATATCTATCTATCTATATATATATATATATATATATATATATATATATATATAAATAAATATATATAGATAGATATATTTGCATAAAGATATATATATATACATATATATATGTATATATATAAATATATATATATAGATAGATATATTGCATAAATATATATATATATATATATATACATAAATATATATATATGCATAAATATATATATATATATATATACATATATATATATATATATTTATTTATTTATAAATATATATATATATATATATATATATATATTTATAAATATATATGTATACATACATAAATATATATATATATATATATACATAAATATATATATATATATATATAAAGGCAAAAAAATAATAATAATCTCTCTGTCTCTCTCTATATATATATTTATGTATATATATATATAGAGAGAGAGAGATATAAGATATATAATATATAAGATCTTAAATCATCAATAGAAAATATCCAAAATGACTTCGTGATTACATATGTTGATAAGGTCTCTGCTAATTATGCCATAATTTGTAAATACGTTTACAGTAAATTTTTATGTAACCACATTTTAAATAATAATTCTATTCAAAAATCAATTCACATTAATAGAGAAAATGATAATCGTCTTTTAGCTTTGAACAAAAGACTGAATATTCATCTAAATAATATTAAATATCCAAGCATTTTTTTAACACCAAAATTTCATAAAAGCCCTATAGAATTCCGTAGTATCACTAATGGATATAATACATATATCACGAGGTCTGGGAAGATCTAATCTAGATAATTTACAAAACACGGCAATAATTAAAAATAGCTTAGACGTTGCTAGAGTTACTAAGGATATGTTAATTTTTTCCATGCATGGATTTGATTTCGAGGACCTTTTTAATTCTATAGATATTGACGATATGATTAAGGTTCAACAATTAATTTATGATAAATATGAATTATATACTTCAAAGAAAAAGAAAATTTGATATTCTTGTTAACCTCGGAAAATTTCATTGCATTTGATCAGAATCTTTATAAACAGATCAAAGGATTACCTCAGGGTGGTCCAGCTAGTAATTTTTTAGCGAACCTATATTTAGATTTTTTTGAAATGTATCATGTTGTAAATGATTCTTACTTAATTTATCGTTATATAGATGATATAATAATTTTTGAAAAAAATAGTGAATACAAACCAAATATTACGTTCTACCCTGATTATCTCAAGCTCCTTAAAACTAACTTCAACTCTAATATGGTGGAATTCTTGGATTTAGGTTTGCATCTTATTAACAATAATGTAGTCAGTAACATTTTTGACAAAAAGAGATTCGTTTAGTTCCATATAATTAAAATTCCCGTGAATTGTAATTTGCATATATCAATTTTACAGAAATATCATTTTGAATTTTTTATTTAGAAATGATAACTTAACTACCCACAAAATAGATAAATACAATAATATAAAACAATTTTTTCAATGTTGTTTAGATCATGAATACCCTTTAATTTCTTAAGAACTTATATTCATCACAAATACATTAACCGTCTTGCTACTTCAAATTCCAAAACCACCACACAACAATAGTTTCAAAGTCAGATGAGTCCGTGAAGATTATATCATAACACTCATATCACAGTTTAATTTTTTCCACACACATCTGAACATCTTGGCCACATTGAACTTAGGCTTTACATTTTTGACAATCAACCAATTCAAATCCACCGTATTTGATTGTCGTCATTTTATACCTGTCTTTGCCGAAAAATCAGCTCAAAAGATTTGTTTATGTGAATTTTTTAATTAATAATCGTTTTCATTAATGCAAGACAATTGATTCTCCTCGTAAAAGCTACGCGAGTAAAGAAATTTTGTTAAATTATTTCTTGAAAATACGAATTGTTTTTTAGCATTTTTCTACTTTCTTACTTAATTATTTTGTGATTTTTCCACATAATAGTAATGAGTGGTTTTTTAGTAATTTGGTGAATACAAACTGAAGTTTTGTTTATTTTATTTTATTTGGTTTTCCTACCGAGTTGCAAAGGGGGAAGGTTGGCGCCTTCAAACTAGTTTAACCTCACTTATTCGGTCCTAAGTCCGAAATTGCTTTCTGATTTGCTAAGTTCTTCTTTTTTGTAGTTTCTTTTTTTATTTTTCTATAATTTTGTTCTTCATGTTCAGGTTTTATATTTTTATTAGGCTATTTCTTGTTATGTTCTGTATCTATTATTTCTTATTTTTGATATATAATACATATTTCTTTATATATATATATATATAGAAAGAGAGAGAGAGAGAGACAGCGAGAGAGATTATTATTTTTTTTGCCTTTTTAAATTGCACATTTATTAATTTTTTTAGGTTAGTGACCAGTTTCAAATTATTACTTATAAATCATGTACGAAAATTTAAAAAAAAATCAAATTAATTAGTAGCTAGTCAGTGTTATATTACGTCACACTATAAAGATGCATGATGGATTCTGGTGACGGGACTTATTATTTTGAACCATGGTCAAGTGACGAGGACGACACCTGAGTTGGCATCCCCTTCTCCTAACTTCAATGACGTACCAAAGGCAAGATGACAGAGCCTCGACATATTTAACATGTTTCAACATGTACATTTCGGGTGTTCAGCAGTACTAAGCTCTAACTCATGACACGTCAACGATGAGTCCTTGAACCTTGAGAACTAGGCTATTGTGTCCACGTAGGAAGTCGGAATAACAGCCAAATAAAGAAAAATGATTAGATGTTGACAATAATTTAAAATATTTTTTTTTTTTTATATTTTAATCGCAATACGCACAAAAGTCTTATTGCAAATAATTGTATACTATTTATTTAGTTGGATTTGTAATGTAGACATTTTTTGTTTGTGTTATTACTTGTGGCTGCATTCACAAAGAATAAAGTGTTTTTTTTTCGCTAAATAGATAAAAACAATTAAAATTATCTTAAAAAAAATACTTAAGGAAGTTTTACACGCATTTAATTTTTTTGGAATCAATGTCTAAATACTTGTAAATCCTACTCTGAAAGATTTCTTCAATTACGCTTTAATAAATATGAATGGTCATTATGAAAAAATTTTTTGACGGGCAACGCTAAACTTGTGGTAAAACCCGGCACACTGAGAATTATCTGCAGTCTAGGTTTTATTTAAGAAAAATGTAAAATTTTCTATAGTGCCCTTTTTGCCTAGATAATGAACAGAAAGATAAGCAAAATGATGTGCATTAGTTCATAACGAAAGTGAGTCACCCATTTGCTCAATGCAATATTCTAGCAATGGATTTGTAATGTTGTATTTCATATTTAAAAAAAAAGAAAAAAAACATTTGTATTTATATGTTTTATAATGTTTATTTGTGTGTAATAGATGTTTCCTATCAGAAATAAAAATACTTTGTATTTGCAATAGATTTCTAGAATTAAATTTGGTGTATTCCAAAAGAAAACTTTTGTTTATTTGCGTGCTCACACTGGTGTTCCAAATTAAGTGCATTTGCATATTTTCTCCAACATCATGACAAGATCTGAGCGAAATGGAAAAATACTGATTAGAAACAAAGATTTATATCTGGAACGATGAATATGTAAGCATGCCTACGTGAGCAAGCAGAACTGGTAGAGCAATCGGATTCTTGAGCGCTCGTGCTAAAATCCACATTTCACATTCGCTAGCACTCCTCACCATTCTTGATTTTTTTTGCAGCAATAGGTTAAATTAAAATTGAAACATTTAAATTATAAATCATCAATGTTTAGATTATGTCATAAAGTGGTGGATTAGGAGGTAGTCTAGAAGCAGGCCAGTCTTTAATCCAGAGTTGAAAATATATCAATTTAACCCCATCGTCTATTTCAACTTATGGAAACATTTTCCGGACATCGGATCCATCGACAGAAAGCATGAGCAAGTTAGTTCAAGAGACAAAATGGCCAGGGAAGATCATCAATTGGCTCATAGCAAAGCGTTATAGGGATGCTACAGCTTTTAATCTCTCATGTGAAATGTATGTGGCCACGGGAGCCCGAGTTTCAAGGGTATCTCTTTCCCGAAGACTTCGAGAAAACCTGTTTGTTAGTCTTTCTGAGTTCTTCCAATCGGAGAGTTCATTTAAAATGACGCATATATCATAGAGACTGGAGCATGGATCAATGGGTAACTGTTCTCTTTACTAATGAGTCCCGGTTCAGTGTAACTGGGGACTCTTGCCATACATTCACTTGGACAAAACGAGGTACCCTCCACCTGATCTTCAATTTCCGAGAAATTGACCATTAACGCAGTGATGGCTTGAAGGTCTGAGAAGATCTCGCTTTGGACAGCCGCACATACCTCCATGTCTTTCGAAGAAACAATGTGATTGCTTTGAGGTATATGGATGAAGTCTTGGAGCTTTATGTTTTCCTTTTAATGAGTACAGTTGGCCCTGATTTACTTTTAACGGATGGCAATGCAAGGGCATGTAGAGTTTATCTGGTCAACGAATTTCTGAAAAGTGATGATATAGGATGGATCGGCTAGCCTGATCTCCGGATCACATTCCTGTAAAGCATGCTTAGGACGCTCTGGGAGTGGGGAGGGGGCTATTGCAACTCACAATTCAATCCAATATCATTTCAAGGCCTGAAAGTAAAGCTGTTGAATGACTGGGGTTGATTGCCACAGAAACTCAATAATTACCTTATTTCCAGTATAAAATAAAGGTGCAAAGCTATATCTGCTAAGGGGGGGGCAATACCTCATATTTATCATGTGTTTGTCCTATTCTGCAACTTCTATTTCATACCTTCCAACTCCGATACGTGTTATGCAAGATCATGAGTGTGAATTAAAACTGTTAAATGATTATTTTTTAGAATTATGGCAACCCTCTGTACATACCAAATTTTATTAAATTCTGTCCAGCAGTTCTAGAGGTAATGGACTAAATCTGAAATTTTTATTAATTTTGAACACCATTGTATATTCTTATGTTAAAAATCCTTCAACCACATAAAAATTTATTTCTTATTCAGGCAAACTGATTTGATCATCAATATACAAATTTTGGCAGCACTCCTACTTTAACCCTTTAGTAAGCAGTGGCTAATAGGTCTAGCCAAATACACTGCTGGACAATTGATATGGACGGATAACACTATCATCCATAGCAACCACAAAATGAAAGGAAGCAAAATGTGGAAAAATAGAATAAGTGCGGGATAATAGTAAGAAGTATGAGTATGCCATTTTTTTCCACGTCTGTTCATCACGTGATAGCGTTCATAAGAGCTTTTAAGGTTTTGACGCGTGTGGACAGTTGTTTTTTCAAGTCAAAGTTTTACAGGAAAGATTTAATAGACGAACTTAAAATTTTTGGCATGTCTTTTCGACAACAAATAGATGATTTTATGCGTGGCGGAATTATTGGAAAGATCGAAGAAGGGCGAAAAATAACAGATGTTGCCAGGGAGTTCGACATCGCTCACAGCGTTGTTTCACGGCTGTGGAAGTCATTTAAAACTACTGGAATGTGTAGTAGACGGCACGGGGGAGGTCGTGTTAGAAGTACGACGCCTGCAGAAGACAGATATATCGTCCTATCAGCAAAAAGGAAAAGGCGCACCACAGCTCAGCCGGTGGCAAATCAGTTTCTTGCTGCCTTAGGAAAGCAGATCTCCCGAAAAACTGTTGCCAGACGTTTGAGGGGAGGAGGACTATACTCACGCAGAACTTTTGTGTGTGTCCCATTGACCAGACAGCACCGTATTGCCCGTTTGCAATGGTGTCGTGAGCATCACAATTGGACTGAACAGGACTGGACATGCGTACTATTCTTAGATGAGAGTAGGTTCAGTCTGTCATCGGATTGTAGACGCCAACTGATCTGGCGCGAGAGTGGTACTGCTTATCGTCCAGAAAATATCCAGGAAAATGACCGATATCCGACATGCAGTATCATGGTGTGGGCCGGCATCATGATCAATGGCCACACGCTCCTACATGTGGTTGCGAATGGGACTATGACGGGTCAACGATACATTGATGTAGTTCTACTTCCTCATGTTCATCTTTTCCGTAGTTATGTCCGTGATAAATTTGTTTTTATGGAAGACAACGCAACATGCCATCGAAAACTCGCTGTTCAGGATTTTCTAGGCAGCGAGGGTATTCAACGTCTCGTATGGCCAGCGTGTTCTCCAGATCTAAACCCCATTGAAAATGCGTGGGATGCTTTGGGGAGGCAAGTTGCTGGTCGAAACTATCCTCCGACAAACAAGAACACCCTCATCCGTGCACTCACAGAGGAATGGGATAAATTGCCTCAACAGCTGCTGGATAATGTTGTGCAAAGTATGGTACGACGTGTGAAATGTTGCATCACACTCCACGGTGGACATATTCCGTACTGATACCTTTCTTTAAGGTGCCTGCTGACTTTTAGATGCATTGTTCCATTTCTCCGTACGCAGATCAAATGAACATTTTTTTTTCTTTCAGATGTTTCACAGCTTTTGTACTTTCCAGAACAATAAATATTCTTTATTCTAATGTCTGAACAGTGTGGCAACTATATTTTATCCTACTCGTCATCATGTCTCGCTTAATGTTATGCTACATAGCAATTTGTGATCCGTCTTTAGCAATTGTCCAGCAGTGTATTAAAATTTTTTCTCCAAGCGAGGGATGAATATTTGGTTCAACCACATGAATTAATTGAAGCTAAAAGGCATGAAAATCAATACAGATTGCAGGAACATACCTTTTTTTGCATTCCATGTCTTCTGATGGATAGTTAAAAACAGTTTTTCTCAGTGTAATTCTACAAATTGTATTTTGATTACTATAAATACAATTTCTAATCTTTGAAAAAATTTGGACATACCTTAGGTATATTTTTCTCTCATCTGAATGAATTAAGAATATGTGCAATTAAAAAAGTTTTTTTCAGGTTTTTGGAAAGCTTTTATATGTGGATAGAGGCTCCACTGTCACATAGAACAGAAAAATTACATAGAAATTTTCGCTTTTCCCCACTCGAGAGAAAACACTTAGAATCATGTGAGAATGTTGGGGGTCGGAAATATAAACAAACTTTGCTTACTATATGTGGTACAATATTTTCGTGTTCCAAAAACTTTCATCGCAGCCTTCCTGCTTGGAGAAAACGTTTGTATATTATAAAGTTCCACAAGAAAAAGCTCATTGAATTTTTGAAATAACTAATTTAAATTCTCAAAAATATTGTATTTGTGACTTTTTATACTAAAATTAAATAAACTATAAAATTTGGATTCGTACCAATTTCAATGTATATTCTAAGTATTCTATATATATTCTTATAGTGAGTATTCTATGTTGTGCAATTATTCTATTGTTATTTAATTGTTATTGAAATGGTTTTTACATAAGTGTCAATTTTTCATAAAAAACATTATTGTAATATAATTCATTATTCCTGCCCTGAAAACTAAGTTAAATGTCTTAAGTGCGCACTGGCTATAATGTCTAGCCACCCCCAGGGAAAAAGCCTTAATCAGATTTTTTTGTGACTTAATAATGTTTATAGAGGATCAGAACATTGCATTTATCAAGTACTTTAACACAGAAAAGTGTATTTTAGCTTTGTGCCCATTAAAGGGTATTTACGATATTTCTTAGCACCAACTGTTCAGGAGGCAACCACTAATCCATAAACAAAGTATATTAAACAAAATCAATATTGACAATGCGTAAAGATGAGATAAAGGTGATAATTCTCCCTATATATCTGTTTTACAGCCATATATCAACGATAGTTTGACAAATTTGCTAAATTTCGAATATTTCTTGACGAACTTGTATTGAAACCAGTTTCTAAATCCTACTTGGGATCTTTTAAGAGCCAAGAATTATCACTTTTTCAAGTGTTCGGTACACACAAATTTTGAGAATTTGCAACAGGTTATCAAGTCCATCTCTTATCTTGAATCTATATTATTTCAGTTCCGAAGGTCAGTTTCAGTCACGACAGTCTTACAAAAGACTGTAAGATGAATATCAACATATTAGGTAGCCGGTATAATTATTCCTACTTACTTCCTACTACAAGAGAGAAAGTTTAAATTAGGACTGATTATTTTTTTTTTAAATTTTTACACTGTGATAAAAATCAATAAAATACAGTTATGTGCATTTATAAGCTATGCTTAGACTTACCAAGTATTATTAATGTGTTTAATGTGAAGCAAACACATTATATCACCCGTCTAACATCAGGAAAATTGACTGTGTTATTTAGGAAAATGCATTCTTATGTAAGAAATAGTATTGTTAGTTAAGCTTATATATAGTGTGAAGTTAATATAACTCTCACTCATTCAATCTTTTTTACTTGAATACTTTATATTTTTGCTAATTTATTTCCCATGCTTGTTAAACTTTAATTATCTTGTCCTTTCAAAATGAATAAAATGTGTGACGTAACGTAAAACATTATGTCAAGAAATACTTTGAGATTCAATTTATGTTATAGTGTAAAAAATTGTTTATAACACGAAACTGAGGGGACTGAAATATTTTTTTCTGTTAAAATAATCTCATATTAAAAGACATTGCAAAGAAATACAACATATATTCAACAGAACTAAGTTTATAAGAGACCATTTTATGTACATAGAAACATATATATGCACGTATTACATATAAATCAATAAAACAAAATAATTCATAAGAACTTGATAAAATGTAATCTAAAATTTTCAAATTTTTCTGTTTTAACTCCAGCCTTAAGAAGCTTCATCTTCATTTTAATCGAAATAAAAGTTTGCTTTGCTATTGTGCTCGTAAGAAGCACTTACTGATTTTTCCTCTGTGCTATGTACTCAGCGCCGAATTCCAAAGCCAACCGAAGTGAGATGAGGTGTTTTTGAGTGGCGTTTGTAAGGGTATAGTGTAAAAGTAGATTATATAAAGAAAACTGGCTTGTCACATGCTATTCCGAGGGTATTTTGCAGGCAAGTTAGCCTCTTTTCTGCGAATTCTACGAAACATGTGAAACATCCTCTTTTTCATTTCACACCCCTGATAAATCTCACCTGCGCAGCTGGTGCTTGCGTAATTTGTTCATTCCCAGAAGGGAAATCTTTTCATGTTAAGTGATTTTCATTTCGTGTTGAGAGAAACAAAATGCAGGAAAATTTATAGTAATTTGTCGGGAACCTTGTATTATTTCGTGTTAACCAATATTTGGTCTTAAGTGTTTTTGCGTTAAACGTATTTTACTCTATATGTTTCAGTATACTTAAGGTATCCGACCACCCTAAAACCATGATTTTTTTCAAAAATTGGCAAATTTTTTTATGACTTTATTTTATAGACCATTTTATTAACTTAATAACAATACCAAATGCTTTATTTTCCCTCCACTAGAACAAAAACTACAAGCGTTTTAGTAAAAGCAAATGCCATAACTTTACACAAGATGTCAAACTTTAAAATGCGTTTTACTCGAAATGTGTTTTTTTTTTCGAAAAACTCAAACGGGGACCGCGATTGCTCAAAAAGTTTTGAAAATAATTAGCTGAAATTTTTTGCTTATGTTCTACATAACAGTAGAAGTGTTTTGATCTTCAGATTTATCAATCACTGTTTTATTTCAAAGTTTGCAGTTCTTTATGTGAATATAGTCAATGTTTTTTTAAGCAATTTCGTATAATGACTTAGATAAAGTGCTCTAGTTTTTGTAAAAATTAAATATCTCTTATCGTGAAGGTCACTTCAAACAGGAATAACAAAGTAACACATCAAAATTGAAAAATTGAGAATTTGTTCATAAAATCTTTGTACAGAGCGGGCCCCGTTTATGTGATTTTTCGTACATTTTTACTAGTTTTTTTCCATTTTAATAATAATAATATTTTTTCTTTTACCAATTTTAGGATTTTTTCCTTAAAATATACTAAATAAATATAAAAATCACAAAAAGATCTCCATATCTCCTTTTTTTCAAAAAAAGGTCGTCGCAAGCAGTCGGATACCTTAATCCAACAGCACTAATAAACATTAAATGTTATTCGGATAGTTCAGTTTCCCTCACGTAATACAAATCATTTTTATGGGGAAAAAATGGTCATTAAAGAAAAAAAAATTAAAGGACTCCATTTTGATGTTCCAATTTAATTTTTGAATAATGTTTTTCAGTTAAAACCGAAAATGTTTGTGCAACTAGACAAAGAAATATCCAAATAAACAGTACTATATAAAACAATTTATTTTGTCAATGCTTATTGCTACTAATTATGTTACACTGAGTTTCGCTATGTTGAATGAAATAAAAGTTAAACGTAATGAACAATTATTTGATAGATTTGAAATAATGAGTAGAGAAAAAGTAAGAAAAATGGAAGAGATTTTAATGGAATAAAAACTTAAGTCTCTTTTCTATGAAATTTTTCCCGTTCCAATGAGAACAAAAATATCGCTTGTAAAAGTATTTTTACTCTAAGTATTTTAACGCAGTAATATAATTTTTGTATATATATAAGCTTTACTTCTACATTCGTATTTTCATTTTTATACAGAATAAAAACCATCATGATTTTAACTGACCATTGCTAAACTACGAGAAAACATTTCTGAAAATCTCGAAATATCACTACTTAATTCTCATATATCTCAACAAATATCAAGGTTATATGAAAAACAAAAAGTTGGAATCCATGCACATATGGTCAACCATATAAATATGGTTAACGGTGCCCACATATCTTCCAATTTTAATTTTTTTAAAATATAATTATATATACTTTTTAAATTCATTTTTAGTCTAAAAATATTTTTTTGTTTTAAAAAATTACATATTACCGTTTTGACTATTGCAACTAAGTTTTGTTCCTAAATAATTACACAAAATATTTGTATCCCTCATTAAAATAAAAAATAATAATGGTCGCAGTTTTTACATTAATTTTATGCACAATGAGTTTTTAGAATTTAAATAAGTATTATTAGTCACAGGATAAGAGTAGAAAAAAAAAGTTAAATATTTTTAGATAAAAAAATACTTTATTGATACTTTGAAGAATGAATAAATTAAAATTTTAAATATATATTCAGGTTTGAGGTATTAATTCCAATTTATGGAGAAGAAGACATTACTTTAAAAAGATATTATTTTATGCATTATATTATGGCAGTTTAATAACTTATGAACCCAGAAAATAACAGAGTAATTTAAAAATTTAGGTCAAAATAGTGAAATATTAAAATAACATATTATTTTACTAAAATAAATATAATGCACCAATGAAAATAATTTATGTAAGAGATTACTTTCATTTTTTCCCCGGAAAGTCTATTTCACAATTTTTTTTTGAGTTTTTTTCTTTTAAAAGTACGATTTTAAATTTACAGTATAAAATTATGAAATTTCTTCTAAGAGTATGTAAAAATATGCGAAATATGCTTGTTGAGGGTGTTTGTAGTTTTGTGTATAAATTTGTTTTCTTGGTGCAAAACATGATAATCTCAACTTTGCCACAATATTTTAATGTATTGCCTAGCAACTAACATTTATGGTAATTAGAAGCAAGCATTTAAAATGATTGATTTGTGTCTAGGTATGGATTAAATTCAAATTTTCAAATACACAATAATAAGTTTATTGAAATAGAAATTTTTAACTTGTATTATTTTAAAAGCTAGAATTACTTCTATTTTCATAATATACGCGTAGTTTAGTAATGTAATTCTTGAAAACTATTAGCTGATTATTTTTTTATAATTAGAAAAATGGATAAATGCAATTTAATAATTAGATTATTTAAATAGATCTTAAAACTGCAATAATCTATTTATTTTGTTTGTTGCCAAGCTCATTTTTTTAAAAAAAATGTTTTGTTACTGCAGTTTTTTTTATTTATTTATTTTCAGAAATATGGATAAATTGATGAGTGAATTGCTTTTTTCCCTCAAGGAAATGCAGGTATGCATAGATGATTTTAATATCAGAAGAACAATTTCAAGATGGCTTATCTCAGTTGTTTTCTTTTGGATTGTTTTAAATTGCGAAAGTAGAGGCTTATATAAGGATTTAAACAAGTTTAAGCTCAGACATTTTTATTTTACCCCAAAGAAAAATTGGTTTTATAAATATTCTTTAAAAAAGGAGAATATGTTTTAAAAATTTAAAGGATTGAATTTACTCATATTTTTTATCGAGTAACTTTTAAGTGACAATCGAATCAGGTGATATTCAAAAGTATTGGGTATTGTAGTATTTCGTTGATTTATTTTTAATGCATCATTAGTTCAGATAAAGTTATAATTATTTATTTTTTGTATGGTTATTTTTTTGGTTAAATAAAAAAAAATACGTACACTCTATTGCGTTGCATATTATCATTTTCCCTGAATGCAAAATATTATAAGCACTAATTGAATAGTATTTTTTAAATGTGTTACTTGAATAAAATTTTTAATGAATGTCTTAAAAATTAATTTCTAGTCCTGTATTTTTACTCAGAAATAATGAGATGATGTAAATTATAATTCTAGGAAAATTAAATAAGAATGACAGGTAAAATTATTTGTTTTTTAAAAAAAAATCACAGTAAAACCTTCAAATTCTTAGTTATATTAAGATATAAATAATATCAATGGTTAGAAGTGAGTGGGCTTATGTGGATAATGTTCTCTATAAAGTTAAAAACTAACTTTTTCCATATTGAAAGAAGCTACATTTTAAAAAGATAAAAATTTAATCCATATTCTTCTCAAAAATATCTATAGTAATAATAATTATTATAGCACTTATAAACGGACTAGATATTGCTCTGAATATCAAATAGATAATTTGAATATTCTTAATGTGTTGTAACACGTCGGCTTGATTCAGATGTTTATTAACACCCTTAATGTTTAGACAAAACTTCGAGATGTAATACAACCACGTACCCTCGAAAATTTATGATGTCTGATTCGAAAAGACATTCAAAATAAATTTGCCTAAGAGCAGTACTTATTACCCCGCAGCGTTGAAAAGTTTAAATGATTTTACACAATCGTATTATTGGATGCTGTAGCTCGTACTCATTCTGGACAAATGTCAAGTACCATAACATTGAATTAAAAAAAAATTCATTGTGATTAAGAAAACCATCTCTTTGATCATCAGTTTTCATTTTCATAGTGATGATAATAAAAAATGGTTAGTAAAACAAGCAAAAATTAGAAAGAAAGTATTCCTTAAAGTGTTTTCTGTAAATTACTTACTCAAAACATTTTTCTGCAAAAATTAAGTCAAACTCAGTTGCATTATCTAGCTTGATCCTATTCAGCATTGCCTATTTTGATTAAAATTGCATAATGCACAGATTACGAAATGTAATTATATCTTTTTTGCGATTTATAATTGTATAATTTTTAATTAAATGAAATAAAGGGAACTTTTTATTTATTTTTCAATTTACGTATATATATAATGCATCTATCTATATCATACTATAATTGGTAGATGATTTTCACGAAATGTCCGTCATTTTTAGTCCAACAAACTATTAACCCGATATTGATAGCGTAGGGTACAGTCATCCTAGGTTCACGAAATCTTTAATTCTGGGAAAACTGTTTATTTGCTACCATTTACCTTGTCACAGTCTTTATGGCAACTGAAATGTATTTGTCACAAATATCCCTCTTTTTGGGGAGTGACAAATGTTTTTTACAATATTTAGGTACATGGGAGTGACTGAGTTCCCCAAGAGACCACTTAGGTTAAAAATATTTCCTCTGAAGTAGCTACATTTCTCCCATGTGAAAGACTGAATGGTTTTGATAGCTATGTTGTGCGACTCATTATGGTTTTGCTAGCGACTTGCCCCTGAATTCACTCCCTCGCCGTCCTGCCTACCTAAAATTTGGGAGAAAAAAAAGTAGGACCAGAAACTTCCATAATAATTATTATTTATTATTATTATTCAAGCACACTAATCAACAACAATTTAAATCACAAGTGAGTTCCTTAGGAGTGATATAGAGAAAACAATAAACCCTAAGGGTACAAGCGCAAGTAATCAATTTAATTTAACACAATCCACTAATTCAGTATAGTGGCAAACTCCATTCATAACTTAAGTTGAGCTCAGGTGTCATCCACGTCACTTGACCATGGTTCAAAATTACGTAGTAAATCGCCAAAAGTCCTCGTGTAGCAGAACAGTGCGACGTTAAGTAATATTCAATCAATCCAAAAGAACCATTCTTAGTAGATTTCCATTCAAATAAAGAAACATGCAAACCAAATTTCATTATTACATTCTTTGTAGTTAGAAAACGGAAATTATTTTTTTGTTGTTGTCAATACACTCCAGTAAACCTCGCAATCTCGGAAATCAATTTCTTTAAACTTTATTCATAATTGATCTCTATTCAACCAAAAAAAACATGCTTAATATTCCAAGTATGCGGATCTAACAATTCAAAAACAGGAATTTGTTCAATAGCCCCTCTTGAAGGTCTATTTCCCTAAAACTCTTTGTTAGAGGAAATCTATTCCATGAAAGGAACACGCATACCTATTTTCAAGTAGGTAGCTCTGATAGTTTAAAAACAGACACATTTATCTATTACGACCCCTAATTCCTCGCATCACCACTTAGGGTACGATTTTCGTGAAACTTATTTTGCAGCGGATCACTACTCCATGAAAGGAATCTAAGATTTTATGACTGTACTTCTAAGATTTTAAAAATTGAAATAAATATATCTCTAGCACTTCTTAATTCCCCGCAAATCCAATTGGGGCCAATTTTCGAAAAAAAATTATTTCGTAGCGCATCTATACTCCATGAAAGGAATCTAATTGTCAAATGTTAAGACTGTGCGTCCAGTAGTTGAGAAATGGGAATATTTATTTATAACGACCTTTAACACCCCACAACACTACTTGGGGGTCGATTTTTGAAAAACCAATTTTGTAACGGATCCCTACTACATAAAAGGAATCTACTGACCAAATTTCCAAGACTACGTATAATACTTTAAAAATGGAAATAATTATCTGTAACGCTCCTCATCCTCCACAAGGTCACTTGGGGATCAATCGTAAAACCCATTTCTACTCTATGAAAAAAATCTGCTCGCCAAATTTAAAGACTGCACGTCTGAGAGTTTAAAATTTGAAATAATTATCTATAACGCCTCTTAAGTGCCCGCTACACCACTTGGGTTGGATTTTTGTAAGAACTCTTTTGTAACGGATCTCTACTTTATAAGAAATCTCCGCTTACTAAATTTCAAAACTAGGCAGTTGTTGTTTCAGTCTCTTCAGAAGCCTCATTATTATTTGCCCTAGGATCAAAAGGTACTTGAGTAGGTACAAAAGTGTTTAAAAACGGAAACAATTATCAATAAAGCTCCTTTATCTCCCGCAACACCACTTCGGGGTTGACTTCCACATTACCGAGTTTGTAGATGATCTCTACTCCATGAAAGGAACATCCCTACCTACCGAATTTTAATTCTGTAAGTTTAATAGTTTCGGATATATCGATGAAGGATTGAGTGACTCAATGAGTGAGTCATTTTTTTCCTTTACACATTTATAGATGACTTAACTCAGTGGCGTAACATCCCATTAGAGCCAAGACTTACTGTGCCCAACTCAGTATACGCTACTTTGGGCTCTGATGTGCATGAGCAGATGTTCCGGTCAGGTGGTGTGTCTGACTTTAAACCCCCAGTGTTAAGTTCCCAAGCAATCTTGGTACTCATTTATCGAACCACTGAAGGGGTGAAAGGCTGAGTTAACCTTGCCCAGCCCGGGGTTTGAACCTCATAACTGGTGTGTGGAAGCGCGATGCATTAACCACTCAGCCACTGGTTTTCATACATAAATAATCAGTTATATTATACTATCTATCTCCCTATTTATACGCTATGCAGTAATGGCGATCATTTTTGGTGCATCGTAGTATTCGTTTTAAGTCTCAACTTCGCCGGTAGCATTCTGGAAATGGAGAGGTTAAAACTAGTGTATATATAGACTGTTGTTACAATTAACAAAAAACCAATAATTCTCGAAGAAAATTTGCATTTATATTTAACTCAATGATGCAATCTATCGAATATTGTCTTATTTTTGTATTAACAAAGTTTTTAATTCTCTGTTCTGAATAATAGTGAGAAGCATTTGAAAAAGAAAATACTTGAAACTTAATGATTGTTATAGAAAATTTTAAAAATTTAATCGTATTTTATCACATAATTGTTAAATAGAAATATGTTAGTTCTAGGGCGTACTTATATATTTTCTTAAACATACTCCCAATTCGTTTTATTTTGTTATCAATATAAGATTTAAACTTGAGAGATAAGAGAAACTTTACTTTTATTGATGATTGATGATTTTAAATGTTTATTTTGCTTGAACCTTTGAAATTACTTTGAAACTTATCAAGATTGTAAATTCTTTAATAAAACCATTTTATATTCATTTAATGATTTGTGAATAATCGAGTAATTTAAATACGTATTGAAAATTTTTAAAAACCTCTGAATTGTTTGTAATATCACCATAAAATGTGTCGTATTAATTTATCTGCTAAAACTATTCGAAAAACATTTAGTTGAGTATTTAAACAATATTGAACTAAAACACTCTTTTGACGAATACTTAGTAAAAATGTTGTCATATTTTTTTTTAATCACTAAGCCGAAAAATAAAAAAAAAACAATTCTTATTCTGAGTTATTTCATCGAGGAGAATTAATTTATTTACTTAAAATCATAGGAAAAACTAATATTTTTTTGTGTTATGTTAACACTCTCTGCTTTAAAAATTGCTGAGATGAGAATTTATTTTTTCAAACTTATCACGCAGATATTGACATTGCTGAAAAGTCCAAACTTCATAGCAAACTGTCACTTAGTACTAGATGACCTGGTATTGAAAAAAGAGCAAAAAAAGTAAATGGAATAATAAAAAGTGACAGTAAAATAATAAAATTATCAAAGGTGTCCGTACATAAAAGTTCATAAAATTTCACTAAAACTGAATGGCATTTTGTAAATATTGAAGGAAAAAAGGACAGCAAGATTCATTCTTTTGTTTGTCAGACATTGGTTTTTAATATTAAAAAATACCGGTGAGTTTCACACTATCTGAATCCGCATTTATTTCTTTTATGTGTGTGTGTATATAAAAAATCACTTAATCAATGTAGGATACCAGGAAACAATCCATAAAGAATTCTTTGAGGGAAATGGTATTTAAGAAATGTAAACTTTAGTCATGAGGAATAGAACAGTTGCAATAAATTTCGTTCTAGACTTTTCTGATGTGACATTCGGTTCTCCAGTTTTTGGTTAAATTACTGCAACTCATTTATGGGGAAATTTCAAGAAACAAAAAATAAAAATAAACTACTTAATTATTGCTACTATTATAATTGACTTATTACTCTTATTTAGTTATTTGTTTGTCTTATTTTTATTTAACCATTTAAGACACGCATTGCGGAAAAGCAAAATTAAAAATTCTAAACTTTCTTAAACATTGTTTTAGTTGTTCTTTAGTTAAAATATTTTAATTTCATTTTTCATTCTTTAATCGTTGATTAAAATTTAATATGGTACTTACGTACAATAATCGCCAACTTTATTTATATCTCGCCAAGACGGCAACAGCGTTATTCTATGTAACGTTCATGTTGAATTGGCAACCCTGTGTTTTGTTTCATGAATGTCGCCAATAGGTTGTGATAATACGTAAATACCATTAATTTTGATTTATTTCAGTAAAATTTTCACACTTAGATCTGGGTGTTTTGTTTTCATGTTTTAAAGGAAAATAAGGGACTATTTTTAAATAATTGTTACGAAGGTTAACACATGCTTACTTTTTAAACAATTGTTTCTGCTGAAGTAGTCAGAGACTCAAAATCAAAATGGCTTCAACAGGTGTGATACAGTTATTGTTTGTATGCTCACAAATTCATTTTTTTAATAATACTGTGAAACACATTAGTCTAATGCAGTGTTTCTCAAACTGTGGGGCGCGCCCTCCTGGGGGGCGCGATAACCCTACGAGGGGGCGCGAGCATATTGAAAATAAAAAATTTAAAATAATTAATTTTAATGGAATGAATTAAAACAAAATACTTTCAGACGTAATAAAAAATGCACTTTTACTCTGATATAATTTATAGGCGCACGCGCGCGATATTACGTCAACAAAAATAAAAACATCTTCAATACCTAATTAACTATCTTTCACCCTACAGCCAAATAAAAAAAACTTTTATTTGATTTGCTGTAATCCCATGATGAGAGATTTTTTTTATTACGCTTTCTGTTTAAACGTAACATACAGCTCTTTCAGAGAAAAAACAGATCCCAGACGCATAATCGAAAAATTTAGGAACATAAAAAATTCATCACTGTCATTATTTTTGAAATACTGCACATTATAACTGTAATCTGTTTAACCTTCTAGTTATTGGTACAGTTAGTTATAACCCCTCTCTTATGTGTTTGTTTCTCATTTAGGGAATTTGTAAGTAATGTATTTTTTGTTACACTTTTTTCCATGCAAAGGAGTTTTATGATATTTAAAAAACCACGGAGAGCACTTTGTTGGATTACTTGGCCAAGACTTATTTTTACGAGTATTCTATACATATAAAGCATAACGTGCAAAACGTTTTACACAATTTCATATAATCATAATGAATACACTTTTACCCGGAAGTGGTCGCACGGGACGCACGGATTACGAAATCGTTAATTCTGGTAAAACTGTTTATTTGATACCAAAGAAAAATAGAAAAGTCCTTGAAAGTAGGTAAGTAAACTTTCTCTTAATTAAGTTATTCACTGGAATCATGATTTGTATCGTGTACAATAAAATAATTATATAAAAAAAGGATTTGGGTGACTCAATAACCCCGCTCGACCGTATCGAGTGCGCGCCTGCTCCCGGGTTAAAACATGTTGAAGTCTTTTTGCTTTAAATATTAAAAATAATACAGTTATTCTTTATCGGAATTTTATATTATAGTTCATTATTTAACATCAAATATAAATGCTAATTCTGTGAGGCTTAAAACTACCATTCGCTTAAAACTAATTATAATTTGAGCAACCATTTTAAAAAAATTATTTTACATTTTTGTAAACATTGTCGAGCATTTGGCTTTGCGCTCCTTACAATTCAGCTATTATTTCAATAATGTTTCATTTTCTTATAAATGAACTCGTGCAAAGAGTGGGCACTTCAGCCGGTATACTCTGTGTATACTGCACCGAGTATGTTATAACTAATTAATTAATACTAAATTAAGAACAAGTTTAATAAGTATTAACGATTCCATGGGCTTGTCTTGCAAAGCAAAGTTTTTATAAGGAATGCTTATGATAGAGGGTCAATTTCTAATCATAAGCATTCCTTATAAAAAATTTGCTTTTCAAGACAAGCCTATGGAAGTCATTAATACTTATAAAATAACTCAGAGGGTCAGTTATTTTTCTATATTTAGCAGATATCTATATTTTGTCTTCTACGCAGTCGCCGCATTTTGCAATATGTTCAATTTAAAAATTAGAGAAACGAAAAATAACGTAATAATTATCCTATTATTTTATTTATGTATTTATTTTGCTTAAAAGTAGTATAGAAAATTTAATACTTATGTTACAAATTTGTATGGTTTATAATTATGATCGCATGTTGTAGCTTATCGTCAAAGTGCATTATTATTCCATTCGGTACATTATTAATGTTTAAGGGGGCGATAAAAATTGTGATCGAAAAGGGGGGCGCCAGTATAGAAAGTTTGAGAAGCACTGGTCTAATGAGTTTTATTTGGAAACTTTTTGTGCACACTACCATATATTTTATACTGTAAGTTTGCGTTTTTTTATTTCAGATAAATTTATTTATATTTTATCAGATATTTATCAGTGAAAGAAGTCCTAGAGTATTTAAACCAGCTAGATGATGGTAATATTTCAGATTTAGAGTACCTACAGAGGATAATTAGCAATGAGGTTTAACCCTAATTCTCTAGATCTAGATGAGTTGATGGATGAGGAAGATTTTGATGAAGACTTATTAGGGGAAGGACACAGCAGAAGAAATAGAGATTGTTTTAAAAAAAATGTAAAAGAAATCTGTATACTAAGAAGAAGGAATACATTTTGTTGGAGAAACGTACACTTGTTTTCAATAGATATTGCCTTGGATTTAGATTTGATTGAATCAAAGAAAATATAATTTACTTTTTAACAGATTGTTTCAAAAAAATAATTTTTTTATACCACTTTAGATTAAAGTTTCGAAGACGCAACATTTTTCAACTCGCATAAAAATAAATTTAATATTTTAAAATCACTATTATTGGATTACTTATCCTCAAGTTAGTCTAAAAAAATTAGTTTAGAATAATTCTGTAAAGACAAACTTGGGGCAGCCCTTAATGGGCTAACTTTTGTTAATTAATATAAATAAAAAAATCCAAAAAAACATTTACTAAATAAACTTATAAAGCAATTAGAAACAGAGCACGCACGTTTTTGTAAAATTAAACATCATTTTAATACATTTTTCTAAAAGAAATATTCGCATACTTAATATTTTATAAACAAGAAAATATATACATGTATTGAAAGACAACAAACTTTTCTATTTAGTTGAATAGTATATATTGAAATTTTTAAAATCAGAATTGGATATCATAAATTTCTCGAAAAATATGTTGTACATTAAATAAATAATATACATTATTATTGACTAATTATCAGCAAATTTCAAAATTTTGAAGTTCATATAATATTTTAAAAGAGAAAATCCTGGTGATACAGACTACTTATTAACATTAGCTTCTGTATCTTACTACTCTAATTAATTCCTCTTTCTTGAAATTAATGTAAGGGGATTTATTTACATTTTTAAATAAATATCTTAAAAGTTGCATTAATATTATATACATTTGTACTCTCTCTGTTCATATATTTTAGTTTTATTTATAAATTTACGATGGTAAAAATATATATATATATGGGGGGGGCATTCAAATGAAACCCGGTCACTAGTGGAAAGTAACGGTAACGATTTTATTAACTCAAAAATGTAGTCTTACACACGGCACACATACTCAAAAATAATCGCCAAAACTGTTGTAACATTTATCATGCAAGAAAATAATGCCATTGGACAACATGTCTGGGCGTTTCGACTTGATGGCTCGTCTAAGGTTCTGTAAAGGGCTTGATAACGATGGACATGAATGGTGGTCCTCCGTTCCAGAAACTCGATAAGCAATAGGCCTTTGTGGTAAGAAAAGTACATCATGGGCTAACAAGAACTAGTGTGCACAGCCTTTGATTTCTTTGGAGGTAGTGAAGCTCCACTGCTTGCTCTGACGCTTGCTTTCGGGTTCAAAATGGTGACCCCATGTTTCATCACCAGTGTCAATTTGCAACAGAAAGACTATTCCTCCGTATGATAACGTTGCAAATGACTCAAAGAGAGCGCCATTCGAGTATTGGGCTGTCCGGCGGTCTGTTGATTGGGAACCCACTGCGCACAAGTTATTCGAAAGTTCAAGTATCGATGCAACGTGGTGTGAGTGGAGCCTACATCAGTGCTTCTCAAAGTTTCAATATCCGCGATCCAATATTCAATCATAATTTCCATCGCGATTCCTTTATACAATAACAACATATTGAATTCAATAATAATATACTTTGACGCTAAAGCTATAATACGACTTTAACATCTTATGTGGCACCGGAGTATATAAAGGTATTCCTCAACCAAAGCGTTAATTTCCCCGAACATATATATACGTCTTTTCGATTTGCAAACTTTTCTGTGCACTGCTGTCTGCAAAATTATTCCGAAGGTTTTGCAATGCAATAAAATGACCTTGACATTGTTTGCGAAGGATTTACTTATTTCGGATTATTTGCATTTTTATTTCTCCCTCCCCCTCCCAACAATACATCACATACACGCGCTTACGCGGAAAACGGTTGGCATTGGGAAGTAAATCGCATAACTTTCAATCGGCAGTTAAAAGATTTATTATAAACCATGCAAATTGTCAATGTAATCATTGATTTTTGAATATAATTTTAAATATGACATCCCATGGGATCACTAGTAATTATTAAACTTGTTCTTAACTTATTATTGTTAAATTAATTATACAATACGTTGTGTAGCACTAATACATTTATAAGTGTAAATGCGCACTTTCTTTTTTATTATGTTAGCATGTATTTTGTTTGTTTACTTTGAGTAAATTAATATTTTTTAAAAATTATCTTTTGCTTTTGACTTTTCAATATGCTCGCGCCCCCTAGTAAAGTTGCCATGCCCCTCAAGGGGGGTGCTCCCCACAGTTTGAGAAACGCTAATACCCAACGATACCCCTAATACCTACGCTAATACCCTATAACCGATGGATTTCATGCATGGTGATCCTGCGGTTGTCCAGGACTAGATCATTCACTTCTACAATCATTTCCAGTGTGATGACATGATGAGCCTGTTCAGGTCGAGCAACGTCTTCCAGTAACTCTAGCTCTTCAAGGAATCTTTTGCGCCTTTCCACAACACTTTAACGCGACACAGACTGTACTCACCGTACACAACCTTCATTCATCTATGCACTCCCCCAACTCCCTCTGCCGCTAAAAATCGAAGCACTCCTTGTTGTTCCCTCTCACTTGCTTGCATGTTCAGTAGTGGATGACAGCTTGTGTGGCCACCTTCTAGTCGATGTGAAACCACATTGTCGCTATGAAAAGTCAAACATTTTGCACGCTTCAGTGTCTCTAACGATAGATAGCGTCACCATACACGCAGTTGCGTGGTGCCATCTTACGTGTAATTCAAAGTTAGATGCACTGACCAGACTTCCTTTGAATGAACCTAATATAATTAAAATTTTCCTTTTTATGTAAATGCCAATTTTGTAAAAATGTTTCATAAATATTCAATTAAACAATTAACTAGCATTCTTGATATATAAATTTGGAATACATTGTTTTATTTTTGAATCTTTAACTCCTACTAGATAGGTGTATATTATATACATTCTATATGATTTGTTATTCGAATAATGTAGTCCAACTTTTATACATTTTTGTTTATTTCCTTAAAGACCACACTGCGCATAGAACATTACATAACTGATCCTATAAGCTAAAACAGAAGTTTAACTCTCAGGTAACTTCAAAGCCCACGTGTAGCTGAATAGTTCGAAGTTAATATTCACTCAGATGACTTCAAGCGCTGTCTATAATTTCACATTTTATATTTATAACATACATATTTCTTTAATTTAATAAATTTGTGTCTTATAAGTACATTATTGTTCAAACATTAAGAATAATTCAGAATCACGCACAAATTGAACTGTAGAGTAAAAATTTCACCTGTAGAATCAGCACACATATCTTCAAGAATAATATGTTAGTTACAAGAAGCTCCGTGATGACGCTGTTTGTACATCACTATGACGAGAGTGTAAGGGAGTGGGGGTATATTAGAAATAGTGTCAAAAAAGTAAATTTGCTCACAGACGTTTCGTAAACCACTCAGTGTCATAAGCGAATAGTTGTGAAACAAAGGATACATATGCGGGTAACTTTTTAAGTAATAGAAATACGGCTACTCTGAATGTGATCTTACTCAAATGGAAGTATCTGAGGAACTTCAAATTGCCTAAAGTGACATCTTTCGGACTTTGCAACGATTCCAAGATGATGAAACTGTCAGTAGACGTTATATTACAAGTCAGACCAGTATTTGGTAGTAACTGCCAAGAGAAGCAGATAGAGCACAGCATCCTGTCTGACTGGTCAGCTATCTGCTGCCACAGGTACGACACAGTTCAAGGCAAACCCTTTGCAGACATTTTGGACTTATTGTTCCATATGTTTACAGTCCTGACGGATGAATTACGCTCACAGTAGATCACTGTCGCCACTAGTTAGTCTAGGGTAGAGAACATATAATGTATGAAAGTGTCACAAGGAACTTATGTGAGTTCTCACGATGAGTCCAGGTTTAGCTTGCAGTATCATTCATGCCTGACTTATATTTGGAGAACACCAGGTACCCCACTAAGGCAACATCATTAAATTGTACCATTACAGTGATAAACGATTGCTTGCTTGTGGGGGAGGAAATTATACTGGATCCTAGCATAGATCTACATGTTCAAAATAAAACTATATTTTGGCAAATTTGTCGGGACATTATTCTAAAATAACATACTATTTTGTTTAGTGGTGTCATGAACGCAGAATTTGTGTTTGTGGATAACAACGCCCGTCCTCACCAAGTAAACGTGGTAAACGAACGTCTTCAGTTTAACGATATGAACCGTATGAAATAACAGGTATTCTTTCCTAATTTGAATTTGATAGAGATATGTAGGACATTCTTGACTGGTGAGTTTCATCCGGCAATCGCCACCTACATATGTACCAAAAATTTGAAGAGCTTTGCTTGATCCCAAGATCAGATAGGCAATTTGATAGCATGCCTATGCAGTGTACAGACAGTATTTCTTCGCTTCGGAGGCGTTCTATGTATTAACCATCATACCAGTCATGTAATATTAAGTTTTTGTAAAGGTGTAATTTTTATAATTGCTCCTTGGGGTGAAAATAGAAGTTTTTTGAATGGTATCATATACACACATACACCATCTTTTTTGTTCTTAATACTTTGTTTAATAAGTAATCAATATGAACTATTCGCGTTGTTTGTTGTACCTTTATTTGTCGGAGCTGGTATTATCCTTTTTATGGACATGAGTGTATTTGATACTTATATTATAGTCCATTACTTACAATTTATTTTAAGTAGAACCAAATTTGCATACATATATGCACGAATGAGGAGATCCCATGTCAATATGAGAGGAATTTCTTACCATCTGATTCAATAATGTTTGTATCTTCCCTAGATAACTTAAACCTATAACATTCCTCAAATGCTAAAAATAATACAAATAGAATCAGGTCTCTGAGCCTGGAAAAGTGATAGCGTAAGAATGCGGAAGTCAACGTAATCAATGGACCAATAATGTTGTGTTAATGGACATGAATTGACTAAATTAATTGATACCCTAATTGTAATGGTGTCCAAGTATAAAAAGGCCCATTTTCCACTAACAATGTATAACAGACCTCCCGTTGAGGGGTCAACGATTGGACTCTTCTTCTCTCGTCTCACAGATCACATGTTATCTTAAGCACGATCTGGTGTGATTTTAAAACTTTATGGATAAACTTTTCTTTTATTATTTGTACAACGCTTGGTAAATTCGGACTAGGGTAACTTACTTGGAACTCATTCCTGATTCTGGACACTATGAATGCACTTAGATTATTATTTTTCTGTAAGACGAATGAAGCTCTGTAACATAATCTTTTTGTATATATCCACAGACAATGAGTACTAATTTTCAACATATATGGTACAAACCAGGTCAAAGCATTGATCCATCTAATAACATAAATTACGTGGAGATGGATATTGTCTCCTTGGCACTCATCTTTATTTAAATCCCATCAGTGTATTACACGATTAACATCTGGGGCATTAAATAAAATTTGCTTCAATTTTGTTGCTATTTGTCTGTATTAAGTTAAGATAGTGAGTATAAAAAGTAATGTTCGGTTTAAAATTGTCTTGCTTGCCAAAAATTATTATGTCATCTATATAAGAAAAAACGTAATATCCAGAATTATTAATAAAAACTATTTTCAAAACAATGTAAATATAAATTGTCAAGACAATTGCTAGCTGAAGAGTTAGCTTTTTTATGCCAAGATATTTCCTTGTTCTAGGCAATTTAGTGAATATAGACAATTAACTATTCTTGGTATGCATCAATATATTTTTTATTTGTGTCAATGATTACTTTAACAATGGAACAGGTGACGCAAATTTATTGGAAAATAGTTTACGCCCAAAAATAAACAATATTATCAGTTTTAATAAAGACATTTACTGGGACTTAAGAACTTTGATCACTTACTTTTCCTATTTTATTTACATAATGTGATCCGGTTGAGGAATTACACTCACGTTACATTTTTCACTTCTAAAAATCAAGATAATATTAAATAAATATTATTTGCTTAAATTTGATGAAAATTATAAAACAATGTGTAAAAAAATATTTAATTCAGTGGAATTTATAATTATCAAATTTATTATCATTATTTATTATTCATTTTTTTATAATTAATTATTATCCAATTTATTTGTGTGTCTATATTAAAAGAAAATGGTCTACTATGTGTATACTTTCACAATTAGCTCTATTATTTCCTTAAAACTAATTGCAAATGAAAATTATAAGGTTCGCTCTTTTTGACTTTTTCATTTGCTCCCTATTTCTCGGGAATGAATAAAGCGAAATTTATACGAAATATGTGTAATTTTATAGTACATTATTTAAAACAAAACTTAATTTGCCTGATTCCACCAACTTTCATATTTGTTAGTATTGTAATATTTGAGGTTAAGTGTAATGTACAATGAAATCTATTCTAGAATAATATTTAAAAAGTAATAATACCATTTAACTTCTCCTCGAGCAAAAAAATGGTCTAACTTCCTGAAAAAAAATGTTAAGCATGATATCATAATTAGAATTATATTTTACATGTTCTACAATACGTAAAAGGTTACTGTATTTGAGATGTCCAGCATAAATATACTAATACACAGTTAAAACAAATTTAAGAATTCTTCAATTTTGCATTTCCTGTTACATATGGTTGAGGACATACATTTCGAAAATTCATTTTCAAAAAAACTTCATAGTACATACTCTTGACGTCTTAAAGTCTTATTCATTTCTAGGTACTACAAATATTAATATTCAGCGCATTTGTGCTTCGAATAACATATTGGAATAAAAACTTTATAGTCATGGATCAAACAATCTCATTGCATACAATGAATTATCGTGCCCTTTTGATATTTTAAAATAAATTTTTAGAAACTCACACACATTTTGTATGTAGATATATGAATATATACCAGAACTGTCAATGAAGTATTGGCGACACAGCTATAAATATTGTTTTAGTGATTGTACATGTATAATTGCATTACATTCCTTCTATATCACCAGTAAGGCTTATAATATTTTTCCAAATATCGGGAAGCCGATGGAAACGATTGGTAATGTGTCGATTGTTGTTGTCGTTGACGGAGCGTCCTACTGTTCGACGTACAGATAAAACTTCAAGAAACAGATGAGCTCAGAGAGACATCTTCTGCTTCAGAAAAGGATAGAAGTCATGAGGATTCATTTGAAGGGAGTAGCGATAGAGTTTCAAGTGTTCTCTCTGCCACCGTCACAATAAAAGAGTGACATGGTTTCCTACGTTGCCAAGCTACACGGCAGGGCGATATTTTTGTAATAAACGTGGACGTGTGCCCCACATAGTCGGACGCAGGTGGTGCAGTAGAAATAGGCAATTGTTGCTTACATTAACTGTATGTCCTGCAAGCACAGCATACTTAAGAATCTCATCCTCCCAATCTTTGACACAATCCGCTTAACTTACACCGATTGGATCCTTATCGAAATTTCTGTAGATGTGGCGAATCTTGATGACACCATTATTTGACTGATGCTTTCATTTGGGCTCGTTATGACCCGAAAGAAACGCTATAGCCCGTCGTGCAACCATCCTACGAATGATCACCTATTAAAATATTCTTAACAGCGATGGAAACGAAACTCTTCACACAACTACTCTTTTAAATAGATCGACTGTTTTTTGAGCCGTACACATTGACCACAGCGTTACCTTACCGTTCCTATATCCTGTTTGCGTATTCCTGCTGTTTTGCGAGTGTGTATGTAAATATGGGGATAGATAGGTTGAAAGAGAGAGAGAGAGAGATAAATATTGCTGCAGGTATATTCTCGCTACTTTTTCATTTCCTCATACTACTCAGTATGTAACAAATTATTTTACTTAAAATACGTTTGTGAGAAATTTATTGCAAATAACTTTCTTAGGATATCTGAATGAAGGGATAAAATATATGCAACAGTTTTTTTATACGACAACAAAGCATATTTATTCTCTCTTTCTAAATGTTCTATTTTGAATATTACCAACGGATATAGATTTATCTTGGGCAAAGTAACAATAGGCATGGTTTGTACTTACGTAAATGTATTGTAACTTGTGTGCTTTCTAATTTCATGAACAAGTATCATGTTTTTAAGAAATAAATTAAACATGTGATTCAATTTGATAATATGGCTCTCTCTCTCTCTAGGGAATTTATTTCTCAAATTAAGACATTAAACTTAAATAAATTTGTACTTCTTGTAAAATCTCGAATTCTTTTATCTGTTCTCTGTTTTTCATTTCCACATATATTACAAACTCAAATTATGTACATATCTGTAGCATTCCGATCGATTCGGTCAACAGAGGGCGTTATGTTACGCCAGGAGAACTTGAGAAGCGGAATCTCTGTGGGGATGACAGTGATTACAGAAGACGTTCATTAGAAATGTAACAATAAAGCAAGCCTTTTGAGAAAATTAAGTTTGTTTTTGCCAATATTGAGATATATTCCCGAAGGTATCCGACTACGTTCGGAACCATGATTTTACAAACGCGTATAAATGGGTAATATTTATGATATTTAGTGTCACTTAGATTAGAAAATGTATTTATAAAATAGTTTTAATAATATTATTAAAATAAAAAAATTATTTACGTATAATAACAATTTACGTATTGACAAAAATGGACATAGAATGAACAATTTTCAAAATATTCTCCTTTTGTGAAAAATGCGTCTATTATAATAATATTTGGCCTATATATAACTCAGACCTCTGTACAGAGGCCCAACTAGAACGTTTGAAATCTATAACTTAGAAGTGGGTTTATGCATGTTTTACGACAACAGAGGGGAAAAATTTTAAGAAAAAAACGCCGATAATTATTTCAGTTGGTTGTAACTCTGAAAATAATGTGAATTTTTTAAAAAACGTAGTTGAGCCTCTGTACAGAGTTCTAAACTATATACGGGCAAAATATTATTATAATAGAAGCATTTTTATCAAAAGAAGAACATTTTGATAAAAGGTTGTTCTAAGTTAATTTTTTGCCAAAATAATGTTTTAAAATATTTTTTTTTCTCAAAATGTCCTTAAAACAATTTTATATATGTATTCCAATCTAAGTTACACAAAATATTATGAAAAATATCCATTTATTCGCTTTTTGAAAATCACGGTTCCGAACGTTGTCGGATACCTTAACTAATAAACACAGAGTTGGAGCTTACCTGTTTCTTCATGCATGACGAATAATAAGTGTAAAAATCGCTGCATTTTTTTTTTATATATTTGAATTATTTTGTAGGAGATTTTACTATGCTGTCACTGTCCATTTTTTTTTGTATATAGTCCTGTAGTTCTCTCCAATTGATGATTGTTTTACTGTTCATAATGATCTTTGAATCATTTTGTGACATCTGCTTTTATCACTGATGAATTTAAAAATATTGGAAAATGTTTTTTGCTGTAATATCAATGTAGGTAACATATTTTGTGTGTACAGAGTTATATTTGATAATATTTAATTATGTGAAATCATATATGCGCCGTATTGAAGATATACATATCACATAAATTAGAGAATTCAGTACAAATCTCATGGATACCATGTTATACATAAATAAACAAGATTTTGGAGTAACTTTTTTACTAATTTAAGTATATTAATTCATGTCATATTCCCAGGCTATAAATGTAGGAAATAGTATTAAATTAATTTTGAATAATTATTATAAGATTTTAAATTTGTATTACATTGTGATTGTAAGGGATGGTGATGCCAAGCAAAGCAAACCAAATTTGGAAGGATTTCAAAATCCAACGAAGGAATTCGTGCGCAATGACATCATAAGCCTATGGCAACTGAGCGAGAGATCACTTTTCACTCCTATGGAAGAGTAAGGTCGACGTGTCCTCTTAGTGACTTTCATTTCGTAAGCAAAGCAGACCCTTTCTATAGGCTTAACTTTGTTTGGCATCTCACCTCATTATGAACCTTGCTCTCTATTCAAATTGTCATCTATCATTTCCTTTGTAAATAATTAAATGCTGCACATAACGTGATCTTTTCATTTTGTTAATCTTAATAAATCAATTGTTTAACTTGCTTACAATGGTTTCTTTCGTTCAGAATTTTACTATTATCCCTTGACACAGTACCACGTAAATAGGCCAAAGTCTCAAAAACAAGGACATGATTTCAAAACCTGTACGTCGTAGCCACTTCTAAGTACGGAAAGTTTTAACCAACCAAGCATCACATCTTCTTCATATGACTTAATGAACGTGTAATTGATCCCAGGGCCCACAAGTAAAGTAAGATGACCAAATGCAGGAATGTCAAATACCCATTTAAGCTCTTAACACTATGGGTATATTAAGGACAGAACGCATTGCATTTTGAAGATTGGCAACGGATGAGATTCTTTAATAAAATACTCTAAATATGCCTAATTTGATTGTTCTTGATATAAATGGCTGTCTGATGCATAAATTTGCTATGTTTTAATTGCATGTATATTACGAATACGGAATGAATTCATAATCAAAATAAGAATAATAAAATGATGGAATTATATAATTAAAAAGAAAAACAATTTTTTTTTTATGTTTTTAGAACAAGAAGCAAATTAAAAGAAATTAGAAAGTAAAAAATAAATATGTATATCAAAACTGACTCCTAACACGCGTGAACAATTCCAATAAATATAGCCAAGTACTAAATGAATCATTGATTCTAATCCAAAATCTTTCCAAAAAATATACTTAACAAAACAGAAAAAACATCTTTATTTGTGCAAATAAATATCCTTCCTCATTCCAAACGTTTAAATAGTCTTCTAGCTCTCATTATTGTCTAGATCACGCTTGTGTACAATAAAGCATATTTTTTGCTGTACTCCCTTACGCTAAGCACATACATTACGCTGAAAGAAATTTTTATCTGTGAAATGGAAATGGTATAAGCAAGAGTTGGGAAACCAGCTTTGAATAAAGTGTAAGTTCATTTCCCTCGCTTTTTGAAGAGCACACAATCGTGAACAAATATAATGCAAATTAAAGTGTTCCGAATACAGATGATCTATGTACGGAATACAAACGTGGCATAGAGGAACTGTTTCGCCTTTGTGAAGTCTGACACGCAATTTGTTTCTAGAAGACAAAGACAACATTATCTAAGGTTGTTTGTTCTGGTTATATATGCATACATGTCCTATGTTATTAATGTGCATTTGGAGCATTTTGGTTTCTTTTTCAAACAGGTTACTTGAATGTCAAACTAAATTTTTAAGAAAACTTAATGGAAAAGGAACTGCAAATAGTTTAATTTTTTTTTTAAAAGAGAATTAAGGCTTTGACAAAATATGAATGTAAAATGTGCTAATTTGTTTAAAATAATAATTTTTTTAAATTTATTTTACTAAATTCACAATGGGAAAACATTATTTTGTATATTAATTAAAGATGAGATAAATATCTAAAAATGCTTTTTAGCGAACATTTTATTTGTAAAAACATATAAGTAGAATATATTTAGGACATAAATTAGCAGTAACTACGTCACACTGTTAAGAAAACTATTTCTTGAACTTGAAAGAAAGAAAAATTACTGCAAAGATGCCTAGAGTGATTTAATTCTAAAATATGTTTTACTTTTAACTTTTCAGTATTATTACAGAATATTAAGTAAACAAAGAAGTTTTATTGCTTTACTTTTTTCAGTTAATACATCAAAATCATATAAATATGTAAGAAAAGTTATTTTAAAAATGTATAACTTAAAATCTGTGTGATAAAATTAAATTTTCTGAACTAAGTTAAACAGATATGCTATTTTATAACATTATTTCAAATACAACGACAACTTTAAGATATGTCGCTGTTACATATAATAAATTACGCATAAGATGTGCTGAGTATCTACTTCGAATTTGGTATATGTATAGTACAAACTATTAAAACATCTTGAAATATCCTGCAGAATTATTAGTATGGGAAATTGTTTGAGGTTCTAAACTTACCCAGTGCAGGTAATCTCGATGAATATCCTGGAAAGGAAATAATCAGAAACCAGAAAAAGAACAATTTAAATTTATTTTACTTTATTCCACATTTTTCTGTCCTTAACATAAAAATATCGTTTGAACAACTTATTATTCTCACCTCATAAGTATGAGAGACTAATATTTAATAAATTAAAGAAATTTCATTGACAACTAAATTAGATTTCAATAATTGAGCAAATGATTCGAATTAATATTATTAATTCTCATAAATAGCTGCAAACATTGAATAATTTTCAAAATAATAAAATGTATTGTTTCCAATTAATTGAGATTTATATCCCAAGAACTGGCAACTAATTCCGTAACGGAAGAAGTTGCGCCTGATACTTTGTCTCACGCTTATTAAATTTCAATTAAAAATAATTATTTTGTTAATATGTGTTTTATTATCTTCGCAACTTCAATTATAACACTTCTTGTGTAATAAAAAATAATAGAATTATTCTAGAAATTCCAATTAATTAGCGAATTGCTACATATATATTTCCTTAGAATTAGCACTGAAATATATAAATTAAAAATATTTATAGAAAGTTGGTTAAAATAAATTCCAAGCAATCCGTCTTTGGTCGCTCATCTTAATTAGCACAGCATTTATATATATGATGTGATTAAGAAAGATAGGGGTCTTAAACATTAAATAGGATTTGTTTTTTTCCTTCATGCATAGAAAAAAAGAATTTTTTTATTTCATCTGAACCTGCTTCCTCACTGTGTGTGTGTGTGTGTGTGTGTCTTACAAACTTCCTAAAAAACTACTTTTTTCTCTCTATCTTCCGTTAGAATATCTTGAATCCGATACCTGAATATAAATGGCACTTCATTAAGTGTAGATAATTTTACTTTAGGGGAATATAACCTTCCTTCTTTTATAATTCATCCATCAGGAAAGAGTACCGCAAAACTGTCATAAAAAACTGTCAAATACCATCGAAAATTTATTGTAGACACAGAAATTTCATTACCATGGTTTATATAAGGAATTAACAATATATAATTAAATTATTATTAATAATAATAATATTTTTTTATTTTATATGCAGTATCTGAAAATTTGTAAAATGTTTTACTATCGTGGTGTTCATGTCATTCACAGGGGGAGGTTAATACTTAATTTTAATTAAAATTTTTGTCATGGAATACCGCAAGACTCCGGTGGAACTGCAATCTCATTGTGATAGGAAGCCCCACTTTGTAATTTTTAGTTACTCAAATGTCCAAATATATGTGTTAGACAATCAGAATGCTTTCTTTCACTTTTTGGAAAACTTTATGAAACCTTTTTCTCCTTTAAAACCTTAGATTTTTGCAACAACTGGATTGATTATTATCTTCCTGACCACTTATCTAATCGCTGCTACTATTGCTAATTTTTTTAGCTATTAAATAATATTTATTTTTTTAAATTTAATATTCCCACCTGAAATAAATATATATACATATTAGAAACAGTAAATTATTTTATCATTTAAAATACTTAATTTACCCTGGGCAATAGGAAATTGTGTACTGTCAATCTCAGTACCTGTTAAGAGGTTAGATCCCAACAGATTTTAATGCTTAGTACAGTATCCTCAACATTCATAACTTGTTTTTTTAATCGCATTACAGAAAGTGGAAATGATCAAAATACAATTGCTTTTCTTTCTTGGTTTGTAAAATACCGATACAATTTTTTAGATACCGTAAAAGGCAGACATTTTCAAAATATGCGGTGCGACCCCTAGGGGGACATGATAACCCTGCCTGGGGAGTGCGAGCATATCGAAAAATCAAAAGTAAAATAATACGCAAAAAATTATTAATTTACTGAAAAGAAGCAAAACAAAATAAATCCTGTCTCATTTATACTGATATAATATATTTATAAATGTGTCAGTACTGCAGAATGGATTTGAAAATTACTTTATCAATACTAAATTAAGAACACGTTAAATAATTAGTGATTTGTATAGGCCTGCCATGTAAAAATTATAAACAATAATACTTATCTCGATAATTTGTACGGTTTATAATTAAAGTCACATTGTACTTTTAGCGTTTTAGTACATCGTTATTGCATTCAGTACATTGTTGTTGTATGGAAGGTCCCGCGATGAAAATTAAAATTGAAAATTGGGTCGCAAACATTGAGAGTTTGAGAAGCACAGATACATGTATACAAAAGGTTCACGAGTTTCCGCATTACTTAATATATTACCACCATTAACAACGGTGAATAAATTTGTTATAAATCACTACATGTAACTGATAAATATGGTAATGAAATACTTATTAGAAAGATCTAACTGTATTCAAAACAAATTAAAACACTAGAACTCGCTCAATAAGAAAACCCAACATCGGACATAACGTAAAAATCACTGAACTGCAATGATAAAAAAAAATATCTATCAGGAAATGACGATAAAGTAAAAAAAAAAATATTTTCTATCAAATGACAAATATCAGTAATGTCGCATTCCTCAGTACAACAGGAAGTTATAACACTCATATACAAAGTGACACTCGCTTGTGATTACGGTAAACAAATAAACTATACATTTTGAAAACGCGAGAAGTAGTCTGAAGGCACGAGCTCTTGTGGATAATAATGTGAAAGTTTATAGTTACCAGTTAAATTCTGGGATTATAATGCTCACATAATTACTGGCAACGGACTCTTAGATTGATTAATTAAAACATCAATAATGAGGTCTCTCTTTCTCTTATTTATGCAATAAAATACACTTAAAAATCAAGTTATTTTATTTAAAATGAATACAAATACAAATTTTTATACTCTGCACCTAGGAAACTGCATTTTTTTTTGGAAAAAAATTTAACAAAACTACTGATTGAATTCACTTAATTCAATCATGCCTGCATGCGATCAAAAGGGGTAACATATTTTCTTAAAAGAATTGAAGTGAAACATTTTTTTATTAGTAATGAATTTAGTTGTACTTAACCTTTTTAGATACTTGCGTACAATCGCAACTATACCAAAGTTTAGATAACACGCCAACTTCGCAATCCTGATTCCGCATGTATTGTACGCTCTGAATCACCAACCATGTGCTTCATCTTATGTAATGTCACAAATATGGTTGTGATGATACGTAAGCTCCACTTTTTAATAATAATAGTAGAATTTAATATAAATTTAAAATAAGATTTTGTAAAATTTCATTGCAGTGTGCTTCTGAAACATAACATTTTCCTTCCGAGTCTAAATTGCTTGATTATACAGCCCATTAGAAACTATTTTTTAAGTAATTTTACTTTTTTGCAGAACATTGTTGATATAAGCTGCTATTTTTATCCTCACATAAGTAAGAGTTAAATTTGTGATCTTTTAATGTTCTTTTTAAAGGAGGATATTTTTTTTCAAAACAAATACAAATTTTTATTGTACCATTGGTTTCTTTCTTTCTTTCTTTAGTAAAGTAGACTTGTAGTTTTTTAAGCAAATAATAATTGCGACTTAGCATTTGATTATAAAATATATTCCTTAAAAACTGTGATTATTAAAATAACAAGTAGTTCATGCTCTCATTAAATTCCTTCATTTCCTTCCTTTCAACACGTCGCCAGAAACAACAAATAAATGATACTAGAGTAAAAACTATTATTATTGTTAACTCCTTAGGTCGCAACGTAAGCTTGCCGCCTTGAATGGTTTTCACAGAATATAATTGTAATATTCATCATGATCTGCAAGATCATTCAATATAATCAAATTCAAGTAATCAAATCAAATTCAATTAATAATCAAATAAAATATATAATTTATTTTTTATTTTATTTTTAATTTCTTTTCTTACCAGTACAAATTTTACACAGTTTTTGTCAATAAAACATATAAAAAACGTATGTTTAATGTAAGAAGAATATTAAGTTAATAAAAGTAAATTGCTACTTACACATCACATAAACACTTCATTTAACCAAACACAATACGAACAATAATACTGCCTAAAATTCCTTGGCTAAATTTTCCAGCTCAGATATCACTTCTTTGGGTAGTGGAAACATTAAGCAAAGTTTTACTGAAATAAATCATTCTTGGGATAAATAATTAATATTATCTTGTTGATAGAATTACGATTTCTCAACTATCGTCAGCATATTCAGATCTCCTATTTCCACAGATGGTAGCACAAAATATTAAGAAAATCAGTGTAGGATCAAATCCACCATCCTATAGAATATACTATCGTAGAGCACATGTGTGAAAAATCAAAAGTCAATTCAAGTCTCGACACACACACACACATCTCCATAGTTCAAAATTACAAGATTTCTGTTATAAGTTAAGCTAGGATATTGGGTTGGTGCAAAATTAGACAAATTTATGCTCAGAAATAGGATAAATATACAAAAACCAACTTCTGCGTCAAACAATAATCAGAAAATAAAGAATTTATTTAATTTGGTTTTTGGGTGGTTTTCAAAGAATATTTTTGATGTTTATTTGCACAACCTATCTCAATACAATTTAGAAACATGTATAAAACTTAAATAAAATTTATCTAAAAAAATTTGAAAATAAGAAATACATGGAAAATATTAATAAAATTTACATCTTATGTTTTAGCGTCATGATACTCTTAATCACAAAGATTATTCAAACTTTTACACCAAAAATAACAATACTATTAGTATATGAATGCAAACAAGCCTATAAAACAAAAAATATAGTTCAGACATAATGGCAACAAAAAGAAATTCAAGATAATTACTAAAATAGCTTTTGGGATATTTTAAAAGTATTTTTCTTTCTGAACAATGTCTAAAAGTGCTATCCCAAATATGTTCCAGAAAGTGAATTTCCTGTCATGAAAAAAATCATAACAACGAAATAAATTTCAGTTCTTGAAGTACACGAATGTTAACAAAATAAGTACTTAGTATTTATGAAATAAATACATTTAATATAATCAACTCATAATTCAAATGACAAACACAGTTCATTCTAAAAGTAAATTTTGCTTTCTTTATTTTAAATATTTTATTCATATCCAGAGGAAAAAAAACATTTTTAGTGGCAAAACATTATATTTTCCCCTTCACACCAGTCTTCGCAATATGTCATACACACAATTTAATCAAAACATATTTTTAAAAAACCTTAAGATGTAAAAAGCACATTGAAAAGTAACATAACAAGCAAGTAAATAAATTATGAGAAGCAATTTTACAACTGAGATATATTATAATTTGATGCACCAATGCATAGACAAAAATTAAAACATTATTCTCTCTCTCTCTCTCTCTCTCTCTCTCTATATATATATATATATGTGTGGAAAAGAGTTCTACTATCTTTTACGACAGAATTATTTTTTATCTCATACGAAAAATCTTCTTCTCAACAATGTAAAAGAAAAAAGAAATGCTTTTTAAAAACTTGTTAGAAAAGTAAGCACCCAAAAAAATCGACCTTGAAAGTAAAATTATTCTTGCTTATTCCACACAGGTTCGCCTCTTACTACATCTCCAAACTATCTCTGTAATCCAGTTTCGTACATTTTCTAAAATTCAGTAGCTGTTGTTTGAAAATGTTATAGCATTCTCGATTCAGAGGGAGTTTTTTCAGCGAGTAAGCAAAGACCATGCTTCTACCCTGGAGATTTATTCTTTTGTTTTCGTATTCTTTAGAGATTTATAGAACGTTACACGAAGTTTGTTATACACGTTTAACCTATTCGGCACGTTGTATACTTCTTATTCAAGACCCTGACTGAATTCAGTAAATAAATGTAACTTTTCTGAGTCATCATTCCTTGCATGGAAACAGATAAGAATGTAGACTCTTGAATACAAGGATAAAAAATTGTGTTTGAGATAATTCTGTATTCATGCAGTGCTTTTAATAAGATATTATTTTGTTATTTTTATTGTTACACATGCATTGTGCAATTTTGGAATCTATCATACATCTTTGGAATGAATATCAAATTCTTTCGTAAGATTGCATAAAATGTAAGAATTGGTTTGAATGTTTCTCTTTAAAATGTTCCTTTATCAAAATTTAAACCATAGGTACAGAAATACAACTGTCGTTTTCAGTTTAAAATATATTGTTAATGAAGTCTTACATTAAATTCCACTTTCTAACTTAATATCCATTGTTGTAATAATATTAATCACACAGAGAGCACTTCAAAAGTTATTGATAATTATATATATATACATTACAAATAATAATTTAAAGGAACAATGGATATAGATTAAATGTCCTATAAATCAGAAGAAACTCAAATTCTAAAATAGAGAACTATAAACATGAGATCAAAATATAAAGAGAAATTCACTCGACTTAAAAAGAAAACTACAATATTTCCTACAGCTGTCACTGAATTAAAACATTGGAATGTGTTTATACTTGCTTTATAGAATCCTATCTATACCCTTCACAAGAAATTTTACTCATAACTTTACATGAAATGTAAACGACATAAACCAAGACTGAAAATCATTTAAACTTAAAAATCTCGCATGTAAAAAACTTATGTGCTGTTAAAATGCAAACTTTACAGAATGTTATATGAAAATAAAATAATAGCAAGAAACACAAGTAAGTTATCCAGCAAATTATTATGATCAAAATCATTAATTTAAAGCATGTGTGTTTAGTCGCGTAATTTCTCTGAGAATATCGGCTTTATATATAATATAATAAAGTAAAATAAAATAATAAGAGACATAATTGTATTTCCTACACAAAAAGTCAAATCTGTACCTTCCTATATATAAATAAAGACATTATATATATACATATAAATTGCAATGTTCAGCCGTAAATATTATTTAGAAATACTGTAAGACAGTATAGTAGTATGCAGTAAAATTCCCGTTATAATACAGTAGCAAGTACTTTGGCTTAGGACTAAGATTACGAAGTGAAATCTTGTATATTTTTATTGTAAACTTATCTATAAATATACAAGGAGCCAACCGGTTTTTTTTGCCTTTCTTTATGTTGCTGGGCTAAGAGAAAATTAAAATGCAGGGTGTTACCGAATGCCGTGAGCAAACTTGGAAGGGTGGTAGAGAGCATCCCGAGGAGCCATAATTACATATGAAAGCAGGGGCAGAAACGTAACGTGAACGAGATAGAGACACAAAGACAGCAAAGCTAGAACTCAGAATATAGTGTAAGACTCTTTATTACACAAAAAAGCAATAAAAAATAAAATAAAAATTATCACAGAAAGTGTTCGAAATTACGGCCATTGGCTTATATGCACGCACCTATCCGTCGTGACAGGAATTGGCGGAGTTGTTCAAAAATATCGGGCGTTTTACGGATCACAATAGCAGCAATGGACATTCGCGCCACCAAGTTTATTTCAGAATTGACGGGCTTGTCGTACACAAAACTCTTCATGGCATTTCAGAGAAAAAAATTCAGAGAGATATAGGGCCAAGAAAGGGGATTCAGGGGGTCTAGAAGGGCCAAGTGACGGCACCGCTAAGCCCAATGCACCTGTTTGGAAATGTTCGGTCCAAATGGTCACGTACACACATTCCATAATGAGATGGGGGCCTTGTCCTGTTTCGGCACCGAACATGTGCAGGGACATCGGCAAGCAGTGCTGGAAGTACCTCTTGCAGAAAGACGATATACTTGTTGAGTCAGTTGAGGCAGTAAGACTATGGACCAAGTAAGCTCTTCCAGACGATACTCGCCCACACATTAACAGTGAAGAGTTTTGTGCAGCACACACACACATGGTCGGGTGCTGTTTGGGTTGTTTAAGGTCTACATGTGCGTGTTGTGCGTATTGAACACCTTTCACGTGAAGAGGTTGCTTCATCAGAGAACCACACGGAACTGGCAATGTATATGTCTGCCGTACATTGATTAACAAACCACTGTGCAAAAGTGACACGTCATGATGATCATCTGTCTGTAATAATTACACTCCCTGTACATAAAACTAATGTAAGGCTTCACCCTGCGTTACACAATGGACAGTTGTTCGAGATCTTCCGGTTGCAAAGGCAAGCACTCGTACTTTGTTGCCGGGATTTTGATTAACAGCATGCAACACACCTTCGAAAATGCGTGCTCGTGCTGTTCTTGGCCTCCCAGTATCTTCAATCATGACTCTGAAAGATCAATGTTTCGCCAGGTTCTCATTCCCTGAGCATATGTTTGATAATTTGGTTGCCGCTTCTTTGGATAAGTTTCCCCATAGAAACGAACAGCAGCACGTCCATTTCCGTTGGTTAGGCTGTAGAAGAAAATATCCACTAACTCGGTGAACGAATAACGATTCATGTGCATCGCATGCTGACAGTGTCCAAAATGAGGAAATCACACGTGCTAATCTTGCAAGCTCGTGTGTAGCACCACTTATGGCTTTCCACAAATGCTTTCCTATGCAATTATGGCTCTTTAATATTTTTTCTACCTCCTCTCCAAGTTTGTACACAGCATTCGGGGACACCATATGTAGCTTAACAGTGTTTGGAAGACTATTACGAATTATATTGAAAAACAATATGAATCCTTATTATACTGCAGTACAAAATATTAGATTCTTTTTAAAGTCAATTAAATATGAAATAGCTGTGAGAGGAGCATATAAAATGAACTACTAAAATTAAAAAATATTATATTTCATCATAGAATTATTAAAAAAAAATACATTTTTGCAATTAATAAATTTTAATGTAAATAAAAAGTTCTTTGATTCATAAAAAATATTAGAAGTATTTCGTTTCCATTTAAAATTTCTAGAATCAAGTATCGCATAAAAAGTTTTAATGATCTTTCTGAGAATAGAACAATTACAAGTCAATAATAATAATAATAATAATAAAACTAATAAACGAGAAATCTGATTTTTAACCCCTTTAATATTCAATATTGTGTGAGCTCATTTAATTAGATATGACTTTACAAGACCATTTGACGGACTCAATTTTATATTTAGAAATAAATATAATGGAATTTATAAAACAATAAGGAGATACATGGAGAGAGGAATATAAAATTTTATTGTACTATAAAATTATGATGTCCTCTATTAAAATCAATAAGTATATTTTATGACTTATTGGAACAAAATTCAGAGTAGTTTTTAATTTTTTTTAAAAAAAATTACATTAGTTTTTATACGATCTAATAATTAAAATATTATTTTTAAATGCATTGTTGATCGTTTGAAGAAGTAAAATTTAAAATGTTTAATTCGAGCAAGTCTTGAGTTTCAAATTGGTGACCGGGGGGAGGGGAGACAGGATATAAATCTGTATCTTATCAAATGCTTTGAAATTTCATTTTAAAAATATTAATATATAATGCAAACTTATAAACTCATGGACACTTCCCAAATAAAAAGTATTTTTGTATTACATGTTTTTTTAGAAATGATTATGAATGAAATATTTATAAATGTTTTTGGAAACCATATTTGATATCTATGATTTCAGCAAAACTGTATAAGAATTATATAAAATTTTTAAAATTTTTTCTGTTGTGTATATTTAATTTTAAAAATTCTCTTTCAAGGTACACAGTAATAAAAAACAAGATGTCTTACTGTTTTTTAATACAGAATTCAAACAATTAAATTCAACAACAAATTACGATGAATATTTATCAGAATAACCTTTTTAATTTGTAATTCAAGAAGATAATTTAAACTTCAAAACTTTGAAGCTACATGCCATACTTAAAATCATCTAATTCAAAAAATGCAGTTTAATTTATTGTGAAAATAACTTGATACCAATGCTCAATTTTTGGAAACCATAATTGAAATTTGTTAAGTACAGTTTAATCCTTAAAGTCTGAAGTCATTTTAAAGTTTTCTCTCGCAAAATATAGTTAACCTGAAACGTCTTCATATGCATGTGTATTTTAAAACTTGGGAGACTATGATGTGAAAATTCGCAAAGATGCAAATATGTACAGTAAAGTGAGCTTAACACGGAAACGAAGTATCGGTAAACACGAAATAGTACAACGATTCCGACAAACTACAATGTGTTTTCATGCATTTTTTCCCTTAACACGAAACGATTTCCCTTCAAAAAATGAGTAAAATACGAAAAGCAGCAGCTGAGGGTACTGTCCTGTAGTATTATCCGAAAAATTCATTACAGTAAATGATGATAATGTGAGTAAAGCCCCAATAATGGCAAACAATGGCATTTTGGAGTATGTTCAAAGCTCAAAAATATCACCGATGCGGATTCCGACGGCGAAAATTAAACGGATAATGCAGCTCCGGTTTTCAACGTCATCCCAAATGAAGAATGTCATGAAAAGTAGACGCACATTCCAATGGTAAAATGAATAACACAAAGGACCACATTGAACAATTTGTTGACAGTTTGATGCTAAAAAAGCAGTACGAAAATAATAATAATAAAAAAAAATGCCAGATTTTTTCAAAAAACTCAATAGAAGTTTTGTTTTCTTAAAAACTTAAAAATTCTGCATTAAATTTCATTAAGTTCATGTAAATGTTTCCGTTTCATTCATTTCTATTAAATACATATATACATATCTATGTAAATAAAATGTCCTCTTATAAACTTAATTTTGTTGAATGTATGTTTTCCTTTTACCAGAAATTCTTGTAACACGAAAAAATATTTCAGTCTCCTCAGTTTCTTGTTTCAAGCGATTTTTACTGCACTAAAAGTAAGAGTAACCTCTAAGATCCAATATCATTTAAATATCATCTGAAATGTATCGAATGGCGCCAATAGATGGCGCAAGAGTGAGCCAAATAGAGCAACAACGGGCGGAAAAATGATTTGACTAGGGAAAGCCTCGCTTATATCGAACTGTTGCTCTGGAGACAAATGTTAAAAACTTAGTGCAAAATGAATGTTATCTAAATTTATATGTTGTAGACTATGAAGTTATCTCAAATATATATTCTCAATTGTCAAAAACGATAGCTGCTTTTCTTCTAGAGGTTTTATTAGTTTCAAGAAGATAGCTTTTTTTGACTCTTCATGATACATTCATGCTTCCGATTTACGAATCTATGAGCGGCCTCCTTCTCTTTTGTTTCTATTTTTTTATTTCTTTATTTAATAATTGTAATTATATTCCTCTCTTTTTTTATTTTGTTTAACTTCAATACTTTAGTTAAGCATATGCTTTTCCTAACAAAATAATTCGCCTGATGTTTGATATTTTTTTAATTATGAATCATGATCAAACTTAAAATTCGGAATAGAGAAATTGTTCTACCACTCTGATGATATCAGTTTCTACAAGGGGTTGCAAAAATATGATGGAAGTCTTAAAACCCGGTTTTCCTCTTTTAATAAAGTGAGAAACTGTTTAACATGTTTTCAGGCGGATTTTTTAATAAAATATCAAAATGATTAGGGCATTACTTTAAAGTGCTATAAAATCTTCCAATGAGTGTATTATAAATAAATACCCATGTGAAAAAATCACTCTTGACAAGGGTAGAATGAAAATAAGTACATTTAGTACTTAAAATTAATTGTGCAATATATATTATGCGCAGAATATCTACTTAAAATTTAATATTTACGTTGTAGATACAGCATAAAATCTGTGCATTAGTGCAAATATATTTTTGTTTTTCCGTTTTTTCTTTAAATTTAATTTTGTACTAAAATTCCCCTCTTTTCTCTATTTTTTTTTTTTTTGTTTTTGTTATCCTTTATATATTTCTATTTCAATTAAAACAATTACAACATAAGTACTTTTGAATACTAAAAAAAACATTAATCATTTAATAGAATACATAACGAAAACACGGTTTTTTGGAAGAAAAAAAATTGGCTTTTACGGTTATGTAAATTTTAACAAAAAAAAATAATAATAAATAAAATAAAAAACAATAAATGGTTTCTGGTTTAAGCACACAATTTACATGCTCTATTCTTTGCTTAACTGACCACAAAGTATATAAATTATTCGCAATACTACTGATATAATTTTAGTTTAACTAATTATTAACTTGCCATTATAATTGTAAATATATCCAACAATAACAATTTTATTTCAAGCTTAGAACTTATATTTGGATTGTTAATTCTGGCATTTTTCAGTTTATAGCTTTTTGACTATAGCCGTGTTTTTATTGACTAGTATTCTCTTTTATAAATAATGGTTTCTAATTATCTATGCGTGTGTGTGTAGATTATATCCCACATAATGTCCCTTAGTTATGTAAAAAGAAGGAAGAAAGATGGTTGGGCATAAGACTGATTACGACTCAGTGATGCAATCCTCAATGCGCTATGTTTACATATTGATTCTACAAAAATTCATGTATCTTCTGTGTAAATTTTCAAAAAACATTATTTGTAACCACCTTTCAAATTCAAAATTTTCTTACATTTCATCTAAAGTATATAGAGTATTTATTCGAATATTAGCCACCATGAAATTTAAGCATCATCTTAAATTCTCTACACGTTTTTGTGAAGGAATTAAATATAGTATGAAAAGGTTTATCGACATCCGATATTCATGAAACCAAAAAAAAAAAAAAAAACTTTTTAATGGAACCGTTAAAAAATTAATAATTAGTTTATTTTACTAGTATTAAATAGTTTAAATTACATGCATAATTCCTTGTAATTGCTTTATCCATCAGTATCATGCTCAGTTTCTCACATCCCAAAACTTTATTCGTCAAAATTTATATATATATAAATATCACCTAAGGTCACAAAAACTGAGATAGGTACAGTAGGCATTGGCACTAATGGGCTATTGCGTCACTGAGTATGTAAGTATGTATATATATATATATATATACATATATATATACACATATATATATACATATATATGTATATATTATATACACTCATATATATATATATATGTATGTATATTATATGTATATATATGTATAATTTTGCACAGCATATGTAAAAAAAATTCAAAATTTCACCATATTATTTCATAAAAATGTGATTCAGAAAGTAAGAGATAAAAACCAAATTGAAATCTCAGTGAAGGAAAATATATGTCTTAATAAAATTTTTTCACATAAAGTATTGCATAGTACTTCATTCATTAATAATGACTAGTATCAAAATTATTACTAATATTTTATGAAAAAAATAATAAAAGTATTTATTCAGAGTAAGAAAAGATAACAATGCAAATTCATACTTTGAAGCAAACAACAATAAAAAAATAAGCGAAGTAATTAATCTAATAAGAAAATTATTTGATAACCTGTGAAACATACAGAACGGCAATTATATAATTCAATGTAGTTATGTTTCGTAATTGCATTATTCATACTATCATGTGCTTGTCTTTTATTGTTGAAAATGAGTAAATATCTTTACTAAAATATGAAATATAAGATTTTGAGATGATAATTTTTTTCGCCTGGCAAATTACTACATTTTTTGCTCTCTGTACTTTTGCATTTAGAATTTTGAGATAAAATAAAAAAACAAAACTCAAATTATATCAAATTAGATATTTTTCTTTAAAATGTTCTGTCTGGTATTTTCAGTTCATATCTTTGTTTGTTTCTTTGTTCTTAATTTAAATTAGTTTTGAGGCATAAAAAGCAAACATTGTCTCTAAAGACAAAAATAAAATGAATGAAATTGCATTTATAGTTTTTTTAAAAAAAAATGCTAAATAGAAAATATATAGTTATTCAAGCAAAAAATAGTATTTGTTCCTTCTAATTTTTCTCATTTAATTCTTAAATGGAAATAAAAGTTTGAATTCAATTTCAACTTAAAATATCGTCGAATATGTAGATACTACATCAAGTAGGCTGACTATGCACTACAATATATTCTTAAGTCAAATTACGTATCAAACACTTCAAATAGATTCAAAACTGCAAGTTTAGTTAAATATAGATTTAATTGATAGTCTTTAATTAGTTAATTATATTGAGGATTATTTTTTTAATATATTTCTTGCTTTCCTCTTTTCAATATTATGCCTATATAAACTTTTTTTCTTATTTACAACTGAATGTGTTAGAACTGCAAACACTTAAAGTCCCTTTCACTAAAAGAAGAAAATGGTTGGACCTGAAAAAATAATTTTTACTTGTGTTTTTGTGACTCGTTTAATGATAATAAGCTGAAATTAAAATTTTGCAGCGAAAGCATAAATAACAATTAAAATTCTGGTAAAAAATTTATAAATATAGCACGAAAATGGTTATCATAAAAGCTAATTATTTTCCCCGAAATTACAAATTCTTATAAAAAAAGAGAGATTTTTGATTTTAAGAGGTAAAATAAGGAGTTTTCATTATTTATTTCATGAAAAATATATATTGGTTTTTAAATGTTTGTTACAATTTTTTAACACTGACGTTAAAGTAAGGATTACATTGTTTTAATTTTTGCAACTCCTATTACCTTTATTTAGTATTTGAAAAGTATATATATATATATACATGTATTTTTCAAACTTCTATCTCATACGAAAAAAATATATTGCGATTTTATTTAATAAATATATTTAAAATAGTAGTAGTTTATAACAGGGATATTTATAAATCATTAGTACTAATAAGAAAATAGTTGTTAATAGTGATAGTAATAATAGTAGTTAACTAATATGTTAGAGATTAGGATTTTAAAATTTACTCAAAATGCTACGAAGAATTACGTAGATAGCTTGACTATATCGAAACCCTTTTAATAGTTAATCGATATTTATTTCTAAAATCCCTACTTTAAATAAATTGCGAATGAAATGAAGCTAATTTAGAGATTTTTTCTATTTATTGAGATCAAATGACTTTGAGGTTCAACGGGAAATTAGTTTACAGAGTTAAGCATGCTTTGCTAGTTTTCTTTTCTGAATTTACTAGTTTTATAGTTTATTTCCTTTCCAGAAAAGTTTAAAGATTCCGCATTTACGCTCAACTAATGAGGGTTCCAAAGTACTTAAGTGCTTTTCATTTCTTATAAAAGTTTGTGGAATTGGAAATTAGGCAAAGTGCAGCTATGGTATGAGACACTTTGCTCCTTTTACATGTTCAATTATTTATTGAAATTTATTCTACGAAACATATATCCATTTTATTATAAATTTGTTAGTTTTTGGTACAAAACAGCACTGATAGCAATTATTTTTCTTTTCTAAGATTTTTTTTTCAATGTCTGTTGATACAAACATTAAATTCTAAATACTTAACATTTATTATAAAAAAATTATATATGTTTTGTATTATTTTGAAAAATACTGTTTAATTAAACTGTTACAGTCCTGGTTTTCTTGGATATTAAGAGTGCTTTTGATAATGCTTGGTGGCCTGGTATTTTAAGTCTATTAAAAAGATCAAGCATCCCTGGCAACTTATTTGCCGTAATTTCCAGCTTCTTGAAGGATAGATCTGTGACTTTATCTTTAGGTCATTCCTCAAAAGATTAAATTTTGAACAAGGGATGTCCTCAGGGATCCGTTTCTGGACCTTTCCTCTGGAACGTCATTATAAATGATTTTTTGGAAAAAATATTGGCTTTTTCTTCCTGTGAATCGATTGCTTTTGCTGATGACTTACTTCTTTGTTTCCAGGGAAAGTCTTTTCATGACATTTGCAGACAAGCGCAGCTTACTCTTGACTTTGCTTCAACCTGGACAAATAATTTTAAATTAGAGTTTAATGCTGTCAAGTCAAAAGTTATGTTCTTGGAGAAGAGAGAAAAGAACGCTCTCACTGGCAACCTCACCCTTAATGGGTTTTCTCTTGACTGTGTGAAAGAACTAAAATATCTTGGTGTTGTCCTTGACAGTAAATTCTGTTGGAAACAACATGTTTTGCATCTTTCAAATAAATGTGAAAAAATTCTGCTAGGACTTAATAAAGTTGCCAGAAATAGCTTTGGGATCAAGTCTAATGTATCATCCCTCATTTACAAACAAGGTATTGTTCCATTTATTTGTTACGGCTCACAAATCTGGGGATCCGCCTTGAAGAAGAAAATATATTGTCGTCTTTTACGAAAAAATCAACGAAGAATTCTTCTCCGAGTTATTTCTGGGTATCAAACGATATCCTACGAAGCTGTGTTTGCTAATTCGGGCTTTCCACCTATTGACATCTTTATTATCAGAAATAATGAATTCAAGATTGCAACGAAGAACTGTACCAATAAGTGTCTAGATGGTTCCTTGAGAGTTTCTGAGCTCCCTCATCCTTCTGAACAATTTCCCCTTAACTTGGTTAATTACCGTAAAAATATTGAAAACAACTTTCCAGTTGTCTGCTTTACAGATGGCAGCAAAATCAACACTAATTTTTCCCTGTATTAATTAGATTCTACATTTTGTGTGTTTGTTAACATTTTATGTACGTGAATATACATGTGTATATGTGTGTATATATATTTGTATGTGTATGTATGTATGCTTTATGTTTTTGTTTTTTGAACATTTTTTTTATTTTTTTTCTTATCTTCCTCATTGTATAATTTTATTATAGGTTTTCTCCGTCTGTATGTGAGCATTCTTGTATTTAATTCTGTATTTGTTGTTTCTGTATTTCCCAAGGTCCCAAGGTTTCTGTATTTCCCCTTTTGGTTCCCATTTGTGCCTATATACTTCTACATGTAATCTCTATGGTCTTGTGTATTGACTTACGTTTGTAAGCCTTGTGTTATACTTGACGGCACACAAGGAGTCTATCTAGAGTAAAAAAAAAACTGTTGGCCATTAAAATTGCAACACCTTGAAAAAATCAAACGCGCACACAAAAAATATTTTAGGTTAATAGTATGACATGAATATATTTGCAAGCACACTTTGAGGCTTACATGGGTGTGGTACTAGTAGATATAGCTCCACCCCAGCTGAGCTAGAACGGCGCTTACCCGGTTAGGCATGGAGTCGAGCTACACTCGATAGACAGAAAAGCGCAACTTTTTCCATGCTGCTTCAAGTTTATACCACACTGAATCAAATGTATTAGCTAGAGAGGGATGATGGGCCAGTCTCACGATCTGGAGACATGAGGTCAGAACAACAATTGAGTACCTTGTGTATCGAGGAAGATTAGAAGTTGACATGCAACATATGGTCTGACATTGTCTTGTTGGAATAATGAATTTCACAAGCCTCAAAGATAGGGCACAGCTAATGGAATTAAGGTGTCATAAATGTACTAACTTGCATTTCCAATTATTGTCAACTAGCTAGAGAAGTGTATATATATATATATATATATATATATATATATATATATATATATATATATATATATATATATATATATATATATATATATATATATACATATATATATATATATATATATATATATATATATATATATATATATATATATATATATATGTAATGTACCCAATGCCTTTTCCAAACCAACACACCAGTTCATTACCCTACGGGGATATGGAATTGGAGCAGGCAACGAGCGGTTTCCTTGGGGCCTTCCGACACATAGGCGGCTATCAAAACATTGCCCTCAGAACAGGGACTCGTCTGAAAAGTTGGCATTGTACCACTTATGTAACTAGTTTTGTCATTCCTGGCACCAGAGTCGTCATCTCTCTCGATAGTACATTGTCAAGAAAAGCCAAAATAGAGGTCACCTTGCTGATAGTTGTCGCATCAAACGAGCGGATAATGAGTGTGCTGAAAACATACCCGTTTCCTGACTAATGATTCTTGATGTGGTTATAGGTTTTGCAGGGTTGACCTCAAAATATATCTGTCTTATTGGGCATTAGTCATGGAGGGCGTGGATACAACCTATGTGTCTTTCAGTTTAACACTGATGCTTAAATTGATTTCTTATTCGCATGTTAGTGGTTGGATTTTGACCAGTGCGACGGGAGATATCACGGAACTATTATTCACACTCTCGAGGGATAATGATGCGGCCTCTGACGAATTCCGACACTTGTTGGTAAGAATGTCTTCTTATTTGAGGTATAACATGATAATCTTAACAAACTCTGACCTTAAAAAGCGCTTTCAGAATGAGAAATTCATTACACAACTTTTTTTTATTATGTAGTGCTTCAGACGTAATTTCTTACTCCTGAATCGTCGAAATGCGCTGAAATACTATTCCGCATGCCTCATTCTCTACTCTATTTTATGTGATTTTTGACGCTTGCCAGATCCTTCCTTCCTGTTCTTGCAATTTTAAAGGTTATCAGATTGCGATAAGTTTTTTGACTGATTAAATCTGACTGTTTATTAACATCTAATTTTGAAACTACTGTGTATATGTAATGTACTTTTTATTTTTAAACCCCAGGTAATTGACGAAGATGACAACTAAGCTGGAACTTTATTCTTCAAACGTACACATCACACTAATAGGAGTTCTTTAAACCTCAAATGATTTTTCGTCTACCATCTATTTTATATTGTAGTAAGAGGTCTTAATTTGTATAAGGACTCGAACCTACGATTCCACAGAAAGAAGGAATTTTTTTATCATAGATACTCGGCTACAGCGACTGTTTAATCTGTCAGAGTCTTAAAGTTCGGCTGAAGTAAATTCATTTTAAAATTAAAACGTCAAATACTACTGTATACAAGTTTGGTTTAAAAAGTATCCGACCTTGAATTTTTGGTGCCACAGTGCAGGGAATGTGACGACTTTATTCACATGTTTGCTCTTCGTTCCAGTGTACCAGTTGTTTCCCGTTGGAAATCGAGTGAGGTGCTATTATACATGCTCGTCGAATAGTATTTCTATTAAAATGACTGATCGACTTAGGCAGAAGAACTGCATGAAATCTTTTGTCAAACGCTTGGTGATTTTATAAGTGAAATAATTCATAAAATTCAGCGAGTGTCTGGAGAATGATGCTATAGGGATCACACAAATCAAATATAGGTTTAGCCAATTTAAAAAGGATCATGCATCAGTGGAATGACCAGTGGTCTGAGAGACCACACACAATTCGAGATGTAGTTGTTGTTTAAAAGATGGAGAATCTGATAAAGAAAGATTGTTGCTTGACCGTTCAAGAGACTATGAAGAAGTTGAGATCAGTACAAGTTGTGTAAATGCAATTTTGTGGGATTATGCTCATATAGGCAGCGAAATTTGTTCCCAAGCTTCAGTCGGTAGAACAGAAAAACTCTGTCTTACAGTTGCACAGTACCTTTTAGATACTATCAATGTTAAACCTGGCTCTTTCAAATTAGAGATGAGGTAATGCAGAACACAATGACGGAATTGAACATCATTCAAAACGAAGCCTTCCAAAAGTGTTTTCCCCAGTAGAAGAAGTGCTGGGTTGTGTGAAGTCATAAGACGCATCATTTGAATTTGATTAGGATCCTTATTAAGAAAAGTAACCAAGATATTGTTTTTCTGGACAAAGGTCGGATACTTTTTTACAAACTTACATCACCAACATACTCATTTACAATCATCAATATACTTTAAGAAAGAAATTTCGATTATTTCTTAATATTATAGTTCTGTATGTGCATATGGATATGAAAAAAAAAATGTTTAAAACGTTTAAGCTATGTAGAGAATCTATTAAAGTAGTAACTCGTAACTTTTTTCTTAGGATGAATCTAACTGTGCAGTGAGTTCTTAACCACATTTGAAACATATTAAAATGCATAACTTTTCTCAAAAAAATGTTTCTTTCTACTGGAAAAAAAAGTTATGCTTTATGGGAATAATTACAAAAGAATCATGCCTAATGAATCTTTTGTTTACAAATAATTACACTAAATAATGCTTGTTGAAATTATTGATTTTCTAAATTTTCCTAAGAGTTTATGCAGCAAAGAGGCAGAAAAAAATGTGAGTGTGTTTATTGATACTTGTTTTCCTGTTTTTCCAAACCTACTTTCTTAAAATTTTAATCCATGAAATGATTTTAAAATTCTGATCCTCCCACAAAAATTGGCGTACGCTATATCCAATTACGTTAACAATTTAGCATGGGTTTTGTGACCACATGATTGAAACTCATTTGGTAAACTTTTTATGGTTGCTTTTAAAAGTCCTTAAAATGTATAAACTCTAAACTCAACTATTTTCTTGTTATAAGTATTATGTAGCTATAAACCTAATTATGATTTTTGTAAATATATGAATAAGAATAGTTAAAAAATATTAAAATATTTTGCACAATAGAAAAAGTTCTTTTGCATTTTAAAGAAGAAAAACTAGGGAACATTTTATTTTGAAATAGTTTAGTTAAATATTTTTTTTCGCTACTGGAAAGGGACATTATCAGCGACCAAAATATAACTCTGGAAGGTATTTTTGTTTTAGATTAGATCCTTAAATGCTATATAATATAGAAAAATATATAAATAATTTATTTATCCATCATATATTCTTGGCTTGTTTTCGTCAAAGTAAACGCAATGAGTTACCTTACATAAATGATTTTTTCAACTAATCTAATTAAGTAGTAATATGAAGAGTAGTCATTATTGAAACCGTATTATACATCCTAAAAGAAACCTGAAAATGTACAATTGCGAAGGTTACTATACATGTATATAATGAATTTCACTTTGTGAATATTGAATATTAAACTCTTTATATATATATATATATATATATATATATATATATATATATATATATATATATATATATATAAAATTAAATCAATGCATACAAATTACATAAATAAAATGTTAAATACCATTTGAAGAACACATTTGCTTTACGTAATTCTATTTTCCCGAAAAAATAAATGTATTTAGGGGCACCAGATAATTAAATTATGATTTCGATCGAGAGTTAATACATATGAATTGCATTCATGATAAATTACGCAATAAAATTTATATGATAAATTTACGTAATTAAACATATAATTATTTTTAAATTTTTAGTAGTTTTCATAATTAAGGGGATGGTGGACCTTCAATATATAACAAATTTTCGTCATAATTGCGATTTTGACTTTTTATACCAATGATTTTACTTATAACTCATAGAAAAAATCTATTAACTATATTTGTCTTTTTGATTAATAATTAATATATATATATATATATATATATATATATTACTGAAATAAATATATTACTGTTTAATGTTTAGAATTTACTTTTCTTAGTTCAAAAATTTTCCATTTTCATTGTTAAATAAAATGCCCCTTGCGTTTGAAATTGCGTTATGTCGTTTCTTTGAAACTTTCACAACTTATGAAATATGATATAATTCGCAAATTTGTGCATTAATTTTCTAAAACCTTTAAAGGATCGTATTTTTGTGTTGTTTTGAATACCTTTAAAGTGTGATAGTTGGTGAAATATTTCATATAATGTATTTTCCATCAAATTTTATTCAGAATTAAAAATCCATGCACAAATATATTTTGTTGTAGTTCATCTATATATAAAACAAAAATTAGGTACGTATCTCAAAAACTTATGCGCAAGGAGCATTTTTAAAAATGTTTTAAAAATTTTAATTTTCTTAAAAAAATCAATTTAAAATAGTTTTTTTAAAAAATATACATTTAAATTGTAAAATATAAAATTCTTTTACAAGATTGATTACATTTTCAGCTATTTAAGCTAACAATTTAAGAAATTAGTTATAATGGTCCACGGTTCCCTTAATGCCGATACATATATACAGTACCTTTACTTATAATTTGTATATTTTAATCAATAATAAGTAGCTTAAAAAGACCCTCAGCTGTTTCATAAGTACCATTACATTATATAAAACCCACATTAAATATTATCAATTAAATGAAAAGGAAATATATATATATAAACTATGTAAGAAAAGTTATACATTTTTGCATTAATTAGTACTGATACTAATATTTGACATAAAATATCACTAAAAAAATTGGGTAATTTTTAAAAACATAAATTCAGGTAAAGTTTAAATTTAGTTCCTTTGCAATATAAAATCAATTTGGAAATATTCAATTAACATTTACTTATATGCAATTTAATTTTTTAATTTTATGTTCAAAAAGAGTTAAAACGTATTAATTTAAATTAATTAAAATTAAACAGTATCTTAAAGTATTGAAACATTTTTGTATATTTCAAAGTATGCAGACTGTTGGACAATTTTTCTCTGTAAATATTTTCTTAGACAATATTTAATAACCGATAATATTCTAAATTTCTTAGAGAAAAAGAACAGAGAGAAGGAAGAAAAAGAGAGAGTTCTGGTTGAAAACACTCAGTTACTTAAAAAAAATAACTCTGCATCTCTTAGATATATTTATCACATACAAGATGATGTTAATTTTTTTTTTTGTTCCTTTCAATAGAAACTAATTAAATGATGAATTATTTAAAAGTTTCTATTATAGTTATATATATATATGGATATAATGGCACTTACTTTTGATATAAATATTTAGCTAATGAGTATTTTGTTAAAATATATTTAAGTAAATAATATACAGCTAAGGTATACACATCTCAAATAATTAAACATAATATTAATTAAATTGGAAAAATTAAACATACTATTTTTAACTAAAACATTGACAACACAGTAAATGTATTTAAAAGTATGTATATATATATATATATATATATATATATATATATATATATATATATATATATATATATATAGTTCAGTGTTACTATTTGTTTAAACATGGGAGTAGTTATATGTTTCTCTATCTACTAGTATTTTTAAATTTTTTCTTAAATTCTAATTCAAAACTATTAAATAAATACTGCTTTAAATTTAAATTTTCTTTCCATATCGTAACAGTTGCCTTTTCGTCTTTGTGTATTCTTGAATTTTTTGTTGTAAAATGTATGTATGAATCTCAGCACAAATCTAATTTCTTGTGAGAGTTATATTACCATACTCAAGCCTTAAATTAAATCGATAAGAAAAATATGTATTTTTACAGATATTTTCAACATCCAACCTTAAACTTTCCCTGCTACTCCCATCACTTTATCTTTGAAAATATTTTCCACATATTAAATTGCTTGTCATTTTAAAATAGTTTTAAAAAGTACGTATTCAAATCAAATTCAATTTTTTCCGTCCAGCTACTTTTAAAAGATACTAAGCTACTTCAAAGATACTTTTAATATACAGTTCTTTGATTTAAAACGCTTCTTTTAATATTTTATTTTGTTAGACTATTCACATCTTCTATGTGTACATGATTTTTTTCATGTATTCATGATGTTAATTAAATAACATTTTTTTTTCGTAATATATGAATTTGGCACATTTATTCAGGAATCCCCTACATTGCAAAATGACTTTCTGTAGACATTTTATGACTTCTGCGTGCACCAGTAGAAACGTAAGACTACTTGACATTCTGAACGAAATTCGACAAGACATTTCTAGATTCAGGTTTTTTTTTCTGTTCGCTTGTCTCTTTTTTTACATGCTAGTTTTCTTTTTATTTTATTTCTCTTTGAAAAGAAAATGTGATCTGTAGATGTTAATATTGTCATCCGTTTGTCAAGTATGTGTCTGAAACTTATCTTGAGAATTCATAATACCATATGAAATGTTTGAAAGGTTTTTCCCATAAAAGAGAAATGTAGGATTTGTTTTTTAAATTATTATATTATATATCTATATGCATAAAAATGTTTATCATGATGATATAACAAATTTATTTATCTCACACATGAGAACAATAACAAAAAGACAGTAAGTTCTGTTAAATATTATGATTGCAAAATTGGCAATAAAAACGCAATTTTTATTAGAATCACACAACGACTTCAAGCTCAAAGATTAATGCAACATTATATCTTAAATGCGTATCTCAAAAATGAAGGAGCGTGTTTATATTATTTGCGTTTGAATAAGCACCATTCTTAACAGATTATATGCAAGGATTAATATGCCATGTACAAAACTGTATATAAAAGCATGTCTATATGTAAAAAAATGTTTTTCGTGAGTGTCTAAGGAATTTATTTATGCATAAGGTATAGTTATGCATTATCAAATTTATTACATCTATGAGCCATGAGTATGAATCGTTGTATAATTTCTACAATGGGGTAGGTTCCCTGTTACCCGGACAAAGGTAACCCCTTTCAAGTCTATTTAAAAATAAATTTAATTCTTGTCTTAATTATTCATATAAAGCATTTAATAAGGATAATTATTTTAAATATATTTACACATATGGCAATACATGTTATTATGGATGATTCAACGCATTCATTAGATTCAACATATTCACATATTTTTTTTACTATTATTATGTATATGTATCATTCGATATACTACATAATCGTGAAAAAGTTCTAGAAATAGTTATTTTTTTAATTATTTAATAAAACCAAATTCTTAAATATGCTTAAAGATATATGCATTTAATAACATCAGAATATCTAAATATGTTTCCGCTTTTCATTTCATAACTATTTCAACAATAATACTTAGTCAAAAGTTTCTCTATTAAAAAAAATATTTCAACATAACACTTGTGTGTATCATTTATCAGCGTGTTCTAGATACAACACCCTTTTTAGCTAAACATCTCAATACATAGCATTGAGACAAATTAAATCAGTTTTCTATAACTTTCGGAGATATAAATTATCTGTACTTGCCTTTAAGAGTCTAGACACTTTTTATTTAATGGACAGCGAAGAATAAGATTTAAAAGCAAGCACTTTCTATAAATCACATTCACCGTTTTAATAATCTTGATTTAATGCAATTTGCTAATGTGTGTGTGTGTCAGGTTTTATCGTTATCCCAAGTCTCCCCATAGAATGGTCCCAAAAACTGATAACACCCAATCAATGACTTAATCAAGTTACTTAAAGAGGGTGTGAAGGACTCTTTTCGAAGGAACAAACATGCGACGAAAAGAACAAAGTAATATCTTCTGTCGATCTGTTCCAAAACTCGAAACCTCGATCTTCTTAACCCTTTATTGGATACCCAGATTAACACAGGAAAAGCACCAAAGAAAAACAGACGATTGAAAGGGGGAGCACCCCTAGAATCAAAAGAGAAAGGGGAGTTCGCGCATCCCTTTTCGGTCATGTGATCGTGGAGCGAGATCTTGGCACAGTCGGCGCTCTAGCATCTTCACAGTTGGAAAGGGTGGTTCGAACGATGCGGGCCTTTGGTCCTTCTCTCTCGTTCTGTTCTATCCCTCTAGTGATTTCACAGTCTGCTTTGTAACTTGAGAACAAAAAATATTAAGTGATTTTTTTCACGAAGAAAATTAGCGTGATTGACGCTTGAGATTTGACTGACATCGCATACTCTTATAGATAATTGTGTGAGGGACTAGACAGAAAAACTCGTTCTTTTTCTGGTGATTTCGTATGGGTATAGTGTGATTGGATTTAATATTTTTTTAATTGCAAAAAAACCCAAAAAAAACAGAGACAAAAGTGATGTGTGATGTTATCTGATAGGTGTAGCTCAAAACTTTCTTAAAACGTGTCTGAGAAACGAAACAATTGTACAGTGGAAAATTCTTTAAAAGAGAAAAAAGAATAATGGAAGTAATCTCTTTCGATTATTAAAATGAAACGTCAACTGAAGCTTATTTGTTTGGTGCTCAGCATCGTCATAGAAGGTAAGGGATTTTTTTTTAAAAAAATACATATATATTTATGTTTTTGTTTTATTTTTAGATGTAAAGAATTACTGATATTTTGTGCCATCTGTGCAAGCTCCACGCTTTATAAATGGTTTCGTTTTTTTCCGCCTGAATAATATACGTTTCGCTTGGACGGGAAGACTGCCTTTTTTCAGAATAATTATATAGCTATTTCAGTAACTTGCATGGAACTCTATCCTGAGTTACTGAAACTTTCTAGCAGTGCAATAAACTATTTTGTTAAATTTAAACTATTGTGTTCGATTAGACATTACACGGAAACTTTATTTAGATGAGTGCTTATACATTAAAGTAATATTTTTTTCGGCTTTTTTTTTTTTTTTTTTTTGGAAATTATACATAAGAAAATGGCTGACAAATATATCGTCAGAATTATGCTTTCTGTATTAACAAATTTAAACCTATAAATATTTTTTATTACTGATTCATTTAAGTAACTCATATCTAAATGATACATCCCGTAAATATATTGAGATTTGCTTCAAATACATTTCACAATCTCTTACTGGATTTAAACTTATTTCTAAAACTTTAGTCATTTAGATACCGATTAAAAGAGTTTAATCACTTACGTGAGTTAAGAGACTGTTTAAATATGTAATGGTTCGAGAAGAAAAAAAATCCGATGGAAATAATTCCTTTTTAAAATAATCACAAAAAAAAAAAAAGCAATAGTAATTTTTTTAAAAAAAAATATTTTTGCTTATTTGTGGGAAAATTTCAAGCAATTTCTTTACAGTTTGGTTCTTTCATAAGATCTAAAATGTTTATAACTCGATATTTTTATTTAGTGATTAGAAATTGATATATTATATTTTACAATTGAGTCTAGTTCTACATGTACAGTTATTCAGAATAAATTTGCAGAAATATTCTTAAAAAATCGGGATGGATTAAAGAAAAATTTATGCTGTACAAAGTATATTTAATTTAGAATATATATTATGATCATAAAAATGTGTTACTATTTTACTGTAACGAAAAGTAATGCATGTAAAAAAATTTGACATAAAATATTTTTTTAAAATAAAAATATGAATTACTGAAACATAAATAGATTGGTAACCTTGTATTTTAACATTTTTAAATTTTAAACATACAAGCGAATAGAATTTTAGTTTTAAATTCAATAAAAGGACCTATGCTTCTTAACATTTTTCGAAACCCTGATTCAATTTATCATATGTTTATATAAACTCAATGAAATTGGCACATTATCGTATTTTCAAAAAAGTTGTATCTGTGAAAAATCGGGCGTGGATCTTTGTGGTGGTGCTCTTGAATAAAATATTGCATGTTATGTAAAAACCAATTTTTTTAAAATTAGAAGATCTTCCTAATTTTCAGTTTTCTTAGAAGCTTTCTAAATTGTATTATAAGGTACTCCAAATTTACTGGAAATGTTTAACTTAAATATAGAACGGGTATTCCAAAAAATGAATTAAAATCTATATTAAACAAAAATACATACAGAACAAGAATAATATATAGTGATGTGTGGTTTTATGGAATAAATTCTCTTTCTTCGTGATGAGAATTTTAGAGCAAATATTACAAATATATTGATGAAATTTTGGGAAATATTAACAAAATGCCTCAACAAAAATCTTTATTGTACTTTTAAAATGTATTTAATCATTATATGAAAATTATGATAACATTAGATTAGTCAGCTTATATACATTTCAAAATTTAAGGAGACATGAAGTTATATATAATGTATAAAATTTTATGCACATAATTCGGCAAAATACGATTATTTTGTATGACTTATCTTCGACAATTTATCAAATAATAGAGAACTTTGATTAAAATTTTTATTTAGTTTTTGAAATTCAGTACGTGATATAATTTGTACATGCATGCAGTCAGTTGTATCTTTCGTTGTATTCGACTTTCTACATTAAATATATGTTAGAAGTTTTCGAATAATTTATTCTAAGGATAGTTTATCCTGATTTCATTAATGAAATATGATTAATTAAATTGCTTGAAATGTGATTAATATACATAATGAAAACCTTCAGCAAAAAATGTCGTTTTTTATATTAACATGAAAGCCTAATCTTGTTAAATGGTAGAATTTTCAAGTATAGTATATACATGATTTTTAAATCAGGGAACTAAATAAATATTAATAGTTTTTTAATATTTTTGTATTACAGCAGATTCTGAATTCAGAATTTAAAAGTAGTTCATTTATAACAACTGATGGTTATGAATAGAACTATATCTAATTTAGATTTAAATGAAGGCTACAGTCACGTATTTCTGTGTTGCGCTGAGAGATAACTGATGTAAAACTTATGTCACTATGTCATTCTCCAAAATTCCATATCATTTGGTATCACAGTAACCTGTCGTTAAAGTAACATACTCATAAACAAAGAATAAAAGGTATGATTTTATCCTCACGGAAATTGTATTACAACGCGGCTATTATACAAGTGAGATTGATCCAAATTAGATTCTTTACAGTAGCTTGGAGGGGAAGAGGAAAAAGTTACTAACTCAATTCTCGACTTCGTCAGTAGATCATGTCTACTTTAATCCAAGAATTAAAGTACAAGAATAAGATTTTAATTTTGATGGGGCATTTTAAAGGAACAATTCGTTATTTGTGACTGACAGAAAGAAACATTGTAAATTTTAGAATAGAAAATGGGGTAAATGTAAGTGATCCCTTATTTCTATACGTTTCACTGAATAATTCAATCTGTTCTGTAAAAGTTTGTATCTTTTAATTATATTCTTCAATTTGGCCAAAGTTTGTGAGTGTAAATAAATTGGCAAAACCTAATTCGATTTTGTAAAAGTATGACCAATTAATTTGGATTTATATTATCCGCATTTTTTGTCTTCGTTAAATTGTCACATCATTTGTATGAATAGTGAAGATCACTTGTGAACTAAATGCCTCTTAACATTATATAAATTTTTTTATTCATATATTAGAGAAAAAAAAATCTGAATTGAGCAAAATTTGAATCTAGATTACTTATTTCACTATGGAAAATTTCTGACGCAATATCATATACTTTAACTGCTTTTTAAAAAGTCTAAACGGAATTTGACACATTTATATAGTATGATTTAAAGCCATTCATGTTATATTGAAGGATTGAAGATTAATACAACCTCGTCATTTCACCATGACTCAAAATTTGGAAATATTTTGATAATAATTATAGCTAGGTTCTTATACATTTCCATATTTGTATGATGAATTCTAAAAAATAAAAAAAATCACATTCTCTGATATATAAACCTCTACAGAATTATTATACTAATGACTCAAACTTAAACTATAGCATAAGATATTAGATACTTTTTTTTAGATATTCAAGGGCTCAGGTTACGGGTTTACTCATAAATGTACCAAATAAATATGAAAAAAACAAACATAAATTTTGCTTCTTACAGAATGGATAATTTTTTACAACTTTAACATAATGATAAAATCTCGGTTATTTCTTGAAGGGTCATCCGATACACTCTTTATATATTTCTTGAATATAATTTAGCTCAAATACCCATTGAGAGGTTCCCTTATGTAATCAATACATATGGTATCTTCCTCATTATCTACTAGTCAGTCTATCGAAACCAACGCGCATGTATTAGCATTAAGTGCAAATAATTTTTAGTAATTTTTTTATATCTATGCATGAAGATATTCCAGTTAATAAAGCTAAAATTTTAAAATTTATATTCATTTAATTTTCATCTGTATTTCTTGTGTTGGAGTTTTAATGTGCTACTTACATCTATTCGTTTCTGTGCATAACTATTTTTGTTACAATATGTTCCATTATTCCACAAAATTTATCCCGTAAAGTTTAAGTAACCCCTCGCATCTTTTAAAAATTTGCTAAACTATAGAAAAAGTTAAAGATAAATTTTGAGATAAGCCTTCCTAATTTTTAACATTTTTCCAAAAAGTAATAAATAGTTCAAAATCAGTACTCGTCAAATATTGGTTTTCTTGATACATCTGCATGGTATGATTGTAGCATCTTAACTCCTTAACTGATTTGCCCGTACACTGTATGAGCTACTGAAAGGTAGTCACAAACCATTTCCCCGTACACTCTATGTGCATTGATATTTTCTTATTTCTGTCTTTGATTTGCACTTATTTTTATTTCTTATAGAGATATCATTAGATCTGGTGTTTTTAATAGGTGGAGTTTGTCCGTTGTAAGGAAATACTTTTTATCTGGAAATATATATATATATATATATATATATATACACTAGTGTGCAAAAATTAAGGACGAAGTCAAAAAATTAGCATATCAGCTGAACGAAGAGGCAGAGCGGAGAGGAGATTAAGGTGATGTACGGTAGCACATGCGCAGATATGCAGGTAGACGTAATGGGGGAGTGTCTGAGTAGTATAAAGCATGTTGTCGGTGTAAGATCAGTATTTCTGGCAAAGAGATTGCACGCCGTATAGCAGTTAAAATCACACCGAGTTGCTGCCTCAGCGAGAAATGGCGAATAATCAATCTGTTAGAAGACATCTGGATGCTTTTACCCGAGGTCGAATCATTGGAAGTTGGAGGAAGGCCGCAGTGTGACAAGTGTGGCTGCAGAGTTCGGAATTGCTCACAACATCGTTTCACGACTTTGGAAACAATTTCAAACTAAAGGAACAGCTATCCGGGGGTTCAGTAGTGGTCATCCACGAGGAACCACACCCGCAGATGACCGGTACAAGGTCTTACATGCCAGAAGAAACAGGCGGCAGACAGCGGGAGAAATCGCTAGACACACGACACAGGCGACTGTACGACCGATATCGCGTTTTACCGTGAACAGAAGACTGCACGGTGGTGGTTTGTTTGCACGACGCCCTGTACGGTGTGTACCTTTAACGCCTGCCCATCGGAGAAGGCGTTCTCTGTGGTGCCGGGAACACCGGAATTGGAGAGACAATGAATGGAGACGAGTACTCTTTACAGATGAGAGCAGATTCAGTTTGAGTAGCGATTCTCATCGCATACTCATCTGGAGAGAGCGGGAAGCCGCAATCATCCCTCGAACATCATTGAAATGGAGGTGGTATGGAGGGGAAAGGGTATGGAGGTCGCGGTGTTCTCGTTTGGGGAGGCATCATGCTTGGTAGTCGTACAGACCTTCACATCTTTGACGCAGGTTCAGTCAACGGGACCCGTTATTGTAACGAGATTCTTCTTCCATATGTGCGTCTTTTTAGAGGCGCTATGGGTCTGCAGTTCCTTTTCATGGACGACAATGCACCATGTCATCGCACAGTAGCTGCCGAACAGCTCTTAGAGAGTGAGGATATTGAACGTATGGATTGACCGGCACGATCTCCGGATCTCAATCCCATCGAGCATGTATGGGATTTTCTAGGCAGACGCTTGGCAGCTCCTACCTTACCACCAGTAACGATTCGGGAGCTTCGATTGGCGCTGCAAGACGAATGGGCAGCAATGCCTCAACAACTCATTGACACCCTCATTCTCAGCATGGGCAGACGCTGTGAAACCTGCCTAGCAGTAAGGGGAGATCTTATCCCCTACTAAAGACCGGATGTTTCTTGCTGGACACCCATCACAGGAATGTTTCGGCCTTCAGTCGCATTGCGCTCCATGCTACTTTTTCAATCAAGCTTCTTTTTATCCCTCTGATTTCTCTTTTAGTAAGTGTTGCTTACATTACACATGTCCTTACGTATTGGGGATCTTACGGTATTAAATGTGTTGATTTGGAAAGCTTTTGTACAAAGTTATATTGAAAAAAACCGTCTCGTCCTTAATTTTTGCACACCAGTGTATATATATGCACACACTTAAAAATCCTCAATCATTTGAAAAAGAGGTACGAACATTAAATGTTTCCGTATATATGAAAGAAATCCTTTTAAGATATACGAAAAAATATTCCTAGCATGTAGAGTGTACTTATAAAAAGCTCACATTTAGGGTTTGGTTATTCCCCACAATTATAAAATATAAAATGCAAAAGAGAGTGAAAACTTTAAGATTGAAAATTAAAATACTATTCCTCCAATTTCGTATTGTGTTAAGTATCATGCTTACATGTTTGCAATATAAAATTATCCTTTTCTTGTAACATTTTGGCTAAAACAATTGAAAGCTGAATGAGTTAAATACCAATGATACTTACACATTATAAGTCAAATGTATTAAATTAAATACTTGAGTAAGCAATTTTCGATAGGAAATATATCTACTTTCAATAACTTACAATGATTTTTTGAAGGAAGTTCTGGAACAATCTGAACCGAAATAAGTTCTTAGGGTGCATAAAAACTATCTCTAATAGAATAGGTTTCGAGAATAAGAAAAATAAATACTTTTATCATCTGCGTAGGCATTTATGCATGAATCTCGGCTCTCTGAACTTCGATGGATACCATTCACAGTAGAGGGGCTAGTTGAGTCATAAACCATTTTTCGACAGCTTTTTGACAGCATATGTAAATCTGCGTCGCTTAAAGGATTTTTTTCCTTGGCACGAACATTACCTAGTGACAGGTCTAAGATAAAGAAGTGACTGAGGGAGAAAAAAAGGTAAAGCCATTTTGCTAAATGACGTGATGTTTTTGTGGATTGCTCAACTTGAATAGGGATCTTGGGAAAATTGCAACATATTATAAGTATTCGTATTTTAATTATTTTACTAAATGCACAGAATCAAAGTATTAATATCACATGCGCATTATTAAACTAAACCTAATTGCCCCCTTAAAAATATTACAATTTTTATAAGAGTTTTTCAGCATTTGCTCATAGATCAAATAATTAAGGTATCTAGCTGGAGAATGCATATATTCAAATATGCTTTTAAGTGCCGATTCCACTAACTATATGATATGTAGATTAAATGGCACAAAAATAATAGGGCTTAGGATCAGTCTTCGCGTAGGTCTGATGTGGAATTTTGAGGAATGATAATATTACTTTTTTGCCACTTAACCGAGTAGCAGTATTATTATATATTGCAGTAACCACCCTTTGTATCAAAATTACAGTTTGGCGAGTGTAAAAATACACATAAGGTCCATATACTTTATAAGATGCAGCAATTAACAATGTTCATTTAAAAACTGATCTTCCTAAATAAAAATGATTTCTTAGAAGATTATTTAAATTCACGTTCAAACCTTAATGTTGTGATGTACCTATGTTGTGTATACTCCCTATGGAAGTACATCTCTCGAAGTATCAGCGTGAGCTAGAGGTGTAGGGTTAGCGAAACAACTCGGATCATACATTATCTTAATACGACTTTATTAAGATATTCAACTTAAACTTTTAACAAATATAATTATAATAAATAATATGAGAGAATCTACGATGACGCAATACGCAACACACAATGTATATATTTATATTTATAATAGGATTAAATCTAATTCAGACCAATCTCAATAATCTAATAAAGTGTAATCAATCCTACCTTATATTATTCTGTAATGCTACTTGTCTTTATATGCAATGGTATGCAGCTTGATGGTTAACTTCTAGTGAACACCAATATGTTTATGCACTACATGTAGAACTTAAATCTTGAACCACGAACTGTAATAATCATCAACTGCCACAACGCACGTCAATTGTCTAACATTCCTTTACATTGCCATCCCGCTTACTCTAAGATCCTATATTTAAAGTCGGTTTTATTTGCATTTCTTCTTCACATCTCGTTTCTTGGATTTGGTTGGAAAAGAGTTGCCATTAATTCTGGCCCAAAGAACTTGTTAAAGAAAAGACAATGATCACAATGTTTATCGAGTTATACAATCAGAATTATTTTAACATAATTTAATTAGAAGGATTTATCTTCACTGAGGCTTATAAGAATAATATGTACATTTGGTTTTAATAATTATATTGTTTTTTTAATTAGAAAATATCTAGCATAACATGCGAAAATTTTTATAGAAGCAAAATAAAAGAGAAAAAACAAAAACAAAAAAATCAAAGAATATATATATTATATTAAGTAGGAAGAAAACAAATTATTTTACTTGAAAAAATTACCATACAATGAGTTGAAACTGAATGATTCGGTCCCAACAAATAAAACAGAATTCCACGCAATATTTTGTCATTTTTTTCGATAAGTAAAGTTTGATAACTTCTTTATGCAATCCTTCGGTTTCTAAGCTTAAATTTCTAATACATTATTAATTTTTGTTTAAAAAAAGAGTATAATATTCGTACAGAATATTCTGCAACATGGGTTTTGACCAATTATCACCTGCGTTCAAAATAAATTTGTATTCTACATTTCCGGTTTAGTTCTAGAATTTAACAAATAAGCAAGTATTTCACGACGATCTAAAAGGAAATCCAAAAGGAAACAATTAGGGAAATAAATAATATTATTTTAAAAATGACAACTGTGCAAAACATACTCTCTCTCTCTCATTGTGGTTTCTTTAATCAAAACCAGCAGAAAATATCTCGAAGTGGTATGTTTTTTTAGCTTAAACAGTAGGGGAAAAAACCAGATATGTCTATAAGATATGTCATTTTAAATATAGTTTTAAGGCTTGAAATTTTTATTGATTAACTGAACTTATTGATCAATATTAACTTTTAAAAGAAATAAATTTCAAAAAGTAAAATATACCCATTTACATTATAAAAATCTCATAAAAGTACAAAATAATTTAAGTACAACCTTTTATCACATGTATATTATTATTTATATGAGTGTATATCAGTAATAATTGTAACTACTTTTCCAACGCAATGAAATATTTATTCTAAATTTAATGTTTTTCCCAGTGACTTAGAAAAATGTTTTTGCTTACAACTGGCTACTTAATTGTGAATAGTTACACTTAAATGTAAACAATTTATAATATATTTTTGAAAACGAAATATTTACAAAACATTAAGATATACTTAAAACACTTAAGCTAGTGCTAGTAATTTCAAAATAATCATTTTTAACTATCATAAATACTATAAAGTAGTGAATTTAGCTCAAATATTTATGAATGTATTAAAATAATAATTTTTACTGTTAACTATTATAAAACTGAAACTGAAGAAAGTACTGTAAAAAATATATTTATATTCTTTTTATAAAATTCATTATTATTCATTAAAATTCTGCTTTTTTTCACAATAAAAAAAACCATTTCAAAGCTCTGAGTTGTTTTAAATTATTAATATTTCAAAGAATTAAAATAACATAGAAGTGAAAAGGACATATGGGAGTTTTCCACTTTACTTTAACATTTATGTCTGAAACAATATATAGTAAAAAAAAGCTTTTACAACTTCAGGATAAAAAGTAAAATGGGTAAACAAAGCAATTCTTCTTTGTTTTGCTTTATTTACCGAATCAATCAGTTTTAAGAACTACGTTACAGTTAAAGTTTTATATCCTTGTGTTTCATGTATTCACGAAAAATCGTATTTTCTTTTCAATAGAAAATTAGCTGTGAAAACTAAAGTATTTCAGTTGTGTTTTTTTTTATTTAAATATTTGATGTTTATGCTTGTCTTATGTGAAGGAATTTCTTTTTATACATTTTCTCATGCAAATAAATCATAGTTTACTTATTTATGAATTAATTATGAACGATTTGAAAAGTACTTATGTTACAAAGTATGTGAATTAAAACAGTATATTTTTTCTTAAATTGTTACTGTTGCTTTTTTCTCCGAATTGTTTGTGAATATGAAAAATTCAAGAATTATCTTGAGATTATAAAACACACTTCCACTATATTTACAAATGATAAAACATAAATATAATTCTGCAAATACAATCCAAACCATGAAAATTAGATGCAGAATACATTATAAATTCCCAAGATAAACATAGTTGATGCTTCTTACCCGAACATCTGATAATTAAGTGGATAGTTACAACTGGTTTAATTGTTGTTTCGAGATTCAAAATTGAGTAAAACCTCTCTTCAATAGAGCACGATACATATAACTAGATATAAATTTGTTTAAAATTATATCAAAGGCTGGAAACCTCATTAGCTTAACTTTGGAAATAACCATAAGTAATTCATCTAATATGTCTGCTCTTAAATTAAATTCAATTCGCTTATTATCTATCAGCAAGATTGTTGAAATTCTAATTATACTCTCCTACGGAATATTTACTACAACATTTAGTATCATACTTAAAACAAGAACCTAATAAAAATGCAACAATAGGAGGACCAATTTCCCTTTTTTAAATCACTTTTTTGTTTTTTATAAATACTTCATAATTGATATAGCCTAGATTTTAATATATTTTCCAGAAAGATGATTATCACATTAAGTTTTCCAATTTCTTTAGACAGCTATTAAAATCAAACCATAGTATGTATGGGATCTTAATTGTACCGAATGATAAGGGACTGGCTTTGACGAAGTAGATTGATGAAGATAGATGAAGGTTATGAAGGTTGGAAAAGTATTTGCATATGACATGTGAGATTACATAAAACAATTAAGTTTACTTCAGTTAAATGAGAAGCTTATTCAACAATCCTATCAGAAAGGAAGGGATCATTAATAAAGCAGTAAAAAAATATCTTTAAGGAATCTACATTTCATTTCAAATAAATTATAAAAAGAATTAAGATTTTTCTTCTATTTTAAAATGTTTGCTCCTGAGTGTTTTTTTTTTTCATTAAATATCTGGATTATTTGATGTTGTTTTTTAAATGCATTATATTATTAATGTTTTGTCGATATTTAAAAGCCTTAATTGATCGTATTTTTTTTAAAGAAAATATTCTACAAAACTTACTTAAAACGGATAACTAATAGGAATTATTTATCCCGACTTATTTCTTTATTCGGTTATCTTCAATGGAGCATGGAACTTGTTTTCGGAAGGAGTAATTGCTAAATATCATATATATATATATATATATATATATATATATATATATATATATATTACAATATTTAATATATACAATATTAATATATACAATATATACAATGTTTAAAAGACCTTATGAAATTTAGCTACCATTCTCATCATGAATTTACTTTTAAAGATATAAAACGAAACATTTATGAACTACAAAATAATTTTATCATAGTTTACATAGATAAAGTACCTGGTAACTATGTTGTGATTTGTAAGTATTTGTATTATAGTATGCTTAATAAACACTTTTTATACAATGGATCTTTTAAAAAATTAGATCTCTTACATAATGAAATTAGTAATTGTATTATTGCAATTTATAAAAAACTAGGTTTTTGCGTTCCTAAAATTATTTCCATATATATTTTTAACAGAAAAATTTCATAAAAGTCCTGCTAAATTTAGAACTGTGGCAAATGGTTTTAAAACATGTATTACTACTGGAGGCAAATTACTTCATAATATTATACAAAATTTTATTAATAATGAATGTAATAAAGCTATAATTAAAAATATTAAGAATATAGATTTTTTTTTTAAATAAAAATATTTATTCAGTTCATAGTTATGACTTTGAAGACATTTTCAATTCCATTGATATCCATGATATTATTAAAGTAATTTTAGAAACTTTAACAGTATTTATAATCTTATTATTAATATTAACAAATTTAAAACTCCCTAGATTTAGTCTTAAGAGAAAATTACATAACTTTAATGGTTCATTATACATACAAAATAAACGCTTGCCACACGGAGGACCAGCAAGCAATAGTTTGGCTAATTTATATCTGCACTTTCATGAATATAATTATATTATTAATAATGACTGTTACATTTTTAGATATATTGAAAATTTAATTATTTTTGGTAAAAATGATAATTTTATTCCCAATTTTAATTTTTATCCAGATTACTTAAACTTAGTTAAAATTAATCATAATCCAATTAAAACTAATTACTTAGATGTAAAATTGTATATTAAGGATTTGAATTTACATAGTAATATTTATGATTAAAAAAAGCATTTAATTATAACATTCTTAAAGTACCTTACTGGAATTCAAATTTATCTATATCTATATAAAGAATTATTATCTTTAATTATATTTATCGTAATAATGCATTAGTTAGCTATAAAGCTAAAACTTATTTAAATCTTAATAATTTTATTAAACAATGTATTGAACATGAATATCCTGCTAACTTTCATTACAATTGTATTTCTAATAGTTCTCGGTGATATACAATATGTATTAATAACTATTATTGACATTATGTTTTAATACTAGTATTTTAACTAATTATGCAATTATTCAATAGATGATTCCACATGTTAAAAAATTAATAATATTATTATTTAAATATTTCCTGTATTCATTTAATTCCCACAAACATTTATATCTATATATATTTATGTTTTTTTAAACGTATATATATAGAGAGAGAGAGACAGACAGAGAGAGACTTTACATTACTCTATCATAATTTTTAACTTTATGCGGTACTGATATTCCTTTGTTGTATTTGCTGGGAAACATAACTAGTTGATACACCCACGAAGTAAGTCTTACTATTTACCTTTTGCATCGATTTTAAATATATACTGTGAATACTAGTAGGCTATAATTTTATCGTTGTATTTTATTAGTTTAGTGATTTCATTTGTAATATTTAAATTTCTCCTAATATTATTTCTTCCTTTCCCCTTTGCACTTTGTATAGATAAATTACAGGTAAAGGTTGGCGAGCCTTAAAACTTGTTTAAACCTGCAATATTGGTTCCTAAGGCTAGGAGTTTGTTATTGTACTACTGAGCCTAATATTTCCTATCTTTAATAGTTATACTTAGGTTCTATAGCTATATGTGTATATATATTTATGGATTATTTATATACATATAAAGTGGTACACCAAGAAGATTTTCTGATTATCGATATATATGATATACATGATTGAAATCGTAATGCAAACAGTGTTTCAGGAATAGATAGCTTAATCCACTAAATGCAGTCGCATAACCAAAAAAAAAACTAACTATATCTTAGTCCACCTCTGCCCCTGTAACAATATGTTGTGCGTCAGATAAATACATAGTAATTAGTACGGATGTCCTCTTGTGGGTTTATTTGTCATATACTTTCCAAAAAGTGAGTAACATTATTGCAACCCAAAGAGGGTCGAAAGGCCTAACGATCAGATACCAAAAGTTGAATTTTAAGAACGAAATTTGGTTACCTTACCATCCTAGAAAAATTTGGAGACTAAAGAAAAACAACAACAGAAAGAAGTATCGTGTCTGTCCGGGAATAATGTTAAAATAAAGTTATTAGGGTTCCTTGAAAGGAAAGGCAACTCTACAAAACGTAGAATATCGTCAACATACTTCTTTGCTTTTGAGGAGCACAACACAGTGCCGGATTACTTATCAGGCGGAGTAGAAAATTGCCATCGGACCCCACGTTTTTAGTGGTCCGAAAGAGCGTATTCTGTTTTCTGTTAGTGCTACAAAAACACGCTACACACAGGGCCCCAAGAATTCGACTGCCTAGGGGTCTCCATGCTGTTTAATCCGACACTGGCACAAACAGTACACTTTTAGAGCTATCACTAGGATGATACGCGCAGGGGTATGAACTACCAAATAGTCATGGATTATCCTCAAATAGTCCTGTTTTATCCTTAAACGCATGTTTACTGTTCAATTGAAGTGGAAACAATTTGTCTCCAGACAGAGAAATTCCAGATAGGAAGATCGTTCCCGGTAGCAATGTAACCACGCTTACTAGAAAGGAACTTAATGATTTCCTTAACTTCAGCCCCTGCTCATTGAGTCACCTATTGATGGCCAATGCAATCACTCCTATTTTGTTTACACATTGGATGATTGATAAATAAATCATGTGTTAATATGAAAACTGAATGGTCTTTGTCGTTATTCTCTGTCACCCATTAGCTTCTTGATACTTTTTACCACCAGTTTTCACCCATGTTTGCCCCTTTCCTCAAGTGGTGGCATTGTTTCCTCATGAATGTCAACCTTTGAGTTCGAACAAATCTCCTTGCTCTTCAATTGCATGTCCTCCCTACAATGGTATTATCTGCTCACACTGTTAGCAAATTCATTTGTGAGGCAATGGTTTTGTCTACATGTGTCAACAAAACCACCCTCACATGGAGTTAATATCTTAGCTTCGAAATATCTTCAAGTTTATTCACCATCAAGATGTTCTGTTGTTATGAGTTGAAAATTCAGTCTATCATTAATCAATATATGTTAATCACTTTCAAATTCTGTCGTGAGGTACGTGCATGTAGAATTTCTCCCTATTCGGGTTCTCAAATTGTGGAGCGCACCCCCTCGGGTGGCATGATATCCTTATGAGATATGTGCGAGCATATTCAAAAGTTGAAAATGAAAAAATTTAAAATAAGTATCAATTTACAGAAAGGAAGCAAAACAATATACATTCTGACATAACACTTTTAAATATACACTAACACTTACTTATCTTGCACTAATATAATTAATAAGAAAATTATATCATATATACATATATATATATATATATAAATATATATATACACTTGAGTGTGCGAAAAATACACTCATGTCCATAAATTAAGGCTAATGTAGATCAGGCAAAGAAAGAGACAGAAGCAAAACAAATTTGACTTATTTATAAAGTCTATTTATTAAACAAAACGTAAAGAGAAAAAAAGATGCTATATAAGTGACATAATTAATAAAAATTGCGATTTTACTCCTTGGAGCAAATTTCAAAAAAGAAACTATTTACAAAAAAACAGTATAACATGGTTAGTATGATGGTTAATACGGAGTATATATCCCGGATGATGCAATACAGGCCTTACAATGCCTTGGCATGCTCAGTATCAAATTATCAATCTGATCTTGGGGAATATTACTCCACTCATCAAACAATGACCTCCGAAGTTCCGGTAGACAGGTAGGATAGGGTTGATGGAATGCAATTTCTCGACCAAGCATATCCCACACATGCTCTATGGTATTCAAGTCCGGTGAGTATACTGACCAATCCATCCAAACGTGTGATATAATCCGATTGAAGGCATTCGTCTACAGTGTTTGCACGGTGAGGATGGGCAGTGTGATCCATAAACAGAAATTCAGAACCCAAGGCACCACAAACAAACGTACATGTTTTTCCAGAATGACATCCCGATAGATGTGGTCTGTCATCGTTACACTGAAAACATGCATGTCAGTTCTGGAACCAAGAATAATTCCTCCCCAATCGAGCCATCCTGCACCAACGTAACGGTATCGTTCATTGGTGTTCTCTTGGTGGTAACGGGTACGTGGCGCTCTCCATATTAAAGTCCGGCGAGAATCAAACTGCAAACTAAACCTGGACTCGTTGGAAAACATCACACAAGACCACTATTGTGGTGTCCACAATGCATTCTCTCTACTCCAGATTAATCGCAGATGATAGTGAGTTGTGTTAAGTGGAACACATCTGACAGGCTTACGAGCATATAGACCAATATGCCCTAAGCGTCTGCACATGGTCTGCCTTGAAACTGTCGTACCGGTAGCTGAAAAGAGTTGCCGAGACATGCTGATGTTGTGCTTCGTCTGTTTCTTTTGGCAGTAAATGCCAAATACCGATCCTCGTTCGGCGTTGTAACTCGGGGCGACCTGTGCTGTAACATCTACTCTCATTAATATCCTCTTGGAATCGTTGCCAAAGCCTGGAGATGACACTCTGGGTGATTCCAAGTTCCTCGGATACTTTCAACTGGGTATGTTCACGTTCCAATCGTCCAATAATACTACCAGGTAAAAAAATCATCCAAATGCTTCCTTTGTGTCTGAACTATGCGGTTATTGCAATGAAAGGCTTTTAAAGTGCTAGTGAACAATTTTACTTTTTTTGCCACCATTCCTTATATACCTCTCTCTTACACTCTCGTCATTGTGACGTACTATCCATACCATTTGGTGGTTTGCTGTAATTTGCATATTCTTCTTCAAGATGTGTGTGATAATTCTACAGGCGAATTTTTTTTATTTATCAGTTCGATTTCTGTGTTATTCTGAATTATACTTAATTTATGGACATGAGTGTAAATAGGATTGCATCGAAAATGACTTACCCCAGTTTTTAACATCAAACTTTTAAAATTTGTAGCCCAATTTTAAATCGTATAATTTTCAACGCACTCATAATATAACAATATATTGAATGTAATAAAAATGTACTTTGGCGCAAAAGCTACAAAACGACTTTAATTAAAAACCATGAAATTATGTAGCTAAATATTTTATTTTGCATTTTTATTTTGACAAGCCTAGATCTAGTTATTTTTAAACTTGTTTTTAAGTAAGTATTGATAAACTAATTGTCAAAAGCACTGTGTTTATATATATATATGTCAGGTCCCAGGCCTGCTAATAAAATAAAAAGGGCATCATCTCTATAATAACGTTTTTATATTTTGCATCAATCATAAGAAATCTAACATTGCGGATATTTGGTGTGCAACAGAGTAGAACAATAATCAAGACTTTGGCGAGAGTTTACCAACTAAGCCTTTTCGAGTAAGCGTTCTCCTTCGTCTGCGCTCGCTCCACATCTTTAAATAGGCTTACTTATCCACAAATCCTTACTCCATGGTAAAGAGAGATTGCTTTATTTTCGCTTATTACTTAATTAATTTTGAAGCTAAACTTGTATAACCTGATATATATATATATATATATATATATATATATATATATATATATATATATGTATATACATATATATAAATGTATAATATGTATGTATATACATATATATAAATGTATAATATGTATATATATATATATATGTATGTATATACATATATATAAATGTATAATATGTATATGTGTATATATATATGTATATACATATATAAAATGTATATATATATGTGCATATATATATATAATATGTATAATATGTATATGTGTATATATATATATATATATATATATATATATATATATATATATATATATATATATATATATATATATATATATATATATATATATATAAATATATATATAAATATATATATATATTATATATATATATATATATATATATATATATATATATATATATATATATATATATATATATATATATATATATATATATATATATATATATATATATATATACAAGGATGTTTTAAGGCATGGTGATACAAAGGAGACAGTGCTTTAAAAAAATGATTTGAATAATTTCAATGGTCAAATGCTTTTCCTGATGTATTTTCTGAAAAACTGAAAATTTCGGACGATATGTCAATTGGCTACATCAGCGTTTCTCAAAGTGTGGGTCGCGTCCCCTAGGGGGCGTGATTACTCTACGAGGGGGCGCGAGCATATTAAAAAGGTCGGAAACAAAAGAAGATTTTTTTAAAAAAATATTAATTTACTGAGAGTAAACAAACAAAAGGCATTCTGACATAATAAAAATAAAATACATATTTACACTGATATAATCTATATATATAAAGGAGAAAAGCCATTTACTAACTCACTCACTCACTGACTAATCACGATATCTCCGGAACTATTAAACCTACAGACTTTAAATTTGGTAGGTAGGTTCCCTTCATGAAGTAGACGTTAGCTAAGAACGGATTTTGCAAAGCTCGAACCCCAAGGGGCGTTACGGGGGTTTAAGGGGCGTTATAGATAATTATCTCCATTACTAAACTATTATATGTACAGTCGTGAAACTTGGTACACAGATTTGTTTCATAAAGTAGAGATTCCCTACATAATGATTTTTACAAAAATCGACCTCCAAGGGGCATTGAGGGCGCTTAAGGGGCGTTATCGAAATTATTTCCATTTTTAAACTATTAGACGTACAGTCTTAAAATTTAGTAAGCGGATTCCTTTCATAGGGTACAGATCCCCTACAGAATGGGTTTTGTGAAAATTGACTCCCAAGTGGCGTTGTGGAGAATTAAGGGGCGTTATAGGCAATTAACTCCTTTTTTAAACTATTAGACGTAAAATCTTGAAATTGAATAAGCAGATTCCATTCACTGAGTAGAGATCTGTCTTAAGATGGGCTTTGTGAAAATCGTTTCCTAAGTGGCGTTGAGGGGGCTTAAGGGGCGTTATACATAATTATTTCCATTTTTAAACTATTAGACGTACAGTCTTGAAATTTGGTAAGCGGATTCCTTTAATAGAGTACAAATCCGCGGTAAAACGGATTTTGTCAAAATTTGACTCCAAGTGGCGTTGTACAGTATTAGGTGGCGATATAGTAATTAACTCCTTTTTTACACTATTAGACGTAAAATCTCAAAATTTAGTAAGCTGATTCCATTCATTAAGTAGAGATCCGCTATAAGATGGGTTTTGTGAAAATCGTTTCCTAAGTGGCATTGCGGGGGCTTAGGGGGCGTTATAGATAATTATTTCCATTTTTAAACTATTAGACGTACAGTCTTGAAAATTGGTAAGCGGATTCCTTTCATAGAGTACACATCCCCTACATAATTGGCTTTGTGAAAATCGACCCCAAGTGGCGTTGTGGAGAATTAAGGGGCGTTTTAGGCAATTAACTCCTTTTTTTAAACTATTAGACATAAAATTTTGAAATTGAGTAAGCAGATTCCATTCACTGAACAGAGATCTGCCATAAGATTGGTTCTTTGAATATCGTTTTCTAAGTGGCGTTGCGGGGGCTTAAGGGGCGTTATAGATAATTATTTGCATTTTTGAACTATTAGACGTACAGTCTTGAAATTTGAAAGCGGATTCCTTTCATAGACTACAGATCCGCTACAATATAGTTTTGGGAAATATTGATCCCCAAGGGTCACAGAGGGGATTAAGGGGCGTGATAGATAAATATTTCCGTTTTTCAACTAATAGAACCACCTGCTTGAAAATTAGAAGGTATGTTCCATTCATGGAATAAAGTTCCTTTTACAAAGTTTTTTGCGGAAACGGACCCCCAAAGGAGTGAGTTTGCGAGTGATTAAGGCGTGTTATAGTAAAATTCCTGTTTTTGAATTTAACTCATTTACTTGAAATTGGTTGAGCACTTTTCTTTAGTTGAATAGAGTTCCACTAAGAATGGATTTTACGGAAATCAACTCCAGGGGGAAGCGGGTAGAGTTATTGGGGCGTATTGATAGACAAAATTCCAGTTTTTGAACTGTTAAGACTATAATAATAAAAATTGGTTTGCGTGCTTCTTTTGTTCATTTGGAATCCGCTAAGAATGCTGTCAACGAGGTATTGAGGATAAAAATTCCGTTTTTGCTCTGTTAGATTTAGACTTGAAATTCAACACGCATGTTTATTTTATGGAGTAGAGATCCACTTAAAGTTGCTTTGGTGGAAATCCACTTGATTATTATGTTAAGTGAACGATAAAAATCTTTCTACTTCTGTTTGAGATATAAATAGAAATTAGATATTATAATGTATGCTCTTTTTATATCAAGGGGCGAGAGTGTAACAGCTATAAATATATTTTTCAATACAATCGAATTCTTAATGCTAGATATCAATAATTAATATATATGTAAACAGTATACATATATATAACATCGTGAAATACCCAGTGAAGCGGGTGGGTAACGGCTAGTACACTTATAAATGCATCAGTACTGCACAACGTATTTTATACACGTAATTTAACAATAGTAAGCTAAGAACAAGTTTAATACTTACCAGTGACTTCATGGGCTATGGCAAAACGTACACCGACGCTTCGCAAGAGACCCAGGTTTTTAGGGGCTCTAAAGCCTGATTTCCGCCTAGTGCCCATTCTTTGTCAAATCCATCTTTGGGGCCCAATACCTGACTTTGCAAGGGGGCGCAAATGTTCTCCATTACGCCACTGCCCCTGAGCTTGTCATAAACAAAGTTGTATACAAACATTAACACTCATCTTGATAGTTTGTATGATTTATAATTAATCTCTTAAATGCCGATTAAAAGTTATGCGTTTCGCTCCCTAATGCTATCATTTTCCACGTAGGCGCGCGTGTGTGATGTACCGGAGGGGGATATAAGTAATACATATGCAAATGCTCTGAAATATGTAAATCCTTCGCAAACACTGTCAAGGATCTTTTAATGCCAAAATAATTATATGTATGGCAGGGCACAGAACAAATTTTACATTGGAAAGACGTATATATACGTTTTAGGGCAATTAATGCTTTGGCTGAGTGACACGTTTGTATACGCCCGTTGTACATAAAAAGATAATAGTAGTATTGTATCATTAGTGTAAAAGTACAGTATTATTGAATTATAACATTGTTATTGATGAAAATTATGATTGAATATTGGGTCGCCAAAGTTGGAAATTTGTAAAGCACTGTGCTACATGTGATAATCGAAGTATGGTGGTAGCCATACCACCATACACCATCATTACTCAATCAGTCAAAAGGAGTTAATTGGTTGAGCTGGCGTGTGAGATTGTAAGTTGTTGCACATGTATTTGTTTCGGGTTACTGTTTGTACGAAAATTTGACAACATATGCTATGTAATGTCTGCTTTCAATGGTAATATGCTTGAACAATTGTGTGGGGACCCAGGGCCTACTTTTGCTTAGGGGACTGGAGCTCAGAAGGTCTTAAGACATCCCTCTCTCTTTCTCTCTGTCTCTCTCTCTCTCTCTATATATATAACTCTTTTTATGCAAATATCTATCAAAATTGTTTAATTCAAGTCACAAATAATTTATGAATGCAAAATGATGATTAAATCGTATTAGAATAATGGAAAATTGAAATAAATGTTACAAAAATAATTTAGATAGATTACAACTTAATTTCTGAAACCAAGTTTATTCTGTCACATAACACATCAATCTAGTTTGCTTAAAACTCCTATTTACAAAGACAAAATTTTGTCTTGGAAATAATTTTTGGAACATTCCTCGAAATAAATATATATGGAGCGATAGCAAATATTTACAATTTGGACTGTCAACTTTAATAACTTCAACATTTTTTACCGGAATAATCTTAAAGGAAAATATTTGTCTGTTCTGTAAAACTTAATAGAAAATTTATTCCAAGTAAAAGATTTGGAAAAATATTGTGCTACAGTTCATTTTTATTTTCTTATACTTTAGCTTTATGCTTAATGGTTACAATGTTTCTTGTTGTGAAATGTTTTGATATCACTAGCATAAGAGTTTGCTGTTTGTTATATCTACTGAATGTTTGTTTAAGTATATCACCTTGTGTAAATAAATATTCTGACAAGTTGATTCGAAACAATTAATATTTAAAAAAAAACCTATCGCTTCTTATTTATACATTCTAAAATATTTTAGCAACAATTCCTATTTTAGCAAATTTTAATTAAATTTTTAATTTAGGTTTTTATTAGATTCCTTTATTGATCTCCTTTAATGATTGAGTACGATAGGTCGAAATCACATATCTCTGTAAAACATTTTTAATTGGTTAGATCTAGAATTAGTAAAATAATCTTTTTGGACATACATTGAAATTTACTTTATGTTTCAAGTACCCCAAATTATATCAGTATTTTAAACATATGCTTTAGTAATAATGTTTGTGTATATGTTTCATCAGTAGAAATGCTATAGTTATTAATCTAATTTAGGATGGTTTAAACACGTTTTATAATTACAAGGTCATAAATACCATGACATTTTCCAAGCTATCTCATATTCGAATTAAATTCTAGATTTGAATGCAGAAAATAATATATAACCACGATAGGAATTTAGTTGAATTATAACTAAATGTACGCATTTCGAGTGATATCCTATAAACGGCCATGATAGTATTTGAGTAGAACTTATGCACAGGGAAATTGGCAATATATGTAAAAATATATTAATAATTGAAACATTTAACTTATTTGCTCAAATATGGTAATATGTAATATTTTGGGAATTTAGTTTGAAATGTGTGTAATAATGTTTTCGAAAGAAGGTTAAAAGGATGTTTTTCTTGGTTATTATATTACTACTTTCTCTTAAACTAAAACAAAAATTCCCGCTTATCAGGGTAAGATTATTTATCCTTATCTTACAAAAAACTAAAATAATAAAAAGAAAATTTGTTTTAATGCTAAGTATAGATATTATTTATTGCTATTACCCAAAAGTTTGATGTTACTACTTTTAACTCAAAGATTGAATTTAAAAATCGTTCAATGTTGATTTCAGTTAAGTTTAATGGTTTTCTTTTTTATATTTTTAAAGAAAATTCGTAACATTTGTATGCAATAACACATTTAATAAGAAGAACTAAATTCGAAGTGAAGTCTGATTTTTACTGTCAATAGTCACTTCTGTTGTCGCAACGAAAGTAAAATAAAGTAGAAAGAAATCGATTATAGAAGATCGAAATATCTTTGGAAGTAGATACCAAATACTGCTCAAAAAGTTTTAGAATGAAGTCTCTTTTTTCCCGGAAAAAAACTAAATTGTATCGTAGAATATGGTTATTATAGGAAAACAATTCACTTAAATTTGTTACAATTTGCGATAAAAATGTGATGTAGTATTAGGCTTGAATATAAAATATTGTTTCTTTGAAACAAGTTACCTCTTTAAAACCTGTTAATAGTGGCAAAGTTTAAACTGATGAAACAAAGCGATTTTCAAGAAATAAATTAATATTTTAATTATATGTGTATACTAAGCTAGTATTAAGAAATTGGAAACAAAGCTACAGCAAATATATATACATACATACATACATATATAATTAAATATATGTATATTATACTTCTAAAATTAATTGTACAACCGATGTTTGTTTTATTTTGCATGGGTGTTAAAAGTATTTCCTTTAAAATATTAGAAATGTTTCTATAACCACACACCTTTCTCTATTTACATCATTTGCAATTTTTTTCAAAAGATGCATTAGAACTTCATTTTACTTTTTAATGTAGAATGAATTCATACGGAAAGCATGCAATTAATATGATTTCTACTTCTGTAACTATGTTTTTATCATGCATTGATTTTAATTAGATAATTTAATTAAAAGTACTTTTAAGAGGTTTATTTATAAAAAAAAGGTCGAATGAGATTGCTTTCAACCTCGCAGTAAAACACGCATCAAATATATAGTACATGCTTTTCTCTCAGTTTTATAAATATGGGCAATTTTACTTTACAATAAATTAACCTGTGCAGTTAAGGTCTTATAAATATTATATAGGGTAAGTTTTTCGTACAAAAATATATATACTGTGATTTAAAATTTTAAAATAAATATGAAAACATTTTATTTAAAAAATTTACTTCGTTATTGCTTAGCGTTACTTATTTTAAGCTTTTGGAAGTAAAATAATACTTCAAATTAGCACAGTTTTTATATTTTATTTTGAGTTTATTTTAAACTAAATTAGACTCCTTACCCAATTTTAAAATATTATTAAAAACAAACGAATTAATAATAAAGAAAAAGGGAATAAATATATATAAATTTGTATTAATGCTAATATAATGTATGTAATACTTAAAACAGTTTTTAGCAAAAAAATGCCTAAAAATTCGAGCTTGGAAACAGATTTTTATTTCTGATGAGAAAAAATAGTGAAGATAAGTGTATTAAATATTCATATTTCTTTACAAATACAGCTACATTCTACATTCTCAATTGTGTTCAAAGTGTCTCTAATAGGGAATACACACACCCATATATATGTTTGTGTGTAACATAGTCGAGTCCATTATATGTTGGTTACTTGTATGTAGTTCAGTCGAGGGTTATTTGTGATGTTCTATGTTGATGAAGTTGTGGAGGAAGTCCTTCGTACCAGGAAATCGTGTGTATTAACACACAAACATTCACATCGTAAATGCTAAACAGGGAATGGACAGATATAACAGAAGCGACAAGCAGCTGGAACTTTTTACAGGATGAACACAAAGACGTAAAAAGGGGAGAGCACAAGAAGACTTTTGCTTCTTAGACTAGCAGTGAAGATCACGAGACTCATTTGTAACTAGAGCTGTGATTGGTTAAAACGAGCGGGAAAGAGATTGTCTGATGTATAATTACTATTTGAGATTTTGGCGCTAGTTTTGAACTTAAGAATTACAAGCTTTTTAAAAGACTATTAAAAATAGTCAAATGAAAGGATGCTAGAGGGAATTATTAGATAATATATTTATGAAATACTTCTATAATATTTCTGGAGACTTGTAAAATTAATTTTAAGACGTGACAAGTGGATGTTATTACTGCAGCGAACCAAAGTTAGAGCGTGGCTGGTTGTGTGTGAATGATACTGTTTGTGGATGCATTTTCTATGATGGGATTGATTAGGCAGTCATATACCTCAAAAAACCAGTTTATTCACATCTGGAAACACATAAAGATCAAGTAGGGACGGCATTACACACAAAAAAGCAAACATCATGGCGCAAACACAAAGACAAACACAGAACGCGCTGCAGCCAGCTAATTACATGATGAAGGCAAGCACACAAAAAAGAGGAGAGAGAGAGAACCGAGATTTCCAGAAACATCGGTTTTTATACCCGACGGTGAAGACCACGTGGCATTTTTGTAATAAGAGCTCTGATTGGTTACAATGGGCGGGAAAGGGATTTATGATGTAATAATATTTTTCAATTACGATTAAGATCAGGGTGTTAGTTTCGAACCAAATAATTAAAAGATTATTTGAATATTATTAAAAAGAGTTAATTAAAAGGATGCTAGAGGGAATTATTGCATTTATATATACTTTTTCAATTGGTACCTTATTTTATTTTATTATATTATATATATAAATATATATGTTTCTGAATTATTCCATTGAAAATCAATCCCACCTTTATTAACCTATTTGATAATTTTATATTCTGAATTGTTAAGTACTGAAAAGATTGATGCTGAAACTTTATTTTTCAAAGAATGTAATTAATTATAGTGTTTAAAATAAAATTCTTCAATTCATTCCTTTTAACTAAATTTGGTTGACGCATTGCAAAAAGTCAAAAGGAAATTTAAATCGTATAATTACTTCCAATTAAAATCTTATTAGAACTAAAACTTCTTGCGTACTAAAAATCTGGAAATCCCTTTCAAACGAGGTTTTGAAAGATTCTCAGTATGATACTGAAACTTAGATAACCTGATTATCCTTAACCAGTGTTCGAAAGTGTCTAGACTTAGATCTATAATGAACATTTGTTGTAATGATGAACTATGACAAATTAACATTTATTTTGAAAAGTATGCTTCCAAGGCACTTCCACTTGAAAATAATATAGATTACATTCAAAATATTATTAATAAAATTTTACTCTTTAGTGGTGTATTTCCATAATTTGACATTCTATGCGATTCAAAATTCAAAACGGATTAAAAATGGATTACTTTCCCCGTCTTCTACTTATTTTTTTTTCTTTTGTATGCTTGTATTTAAATATTTTTCTTTAATTATGTTATTTTTGAAATACACTATATTTAATATGGCTTTTAGAATATATATTCAAGAAAGAAATGAATGTATTTGTTATTATTATTGCCTTTGGGGAAACTGTAATATCTCCGCATTTATACTACAGCCAAAAATATATAAATTTTCTGTTTTTGTAAGATAATTTTTCATATCGATCTCTGTCTGCGACAGCTACTTAGCTGCTGTATGTACATGCTATTGTTACTTCTAATTAAAAACAACTGATTTCACTGGTGATTTTAGAGAATTGAATTATGTTAGGAAATCTTTAATTATATTTTTGTTACATTAGTGGAATTTTTTGTCTATGTCTCTTGGGTGTTATTTGTCTCCATTTATTCAAATTCAGACCATACTGCACAGTTCAAATATTTTTTGTCTTATTTTATTTTTTAATTAAATCGTAGATACATTTGCTAATGGGAATAAAAAGCAATAAATACATGATTTTCACTTTTATTCAGACTTCAAAAGTTTTTTCTGGAAGTAAGCCGCATAGTGAAATTTACAATTTATATCCCTAAAGCATTTTATTCCAGACGCTTAGAACAAGTTTATAAGCAAAAAGATATATTTTATCTTATTTGAAGCCCCGAAAGAAAATTCGAACTTTATTCCCAAGGAATTGGTACTTTCTGTACGCATAATTTCATAAAAATGAAATAAACTTCCATTGAGAGGCTATATGAACAACTAGCTGTATTTTGACTGGTAGAGACAGAAATGTTTTAAGCGCAATCTGCTTATATAAAAACCCGAGTTATTTTAAAGCACATATTTCTGAAGGATATATACGCAGCACGTTCATTTTAAATGGCGCGTTATTCCTGAATAGTTTAAATAGAAACATTTTTTCCCGCTGATACTTTTTACGACTATAGAGTTTCTAAGATCTTTTCGCATGAAACTTCTGCAATGACCTGGAAGGATAACCTAGTGCCATTAAACGATGCTTTCTTTTGAAATGGCGCTCGCTTTTACGCCTCTTCTTTGTTAAGACGCAAGTTCTTCCATAAAAACTACCGATGATACTTTTTCCCCAGATGTTTATTTTCATTATTCAAGAGTAAAGTGCTTCAAGTATAACTCCTTCCCTCTTAAATGATACACAAACATCATTTGAAAAAGGTCTCTTTTCTGGTGTAGAATAAAGAAAGCAATGAACCTGTAAGATGGTTTAATTTAGCGGTTGAGTTGGTACAAGGCTTAAGAATTACAGGCAATTGTGAGCTAAATTGAATTTTGCACTTTAGTTTATCGCCGCGTACGGTTTTATTTCATTAAAGAAAATTGAAAATGTGTTTTCACGTAGACTCAATTACATATGTATAAGAGCAGATATTTTACTGTGTAAAATATAATTATTGAATAATAAAATTTGAAACCATAAAAAGATTTTTTAAAAAAAGTATAATACAAATTGAATAAAGAAAATGTTTATAGGAAGCATTTCCTATCATTCCGCAATCATGTGCATACATTATTATTGAACATGACGATATTCACATAATTTTAAAAGAATTGTACACATTTAAGTTATGCCTTAAGAAATGGGTGTTTAACATGATTTAACAACATAGAGAGAAGTAAATTGTTCAAGATACTGTACTTCATTTCAACGGAATACTTATTCCCAATTTATGTTAATATGCATGCCCATGGAATGCAATGGTGCTGCGTAAATGATATTTCTTCATGAGGATCCACAGATACGAAGGGATGTTAAGACAGTTGTTGTAATCGCATAAAATGATTTCGGGAAAATTGTTATTTTAGCTAATTAAGACAATAGTTTATATGAAATGCGTTCTTTAAAAAATTAAATTTCGATTGATTTTGTGTTAAAATAAAATCTAGTTTGGGAGGTGTGACTTATATATATATATATTTATACGAGATAAAGAAAGCAAAATTAAATTTTAGTACAGGTTCGCACTGTCAAATCTCAGGGAACTGGGCGTCAAAATTACCTGCACCGATTGGTATCACCTATATGGTGCCGCACTAAGAAGAGATACCTGCTTTCGGTGAGTGTACTAAATAGATTGATGAACTCTATTAATAACTGTTCATAATTTGCCATTAGAAATAAAGAAAACTGTATTGTATAAGGGAAAGTCACAAAAACGCGTAAAAAGACTTTTCTAATTGGTCTTTTCAAGATTTGGAAATAGCAATAGTATCCAGTGCTGAATGAGAGTTAATCAACCACACTTCCACACATCATGTCATTCGTCTTTCCTCGCAGTTGTTTGAGTGCAGGAGACCGTCCAGCATGGCAGATCCATTGTTGATCTGCATCAAGGAGGAAAGGAGGGCAATGATCCACCTTCTAGTTATGGAAGGTATGATACCTGCGCTGGATACTAGCCATTTCTTCCATCACTATACGATGAGCGACGATGACCCTTAGTGGTTGACGTCGTTGAACTACCCGATAATTCGCCGTCACAAAAAGAAGGTTTTCCCTTTTTGAATCACTCTATCCATTCGTAAATCTTATTTCGCTATAAACTGCTGTCCCGATACTGCAGTTGCATGTGAGTTTCCACAGGTTTCACACCTTCCTCAAACAAAGACGAATCACTGTCCTCCCATCCTCATCGATGCATATCATCAATCGAGCTGCCTTGTTGAACAGTCTGCTACAAACCAACGACTGCGAGGGAAGAGGAAGGACATGTTGTATAGAGGTATTCCCTTATTCAGACATGAATATCAACATTGTTGCCAATCTTGAAGGAGAAAATCCAAAAAAGTCCCTTTACTTTTTGACTTTCCCTACTTTATTATATGATAAAGAGAAAGAAATTATTCGAACACTCTCTCTATATATATATCCCCTTGCAGAATCGCATTGAAAAAAATTGCATGGAACAAAGTAATTATAAAAAGTATCATTTGTTCTTTGTAAAATATACGTCTCTTATATATGAATAATTCTTCCTTATTAACATATGGTTAATAAAATTGAATAATTCATTTAATTAATTAAATCTAATTTAGCAACAAGCAATTAGAAATCTTATACAAAAATTATCTTTCAAATGGTCTGCATTGTTTCAGCTTATTCTTTGAACACAGCGAGACCCCAAATGTGGGAACCACATCCCTGGTGGCACCATGTAGTGGCTGCTCTCACTACCAAATTTTGATGCTTGAATTAATCTCCCATCAGATGCTAAGTATTGCCGTTAATAAACTTCAACAAGAGTAACAGAGCCCAATTGATACTCAAGGGATATTTTACATGCCTAGTAATTACATGACATGCGTGCCTACAATATACATATCCAGAAAATACATTGATCCTAAACATGATGGAAACCTGAACCTTCTTTTTAAGAAGCCGGTATGCTACCTCTAAGCTACCGGGCTGTCGTAAATCAAATATAAAAATTCGGAAAATAGGTGAATTAAAATTTGCCAATTCGTTTTGAACTTCATGTCGAATTTTGGGTACTACAGACAAGTATCAAAAATCTTATTTACAAATAAAATAATTATAACAAGTTTAAGTGGGTTTTTTTTTAATTATTATATTCACAAAGGAATTTTTTTTTCGTTCAAAACATTTTATTTGTTTTGTTTCAATAAATATAATAACAATATATTTTTTCTCATTAAAAATTTTAATCCTTGAAAAGTTTAATGATGTATTTGTTTTATATATTTGCTCATTTATTTCAAATCAATAATTTTAATTAAGATTATAATTGAACCATATAATTATTTCGAAAACGCGGATACTGTTTTTTTTAAAAATTATGTACAATGTGATATGAAATCCTACTTAATTATTCACGGCACAGATTTCATCCAAACTTATCTTAATTAATTATTTACTGGGAACGAATGAATACTAAATGAGTACTAGATATGAACAATTTTTTCAGAATTCAAGCACATTTTTCTAGTTTCCTTGACAATATTTTGAAAGAATATGGAAGAATGAAAATTTTTTAATAAGTTTTGATAAATTCCTGAACATACAATTATGGTTTTCGATTTGCATTCCTATAAAAAATTAGTGTCAGAGAAAATTTTTAGAGCCTTAATCATTTAATGTAAGCATCTTTTAAACATTTTTCAACAACTTTTTCCTTCATCAAACAGTTTGTTATATTTAACTTTTTGCAAGTTTTTATTTTTAAATATTATTTTTCCCTCTCTAATATTTTAAAGAATAATTTAACAACAACAAAATAGTTAGTGTCTCCGGAAATAATTTAAATGTCCATACTTTCCTTAACCATTACAAAATACCCATAATAAAATATTTATATTGTTCTTTATCTATATTAGAGAAGTGTAATTTTAAATATATATACAGGGTGTCCCCGAATGCCATGTACAAACTTAGAGGGAAGGTAGAGATCATCCTGAGGAGCCATATTTCTACAGGCAAGCAGAGGCGTAAATGTAACCCTAACGAGATAAAGATATTTAAAGACAGTAGGGCCACAATGTAGAATTTAGTGTAAAACGCTTTATTACAAAAAAAACCCCAATAAATTAAAAGTATGACATTTAAGCATCACATGAGGTGTTTGAAATTGTTGTCATTGGCATGTTTGCACGAACGACACCGACGCGACAGGGATTGGCGGACATGCTCTAAATAACCGGGCGTTTCATGGATCGTAGCAACAGCGATGGATATTTGTACCACCAGGTCCATTTCAGAATTTATGGGTGTTTCGTCAATCATGACTCTGAAAAATCCGTGTTCCGTCAGGTTCTGATGCCCCCAAGAGAACATTTGATGATTCGGTTGCCACGTCGTTGGGTATCTTTCCGCATACAATTGAACAGAAACACATCCATTTCCGTTGGCCAGGCAGTAGATGAAGTGGATATCCGTCAACTCGGTGTTCGTATAACGATTCTTGTTCGTCGCACACTGTTCATGTCTGAAATAGAGGAGGCCACATATGTCGACCTTGCGAGCTCACGTACAGCGCCACCTTTGGTGTTCCGACCTTCCTTTCCTTTGTAATAATGGCTTCTTGAGATGTTATCTAACTTCCCTCCAAATGTGTATAGGTGGTGAACCTTTTTGGATCAACGTGCGATGTTTTCTTTAAGAAATGATTAAGGAGTAATAGAAGTGCCGTCAAATAATTTCGACTTGTGATTTTTGAGAAGAGAATCAAACTAAATACTAAAAACTCAAAACTCTTTAATTACAACGACAAAATACATTTTGCACAGTATAGTAGTAAATATTTTGTTTTTAAGAGCAAATCAAATTCAAGTTAAATGTGTGTGAATTTTGTAGTGGTAGATTAGATGACAAATAACTTAGAATTATAAGATGTTACTTTTACCACAGAACGCAATTTGAATTTGATTAATCTCCCAAACGGTTTGTGAATCTTTAATTTTATTCATCTCTGAATACGATGACTCGCAGACGTTGGTTGATGAAAATATGGTTAAAATAGCATGAAGCAGTTTTTTTCAAACAGCTAAATCAGTGCTTCTCAAAGTTTCAATATTCGCGACCCAATATTAAATAATAAATTTCATCGCCCCCCTTCCTGCAATTGAATTCAATAATAATATACTTTGACGCTGAAACTGCGATACGACTTTAACCTCTTTAAGGACCACCGCCGTATATAGACGTCTTGCTCAGCCAAAGCGTTTATTTTCCCGGATGTATATATACGTCTTTTCGAAGTAGGAACTTTTCTGTACGCTTCTATTCATAAAATTATTCCGAAGGTTTTGGAATGCAATAAAAGGACCTTGAAAATTTTTGCAAAGGATATACTTATTTTAGGTTATTTACTTCTTTTTTTATTCTTTCCCCCTCCCCCATTACATCACATACGCACGCCTACGTGGAAAACGGTTCGGATTGATTAGTGGATCGCTTAACTTTTAATCGGCAGTCAAGGGATTAATTATAAACCGTAAAAATTATCAAAATAAGTGTTAACGTTTGTATATAATTTTGTGTGTGACAGTCCCATGGGATCAATGGTTATTATTAAAATTGTCCTTAACTTAGTATTGCTAAATTAATTATAAAATACATTTTGTAGCACTGATGCATTTATAAGTGTAACACATCAGTTTTTAAATGTGTATTTTATTGTTTTATTATATCGGAATGTATTTTGTTTGATTATTTTCAATAAATTAATAATATTTTTAAAATAACCTTCTGTTTTCGAATTTTCAAAATGCTCGGGCCCCCCTCGCAGAAATATCACGCACCCCAAGGGGGTCGCGCCCCACAGTTTGAGAAATACTGAGCTAAATGTATCTGATATCGTATACCATTTTTCCAAATTTTCATACTAGCATTTTAACTTATATTGCTTGTTAATCCTTCTGTTTTAATCAATTTCAACTGTCTCCTTTTTTTCAACAAATTTTTGAATTAGACTTTAAATCAATCACAGTCGCATTTCAAATATTTCTATTTACAACCAATAGAATTGGGAAAATTTCAATTTATTAAATCAACTCACATCAAGGTACATAAAAAAAACTTGAGCGTTTCCGATAATTCTTTTAACTGAGAAACTCTCGCTGAAAACTGTGACCGATCACTCATGTTTCTCCTAATACATTGAACATTGCTATTTTGAATTAAAACGCAAACCGTTTTGATCGGAGGGGTGTCTAAAATATTGTGTCGCGTGCCATCAATGGCACGCGTGCCAATGGTTCGTCATCCCTGGTTTAGGGTATTCGGGGACACTTTCCATATACTCTAAATATTATAAATCTTTTTTCATACTGTGATTGCGCTGTGTATTGAGTATTCCATGTTCTTGAGCGCAATACTGTATGGACCATATATCCGCAAAGTGTTTTTTATAATCATTTCGTACATTGAGATATCGATATTTTCTTCCATATGAATAAAATAGCTTTCTAATTCAGGTTTTATTTTTTTAAATAAAAAAATAACTGGTGTTTCCTGTTTTTTTTTTAAAATTGATGTTTCCCTGCTTAGTGGATTTTTAAAATTGATGTAATTAATTATTTTTAAATATTAGAAAACAAACAAAACGTAGTGAGATCAAACAGAAAATTATGTTTAAGAAAAAAGTAAGAAAAGTAATAAAAAAGCAAATTTTTTTTACAAAAATGAATTTTATTTTTTCAAAGTGCTGAATTTACTCGAATCTAAGCTACCATCGATTCTAAGCAGCACCCCAAACTCTCAAAATGGTTTTTTGAAAAAAATATTGTCATCAATTCTAAGCTGCACCTCCAATTCTATCCATGTTCTTGCAAAAAATATTTTTTTACCAAAAAATGTGTAAAAGGTTTATTAATATCCGATGTTTAAATTTTTTTTTTAAAAAAAATTAATGAGAAATAATAAAAAAAAATATTTATTTTACCAATATTAAAATTTATTTACCAGTACTATACACGACAAAAAAACTTTACCAGTATCGTACCTGAACCTATAAATGCCAATATAATGTTCCGAAAATGATTCGCTATTCCCATTGTGATAACTCATTTTGCCATCCCCCCCACGATGTTTTCTTCCGTACCATCCAATGCATTTGTTATGCAACATTTTTTATTTCTTTTTAAAGAATGTACTCGTAATAAAGTCTCATTGGAAACCTTTTTTCCCAACACAGATATAGTATATTCTACTATTTCCGAAGCCCTTGCTTTCTTGATATTTGCGGAAGAAGTTAAAGGGTGGTTTTCGAAATGTAACCAGTTGTCGTACAATCTCTTTACGTAGTCCTTAAATGGCTTATTAATGCTTACGTTAAAGGAGTGAAGCTGGTTTGTTACACCGCCCGGCAGTATGAGCAAATCACATATTTTTCCTCTGTTTCTTGTTTAGTGAGTCTGTCAAACGATCTTTAAACTCATCCATTTTAAAATCACATTGAACTAGTATTGATATTATTACCGATACATTTGATAAAAATGTAGCGTATATATATATATATATATATATATATATATATATATATATATATATATATATATAAGTTAACATACGTCCAGACAACGATGTTTAGGATAAACTGAATACAGAAGATAATTATGGAATGGGATAAGTCAACGATACAAGTGGCCAGAATGGATGGTTACGGTTTTTTAAAGGGGTAGAGGGACTCATAATTTCCTCTTTCCAACAAATGTTTTACTTTCGATTCTAGGACGTACCCGATTTTCAGTAGCATTAACACTGGGAAATTATTGCAGTATGGTGTATTGCAGTTAGTATGGTGTATTGCTATTTTTTCAGTGTTAACCCAATTACTAACCTTAATTTCTATGAGAAATTGAGAAAAAGTAGTTTTAGTTAGTTCTGATATGAAAGCATGCCAGTTTTAATAATTAAAATTGCTAAAACTTTGTTTTCTTTGAAAGTTTATTGATATAAAATTACAGATTTAAGAAATATTTTGAAAAAAAAAAATATTGATTTCTTTTTTTATAGTTATTAATACTTTTTTTAAATATTTTTGACACTATTACATTCCTTTTCAATGGAATAAAGCTAAAACTGAATTATTAGAAAAACACTTAATAACAACAATGAAAAACATATACACTATATATGTATATATAAACAAAGTTTTAAATAATTTTTCTCTTCAAAATTCATGCAAAGATTTATTTCAATTAATGTAAAATTAAATGCAATGCATAATGACCTCATTTTCGTGTATTTTTTAGCAAGAACTTGAAAGAGAATTACTGCATAAGATAAATTCCGAAATATATGAATTTATATTTTTTTCTCTTCTGTAAATTTTTTCACTTTCACTAATTCCAATAATCTGCATAAAAAGTACACTAGATAGAGCTTACGTCCATTACACTAATGGATTTTAGTAACCATTAACAGAATTAAGAAGAATTACCGACAGGAACAACGCATTTTTTTCGCTATCGTAAACACTACGACAAATGGAACATAAATTAGAAGATAAAGAATTTGAGAAGAGGAGAAGATTTGCTGCTCACTTGGGCACATTTCTGCTTTTTTGTTTTCTTTCTCCTTTCGACTAATCTATATATTACCGAGCTAAAAGTCATATTTTTTAATTTGAAAACATTTGAAATTTTCATGCTTTTATACTGCGAATTAATATTAATATACCCGTATATATATATATATATATATATAGATTTCAAATAGTTTAATAGTTAAAATTATAATACGAATGAAAGTTATATTAATGGTCCACTATAAAGCACTACTCAAAGGCTATTGGTAACAGCTTTAGCCTGCTTGACAATTAATTGCTAAGGAATAAGTGATTTAGGCAAAATTGCGTCTTCGATAGCTGACTAAGAAAATATAAATTCAAGTTCAGAGGTCGTGGTAGAACAGAAATCGTTATCAGCATAAAAGACAACTAGCTCATAACTCATACGATGTTCGACAAAAATAGTACTGGGTGTTATAAATGTTTCTCTGAAACTCCGATTGGTTCTTGCAAAAATTAAGAGCAAAATGTCAGCAAGACATCGTTTGAGTGAATATGAACGTGGACAAGCAGTTAGATGACTGGAAACAGGTCAAAGTGTCACCACTGCAGTTGCTGCAATGGATTTATCGAATAGTATGTTATCGTAATTAAAGAAGGCCGCTGGAATATGAAATGCTTTGCGAAAGCATGCCGGGGTTCGTGGTAGAAACATCACACTTTTAGATAATCATTATGTAAACCTAGTGGAACACAAACTAACAAACACAAATTTCACTCTTGGACAGATAGCTGCAACTTTGCAACTACTACCGAAAGGCATGTTTTAGCAAGAACCATCTCACGGCTTTGAAATGAATTTGATTTGCTTACTCGGAAGCCTGTTCGTTGCATCTCACTTAGACCACGTCATCATCGATAGCGGGAGTAAGGGAACATGTTGGTTGGTATCTAGGAAATTAGAATAAGGCGAAGTTCTCCAGCAAATATCGTTTGAGTGCGACAAGATATTCTGACCACCAATTACTGTGGAGAGATCGTCGGACACATTATGCACAAAAATTTGCTTGTGTACGTGACGGGTACGGCCCAGGCGAGATGGCATGGGGAGGCATCATGCACAATGGCAGAATACTGCTTCATATCTTCGAGCGAGGAAGCGTTATATCACAAAGGTATTGCCGAAAGAATATTCTGGTCCATGTTCTTATTCTTAGGATGCTGTAAGTCCAGACATTCTCTTTATGGATGATAATGCGAGGACACACAGAATCATTGAGATATCGGATACCTTTCTAAGTGAAATTATTATCCACATGCAATGGTCTGCTTATTCTTTAGACCAACACCCTGTTGAAAATGCCTAAGATGCTTTTGGCAGATATGTTGCACAAAGAACTATCCCTATCCGTACAATTCAAGAGCTCAAAGGAATGGGGTAATATCCTCCTTCGCCTCCTTGATAGTTTAGTGAAGAACATGGAGGACAGATGCAAAATGTGCGGTAGTGTCCAACATACATCTTACTAAGGTATTTATATCCGCATCGTTCTGACCTGAAGATCATTATTTTTGTGGCTGTTTGGAAATCATCTAAGAAGCATTTTGAATGTTTTTTTGTTCTTCCATGTGGCGACACCTGAATCATTTTGTACTATAATAAATGCACATCCTCCATACTAAATATGTACTTACTTTCATTTCTCCAATCATTGTCTATTCTTAATTATTCCGAAAAACGTAACTGTTCATTAGCAATTGTTAAGCAGTATAATTTCGAAGCTCATTAAAAGTGATGAGAACGACACCTGAAATAGCATTTCTCTCTCATAAGTACCATTCCACTCCGACCGGAGAAAAATGAGTCTCGACAGATTTAATGCGCAAGCCTGTCCTTTCACACTAGAGGTATTCAATAGCACTAGGCTTGATCTCAGGACAAGCTATCGGCAAGCTCTTGTAAATAACCCAGTGAATCTCAAACTTTCAATGTTTGCGACCAAATATTAAATCATAATTTGTATAGTGACCCTCTCCATACAATAACGATGCATTAAATTCAATACTATACTTTGACGCTAACACTACAATACGACTTTAACCTCTTAAGTCTCTAGACATACATAAACGTCTCGATATACGTGAGTTAAATGCCTTCAGACGTATATATACGTCTTTCAGAAGTACTATGTTTTTGTGAACTGCTACTCATAAAACTATTTCGAAGGCTCTGGAAAACAATAAAATGCCCTTGACAGTATTTGTGAAGGATTCACTTACACTGGCCTCAAAAAGTTAAGGTACAACCGGGTTTTTGTGTCTAATTTGCAAATGAATGAATGTAGAAACAAAAGATTTGGAGGATATGTGCATTAAATAGTTTTTTATTGAATGCGTCATAGAAATTTGTATAAGTGTATTGCAAAAACGATTTATAACAAAAAAAGCAATCTCTGCGGAAAAGTCCATTCTTGGAGAAAACTGCACATCACAGTGTTATGTGGTAAAATGGCATAAAAACAATACAAAAATGGGTTCTAATAAGGAATGTGTCCACCCCTAACTTGAATGCATTGGCGGCATCGATTTCCCATGCTGTTTATTAAGTTGTCGGACACCGGAATAGGAAGCGAAGACCAGACACAGAGTAAGCCTTGTTTCAGCTCATGTAACGACCTTGAGGAGGATTTAAAGCAGCAACCTCTCTGCCAAGATAGTCCCAAAGATGTTCTATCGGATTCAGGTCTAGAGATCGAGCTGGCCATTCCATTCGTTCCAAACCGTGATCCTCCAGATACTCCTCAACAATCCGAGCTCGGTGAGGTCGTGCATTATCATCCATCAGAATGAAGTCGTTACCAATAGCAGCAGCATATGGGCGGACATATGGATCAAGGATCTCATCCCGATATCTAAGACCAGTTACGGTTCCTCCATGGAACACATGCAGGTCAGTGTGGCCACCAAGCGAGATCCCTGCCCAAACCAGGATTCCACCACCTCTATAACTGTGTCTTTCAACAGTGTTGGATTGATGGTATCTAGTGCGCTGTTCCCTCCAGATCAGTAGACGCCCTGAATCACTCTCCATTGTAAATCTGGACTCGTCTGTGAACAGCACAGAAGCCCATTGCTGCTGCGTCCAAGAAACATGTTCTCTTGCCCAGCATAAGCGGTTCCTTCGCTGTCGTCCGTTGAGGGGAACGCACACAACTGGTCTTCTTGCATACAGACCTGCATTGTGAAGACGATTTCGCACCGTAGTAGCGGAGATTCTTCTTCCTGATGCTTGAAAGTGGTCTGCAATGAGCTGCGGCACAGTAGTGGTTCTTCTCCTTCGTGCCGAAAGAGCTAGAAAACGGTCTTCTGCAGGTATTGTAGCTCGTGGTCGGCCTGGAACAGGTCTTCTGGACACAGAATCTTCGGATTGGTATTGATCCCAAAGTCGCTGAACAACACTACGAGACACATTGAGACGTCTAGCAGCATCAGCCTGCGACAATCTCATTTCCATCCATCCAACTGCTTGCCACCTTAACGAATTGTGTAAACGACGTCTCTGAGACATTTTCTAAACTCTATTGACTATTGTCACCGAAACTGCCAACAACTGTTGAAAATCAACACAACTTACACACAAAAGTACGAAAGCTTGATATTTGCATATTTTTCTCTCACTCATAAATATACGTTCTTTTCTATAAAATAACAGTGGTAGCAATCGTTTTTGCATTAATGTTTTTAAAGTTCGTTATTATCATTCATGTAAACTATGCATTTTATTGTTACTGCCATTTTTTATGGTGAGCTTCGAAAAACATGTTGTACCTTAACTTTTTGAGGCCAGTGTATTTCAAACAATTTGATTATTTATTTCTTTTCTTCCACCCCACACTCTCTCAATACGCTACGTGCCCTTACATAAGTGCTAAACGGTGACATTGGGAAACGAATCGCGGAATTTTTAATCCGCATTTAAGGGATTAATTATAAACCGTACAAATTATCGAGATAAGTGTTCATTTTTTTATATAATTTTATATATGACAAGCCAATGGGGTTATTTTTTGGTAATTATTAAACTTACCCTTAAATTAGTATTTTTAAATTAATTACAGAATATATTGTGAAGAACTGATACATTTATAAGTGTATTATAGTGTAAATGAGTATATTATTTCTTCTTATGCCAATAATTTACTTGTTTACTTTCAGTTTGTTAATAATTTTTTTAATAATCTTTTGTTTTCTACTATTCAATACACTCGCGCCCCCCTTTGTAGGGTTATCGGGCCCCTTAGGGGGTCGCCCCACAGTTTGATAAACACTGCCATAACCACTAGGTTATCATGGCCACTTTGATTGGATTATAGTTTCTTTTACCTTAATAATATAAATACAAAACTTAAAAAAATAAAATATTTAATAAAAAAATACTGAACTCCGTTAATTAACGTTTAGGCAAATGTTGAATACATAAAAAATAATTCCTTTACTCATTCTTATTCTTATTATTTATTTGTAGATGAGTATAACTTTATTTTAAAAGAAGGAAATACTTACAGATAAACCAAACATTTTCTACGAAATTTTATCAAAAGAAAAAGAAGTGAAATAAATATAAATTCACTTGTTCAGCTTATAACTGTCTAAACGGCACAAACAAAATAAAGAGAATAAAATATAATTCTTTTAGTTCAGTTTGTAGTATGACCTGTAAGAGAAGATAATTCTGTTTGATGCTTGAGAATAAAACTTGTTACAACTCTATATCAATAAAAAAAAAAAAATGGGGGGAAATTGGAGTCTTTTCAATTTTGATATAAACGGAAATTCAATTTTGATCTCTAAGTATCTTGAAATTTAAGAAGCCTAGGTTTTTAATTTTTTTTTTCTTCTTTACCATACATTCCTCTTTTAAAGTTGATCTGAAATTGGAATGCATAGAAGATATTTTCCCTCTGCCTTAAAGTAACAGCTTTGGGGTATGAGTTCTTCAATAAATAAAGGCAGACATGTTAGGGGAGAATCTAAAAATTGCGTAAACGATTTCACTTGGTTATACTTCGAAAAACATTTTAATTACCTTTATTAGATGTATAAATCACGAACTTTCTCACTGTTTCTAGAAAAAAATTTAATACAGATATTTTTTTAAAAAAATTGTTACTATATTGATCTTAAAATACACTAACTGGTATACCCGTTCTTCGTACGGGTGAAATGTAATATTTATATATATATATATATATATATATATATATCATGTTTTGGAGAAATTCTTGGATTGACAGGAGAATTGCAACGGGCAGCTTTTTGTCCTATTATATTTTATTTCAATATTCAGTAAAGCAGTCTGCACTCCAAGCCATGACAAAAACGAGAGCTCTTTCAGCGTTGATAGCAGCGAGTGAGTCCTTAGCACACGTGTCTTCCTTAAGTCCGGCGAAAGTAGAAGTCAAAGTTCCTATTCGGGGCTGGGTTGAGTTGTCCTGGTAGGAAGTTTATCCCAACTGACACTTGTGGGGCTGGGGATTCATCACACATACACGCACACACACTCACACACACACACACATATATATATATATATATATATATGTGTGTGTGTGTGTGTATATAATATATATATGTGTATATAATATATATTCAATATATATATATATATATATATATATATATATATATATATATATATGTGTGTGTGTGTGTGTATATAATATATATATATGTGTATATAATATATATTCAATATATATATATATATATATATATATATATATATATATATATATTGAAGGATACAGAAGTTTTTAGTGAGTTAATTTAAGTGAATTTTCAAATTTAACAAAAGCATGTCTTTTTAACTTTTATGATATTTCTGATTAACAAAATATCATGTTTGCAAATTTAAACTCTATTGGTCTAACAGCTGAAAAAAGAGCTTTTTGTTCATTTATAATGTCCCGTTAACCCCCTTATTGGTTGACTTTTGAAAATACCCTTCTAAAGTGATTTCTGCTCAGTAAAAATATTATTTTTCAAAATTTCAAGGTTGTAGGTTTAATAGTTCATAAAAGAAACTTTTTTTGAATGTTAAACCTCCTCTCTTTCTCGTAAGACCTGGGGGTCGATTTTCACAATATCTCTACTTAGAATAACTGTATTTATTCTTTGAAAGAAACATTCCTGCTAAATTTCAAGTTTGAGAATCTAATAGTTCAATAAGGAATATGTATCTATAACTCCCCTTAAGCTATCGAAATTCCCTTTGGGGGTTTTCGTAGCGTTTTGGATGCAAAACCTCTTTGGAAGCGTAACTCTTCTACATGAAAGAAATATGCCTGCTAAATTTCAACCTCATAGGTTTAATAGTTTAAAGAAAGAATATTTATCTATAATGCCTCATCACCCTTCACAATACCTCTTAGGGTTCGATTTCCACAAAACCCTTACTTAGCAGATCTCAAATCCATGAAAGAAAAATATTTGCTAAATTTCAAGTCTATAGATCTAAAATCATCCGAAAGAGAGAATAATTGTCTATAACGCCAATTTAACCCCTCACAAACCCGTTACGGGTCAATTTTCCTAAAAACTTTCTTTTTAGTGGTTCTCCACTCCATGAAAGGAACATAACGGATAAATTTCGAGTCTGTAGTTCTGAAATAGTTAAGAAACCTGAATAATTATAAATTAACATTAAGTGCATTCAAATACCTGAAAACTTATACCCTGAATAACTGATTGGTGAGGTACGAGGTTGGATTTAAAAGTCCATGGACTGAGCCTATAATGGGAAAGTGTTTGCAGTAGAGTGACTACGATAACGCTTCCGTGTTACAGCGTTCTTTCACTCTTCTGAAAGTGATTTTTCCTAAACCAGGTGGTCGATGGCTCAAAACGGTACCGTACTTTGTAAGCAGAAGCATTTAGTAACTGGTGATTGAAATAATTGACTTTTGTAGAGCACCGAATTAATATCTAATTGTTTGGAGTGGAACGAAATGTTGAAGCATATGTACAAACATACTCTCATACATAGAAACATACTATCAAACGCAAGCTTTTGAGTGGCATTGACGTTTCAGAGAAGGCAGGGAATATGTCAAAGACGACGAAAGCTCTAAACGTCCGTAGACTTCACACACCCCTCATAACGTTGAAAAGGTTTCCACGGTGGTAAGCAAAAACGTGCTTCAAACGGGCGACGGGGTGGAAACAAAAAGAACTGTTTTGCCACATCCTCCATACTTCCCCTCATTTCACCCCCTGAGACTTTAGAATGTGTCCAGAAATAGCTCGTCGCTTTCAGAGTCATCGATTCCAATCTGCAGACGAAATTAAAGGTGAATCATAGGTTGAAAAAAGGGCATGGCTAAAAATGGTTTCAAAAATGTTTACAAGCAATGGAATAAGCATGTTGTTGCTCAAGGGTCGTATTTCAAAGGAAGATGGGTTTCAGAAATTTAATTCGTATAAGATTTTTTTAAGTTATAGATTCAGTCCGGAAACTTTTTAAATCTTACCTCGTACTTCATAACGACTTGTGCTTAAATCAAAATGATAGAAATAGGTTACCATGACTTAGAGGCTTTTAAATTAAGTAACTAAAGTACTGGGGGGGCTACAAGAAAAAGAGAGTAAATTGAATATTGATATATTATTGTGAAACGTGGTGAAATAAAAATGCATAAAGTTAGTTCACACATCGTTAGGGATGTAAGGAGGTCTTCATATTGTGTTACAACATCGAAACATAAATGAGGCATTTTTTTTTTGTTTTAAAATAATTTTTCTTTCTATGATAATTTTAAAGAGTGCATCAACACTTTGTAAGCGCGCGTTCTTCCAAACTTGTTAATTTTGCTTTATAAGGCAAGCAAACACAGACTTACTCCAAATTTGGGGAAGACGGTAGTGATCAAAGAGTTGAGCATCTTATCTTTCTTTTTTCTATGTAAAGTTAAAAAAAAAGATAAAACCCCGAAGTCAAGCGGTATAATCTTAAAACCCCTGGGCATCCTAATTTTCCAAGCTTATTTCTAGAAAGGCTGCGTTTACGTTATTATGTAACTTTACGGATTTTATTTTGTAACTTTAGCTTATTATTGGCTTTCTTTAGGGAAGAGATTTGTTATGCTTCGTCTGCAAATATACTTGTCTACATCTGTAAACTCTATGTGACATTTGAGATGCATATGATTTATTTTATTTGTTATCAACGTTAGCAATACTAAAAGTATTAATATTAAATCTTAAGTTCACTGTAGCATATTTTAATTACTGTAGCACACGCTAATATACTGTACAGGGTGTCCCATAAATAGCACCCAAACTCTTCACGGCCAGAGTCCTCATTGGAAGTACGGAAAGAATGACCCAAAAATCTGTAGCAGTACGAACTGTAGTTTACTAGAAAAGTTCTGTAAATGACGATGTACGGTGTTAGATGAATGGTGATGCATGATGGTTCAGTATGGGGCTCCACGCAATAATGCGTTCTCGTACATGATTGGATGACTATGACATACCCAGGACATTGGATCGGATTTTGATTTCTGATTCTATGGCCACCAGTAGTGGTGGATCTCAAACCCTTGTATTTTTTTCCTATTTGGAAATGTCCAGTAATTGGTGTATCGTGACAAAGTGACTACACAAACAGACTTGTTGCATAATGCTTGTACTTCAGTGAACCCAGCGTCGCTACTGAGACGTGAGTACTCATCCATTGCACGATGCTCTCAAGCCTGTTTCGATATACAAGTTGGATATTTTGAGTTTCTGTATTTTTTAATATTTGAAAATACTCTCGTCGATATGTCCATTACTGTGTTTTTATCCTGGAATTAACTGTAGAATCATGCTTTGTTTTTGGTACTTTTTCTCGCAAACTGTATATGGTACAGGTACAATTCTCTACAGTATCCATAACGAGGAATCTAACTATGCAGAATTTGGCTGCTATTTTCGGGAAACCGTGTATATTTTTATTTGAATTACAGTTCTTATCTATTATTTCAAAAGTTGAGTTTGAAAAAATTACATTTTATAACTACAATTGACTATCTAATAGTTATTTTTACAAAATACGCTCAAAGTTTAGGACATTAAGAAAACCAGGACATCATACCTATTCAGAAAATCGATTTTTCAATTTTAGTATTAAAAGACGTGCATATTTTTCTGAATCTAAAAATGTATAACACTTATATATTAGTTGATAAAATAACTGTAAAATTTGAAACAAAGTAATTGACAAAAAAGTAGATACACGTTTACAAATGTTTAGTTTTTTCACTATTTCTCTAAAGCATAAGTTTTGTTTTAGGTAAAATTTAAAAAAAACTTATTACACTATATGGTTCCAAAATTTTTATACTTTTATGTAGAATACCTGCGCATATAATGAAACTATTTTTCAGTCTAAGTAATACATAGATTTTTAAGAAATATTTTTATGTGTCAAAAAGGGGAGAAAAACAGAATTTTTTTTACAAAATAACAAAGTTTTATAATTTTTTTTTAAAATAAACTATCTTACTATTTTAATAAAAAAAATAGGTTCACTATATTTTGTGTGCAGTTTTGATATATGTACAAAAATATTTTATATATTTAAGAGATAAAGAGTGTTTTTTTTCAGGTATAAAAGTTTAAGTTGGCATTACTTTCCAAGATGGCGACCGATTTAACAGCTGTCAAGTGATTTATTCTCAGTTTGGTTTGGCAATTCATCAAAACGATCATCAAGCAAGGCGTAGATTCGTCGAATGGGCCCAAAACAAGATTGCCGTTGTTCCCAATTTTCATAAGCGAATTTTGTTTACCGATGAAGCGCACTTCTGGTTGAATGGCTATGTCAACAAACAAAACTGCCGCATTTGGAGTGAAGCTAATCCACAAGTGTATGTCGAAACACCGGTACATCCAGAAAAAGTGACTGTTTGGTGCACTTTATGGGCTGGTGGAATCCTTCTTCAAAAACGATGAAGGCCACAACGTTACAGTCAATGGTAATCGGTATAGAGCCATGTTTACTAACATTTTAATTCCTGAATTGAACAATCATGATGTCCAGGAGCTGTGGTTCCAACAAGACGGCGCAACATGTCACACAACTTGTGCCACAATCGATTTATTGAAAGACACGTTTGGTGACCGCCTAATTTCACGTTTTGGACCTGTGAATTGGCCTCTAAGATCTTGTGATTTAACACCACTAGACTATTTTCTGTGGGGCTATGTAAATTCATTGGTCTATGCGGATAAGCCACAAACGCTTGACCATTTGGAAGACAACATTCGGCGTGGTTATTGCCGATATACGGCCACAAATGTTGGAAAAAGTAATCGAAAATTGGACGTCCAGTTTGGACTACATCCGAGCCAACCGTGGCAGTCATATGCCAGAAATCATATTTAAAATGTAATGCCACAAGATTATCCTTTGAGTAAAAAAAATTCATTTCAATCGAATTATACATCGTTGTTTTATTGCAATTAAAAGTTCTATACCTCTAAGAAACACCCTTTACTTTCTGAAAAACATTGTACCTAAACATAAGTATATATTATGAGATCTCAAAAATTATGTCTAACTTAAATGAAACAAAAATATTTTTTCCCTAAAAAATTATTTTTGTATTTCTACGGAATGATTAAAATATTTTTTTATTAAGACCTCAAAAAGTCTAAGATCTATTGGGAATTTTTAAAGATATATGTCCCACTAACAAAGAGTCTTATTTTTGGCATTTTACTCTTTCGAGCGTGTCCTGGCACCCTTAGAAAAGGCAGCCTTGAGTAATGAACGAAATGAAATATTTGCGATTAAACTTAAGAATGATAAAAATATCACGTATTCCCCCCATTAGCCCAAAAATATTATAATCAGTGAGTTATTTAAACGTGTAGCAAACAAGTTCGATTATTTTTTATCTATTGAAATCTACCATAAAGAGGTCATTTGTTTGCATTAAATGGAACTGAAAGTTTTCATTTCAAATAATGCCACACAGTTATATTTCAAACTCTGTTCTTCAGATCTCCAAACGTATCTTCAGATCACTTTTAAAAGCTACTTAAAGCTTCCAAGAAGAATTTAAGTTATCCTTAAGAACCGCAATGTTAAATTCTTAAAGTACTTTAAGATTTCTAAGTTAAGTTTCTTTAGTCACTAAGCTGTATCATTTTCCTTATTGGCGATATTATCCTTTAAAACGCTGTATTAGTTTTATAGCCTGAGGAATTATGGACATCTGTGACAATTCTCAAATTTTTGCAACATCGAATAGCTGAGAAAATATTTTCTTTGGTATTACGAAATTTGTAGTTCCAACTCTTAACTGTTTTCTAAAACGTCACGACTCTAAAGCTTTTTAAGAATGCAATGTATTTTATAATAACATAAAGCGGCAATTCCTCATTGAGTCTTCAGTATTTTAGGAACCATTAAAATCTTAATTTTTTTATTATTATTATGAGTTTTTTTTTTTTTTTGTGTATAATTCAAAGATGAATTTTGTTGTTGTTGCCGTGTGTTTATTACTGGGATGCATACGAATGACGTGAGATAGATGAACAGAAACATATAACACAATCATAGAAAAATACAGATTTTATTACAAACGAAGATCCAAGCAAAGAGCAGAAGAGGTACGCTGCTTTCCTTTCAAGACAGGAATCCATTTCAGGTGAAAGTCCGATTACTTTTCTCGAAGATACATCCATGTCTTACTCGGGATTCGCACCCACTTGATTACAAGCCGAGTCTCATAACCACCATACTGCGTGGAGAGGCATGAATTTTGTTCAAATGTTATTTAACATTTACATATTTTATAAGTTTCTCTTAATTTTTAATGACACACACAGTTTATTTTTCCTCGTATTGCAGAAATACAGATTAAAAGTTAGTCTATGGGATACGCTACCTTTCATAAAGCCATTCATGGAATGAATGTATCGAAATGAAAACACGAGATGCTTTATTTCAATACATATTGATAAAATGATTATAGAGAATTAGTATTAATGACAAGCGTTTTCGCATTCTTCAAAAGAGTGTTGCACATATGCATTTTTTTCTATCTAAAAAGATTGTATTGAAATTCATTTTTTTCATTTTAGATTATGTTCAGTTTAACATATATTCTAGACCAGTGCTTCGCAAAGTGGTCGATATAGACTCTCAGGGGTCGATGACGACACATAAGGGGTCTACGGCAGGGAAAAAATAAATTGGGGGCCCATGAAGGGTAAATAAAGGTCTACAAAAGGATTTTCAGGATTTTTTTGTTGTATTTACTTGGACATTGAAATATTTCTGGTTTACGTGTTTACACTTTTTTTTGCAACTTTCTCCCATTTCTAGAGTGGAGTCGCAATGGACATCCCTAACGCTCATAGGATGTCCGGTGTCACGTAACTAACTAAAAAGGGACGGGAGACTTTTTGGAAGCAGGAACCCACACAGTAGATGTTTTACTTTACTTCTAAGGGTTACTTTAAGACAAGCGGTTGTGATTTCTAGAATGAAAAGACTTATTTCAGTTGGCCAATTTCTTTGAAAATAAGCACACAAGTCGATATTTTACAATTTACTCACTTGAAATAACCACAGGTGTAATTATGCTTTTAATTTTTAATTATTTTGTATTTATTAATATTCTTTAATATTTGTATCTTTTAAGATTTCTAAGATAAGTTTGTGCTTCTCTTTAAATAAATCAAATAAATACGGACTAAAGATGACACAATACATAGGCTTTCAAAAAAACTCTGTACAACTAATTATTTTCAATAAATTTCTGTAAGTACAAAATTCAATTATTTCAAACATGCGATGAATAAACTTTTTCAATTAAAAAGTATCATTTTGCATAGCTTCAAATTTTAAAAAAAATATTTGTGACTAAGTGCTTACATATAATTTCCTTAAGTCCTGATGCAGCTTAAATTTCTAATTAAATTACATTTCTTAGTGTTAACGGACGAAATATGTAATGTCTGATCTGGTGGTTTTCCTTCATTAGGTTGGTTAGGTTAAATTTCCTGCACTAGGACATATTGTATCGAACATTATGTCCCTAATTGGGGGGGTTCTACTGTATTTTTACCATATTGAGATAAGTGGGAAGGAATGTCTTATTGTATTTGTTGTTATGAAAAAATCAACATAAAGTACTTTGTTTAATGAAATCTCATGTATATATAATGTAATAGATTCAAATAAAAATGAATTGCGATGATACTGAGATAAATGAAAACTAGGCTATATTATTGTCTATGAAATTATTTTGCATATATATGTATCAAGTTATACTTAACAAGATATATGGATTCTAAATTCTTTTCTTTGGATTTAGTTGAAATAATATTGTTGACACGCGCGCGCGCGAATCATTTCTTGTAAGAGAACTTTTACCTTTGGAACAAGACGTTGCACAACCATCATTACTGTTTTCAGTATAAAAAAGAAATTGCAGTTGCTTTGTCTGTTGCTTATAGTAAATTTCGGGTTTTTTCCACCTGAATCAGCAAATGTTAAATCAATATAAAATATATATTTGCCGATTTTTTTTTTCATATAAATACACTCATGTCCATAAATTAAGGATAATTCAGAATCACACAGAAATTGAACTCTAAAATAAAGATTTCACCTTTAGAATTATCACATACATCTTGAAAAAGAATATGCAAATTACAGGAAAACAGCAGATTGCGCGGATAGTACGTCACAATGACGAGAGTGTAAGAGAGGGGTATATCAGAAATGGTGGCAAAGAAGTAAAATTGTTCAGAAGCGCTTTAAAAGCCTTTCAGTGCAATAGCCGCATAGTTATGTCACATAGGAAGCATTTCAATGATTTTTGTACGTGGTAGAATTATTCGACGACTGGAATGTCGACGTACCCAGCTGAAAGTACCCGAGGAACTTGGAATCGCCCAGAGTGTCATCTCCAGGCTTTGACAACGATTCCAAGATTATGGTAATCTGAGTAGATCTTACAGCACAGGTCGCCTCCGAGTTACAACGCCGAATGAGAATCGGTATTTGGCAGTTACTGCCAAAAGAAAGAGACGGATCACAGCATCAGAACTGTCTGGTCAGCTTTTTCAGCTACCGGTACGACAGTTTCAAGGCAGACCATGTACAGACGCTCAGGGCATATTGGCCTATATGCTCGTTGGCCTGTCAGATATGTTCCACTTACAGCAACTGACTTTCGCCTGCGATTAACCTGGAGTAGAGAGCATGCATTGTGGAGACCACAACAGTGGTCTTGTGTGATTTTTTCCAACGAGTGCAGGTTTAGTTTGTAGTCTGATTCTCGCCGGACTTTAATATGGAGAGCGCCAGGTACCACCAAGAGAACACCACAGAACGACACCGTTACGGTGGTGCATAATGGCTCGTTTGAGGAGGAATTATTCTTGGTTCCAGAACTGACATTCATGTTTTCAGTGTAACGATGACAGGCTACATCTATCGGGATGTCATTCTGGAACAACATGTATGTTTGTTTCGGGGCGCCATGGGTGCTGAATTTCTGTTTATGGATGGCAATGCACATTCTCACCGTGCAAACATTGTAGACGAATGCCTTCAATCGGACGATATCACCCGTATGGATTGGCCAGCATAATCACCGAACTTGAATGCAATAGAGCATGTGTGGGATATGCTTGGCCGACGAATTGCAGCCCGTCAACCCCCTCGCACCTGTCTACCGGAACTTCGGAGGGCATTGCTTGATGAGTGGTGTAATATTCCCCAAGATCAGATTGATTATTTGATACTCAGCATGCCTAAGCGTTGTAAGGCCTGTACTGCATCATCCGGGAAACATACTCCGTATTAACCATCATGCTAACCATGTTATACTGTTTTTTGTAAATAGGTTGTTTTTTTAAGTTCGCTCCAAGGAGTAAAAATCGCAATTTTTATTATATCAAACATATAGCATCTTTTTTGCTCTTTACCTTTTGTTTAATAAATAGACATTAAAAATAAGTTAAATTTGTTTTGCTTCTGCCTCTTTCTTTACCTGAACTTCATTATCCTTTATTTATGGACATGAGTGCACATCAAGAGAAAAGTCTTGTAATCATATTGTTTTTATTAGTACATTTTTATAAGTCATTGTGTTATCGTTGATTAAAGCGTCAGAAAAGCATTTTTTTAAAATTCTTTCTGAATATTCAAAGTTTGAAGATCAGTAATTCATATGTTATTTCAATGTTTTCTTTCTTTTACTTTAAAGATAGATAAATACAGTAATATTATTTTGTTATTATTTCAAATATATTTTTTAAGGATTGCATATGTTATAATTTATTTCTCGATTTAAGTATTAAAAATATTTCAAAATTACAAAATATGTTTTTAGGAAGCTAAAAAACATGACTTTTTTGGACTGAGAAATATAATGCATTTATTATTATTATTCTTTAAATATAACAGTATACTATTTGAATATTTTTATTAGTGTTAGTTTTTTAAGATAGATTACTAAGGTCATTAATTTCTAAAACGATATTAATGAGATTTGAGAAAGTATTTTTTCTTTGTGGGAGTTGCAGAAGTAAAACATGTTTTTTTAAATTCATATTTATGTAATTTCATGCAATTTTTTGTGCGCGTTGTATACATATTTATATGTGGGTTTGTTGGGAAAAAAAGTTAAATGTTACACTTTCAGACGGCATAATTTTTGTTTGAAAATCTACTTTGTTAGAATGTATTGCCCTGTAATTACCATTTCCAATTATATTAAGTATATGTAAATACAGTGTTTCAACGAAAGTAAAAAATATGGGCTTCTTATTCTTTGTTTTAAATTTACGATAGGATTTCGAAAAGTCTCATCAAATACTTTAAAATCGTAATATATATATATATATATATATATATATATATATTTAAATATATAAAAACAATCACAATTATCAATTTAAAAATTGAAATATATGAATCCCAAAGTAACAAAACACTTCAGAATATCAATGGCGAATATAAAAGATAATGTTCCATCATTTTCAAACAAAATTAAAAAATTATAAAATAAAATAAAAATTTATAAAATATCCAAGTGCAATCTCGGACTTAGGACCGATAAGTGGGGTTAAACTAGTTTGATGGCGCCAACCTTCCCCCTATTGCAACTTGGTAATTTAATTGGAAATTTTTTTCAAATTTCAGAAAAAAAAATTAAAATTAAAAAGTTAAAATTAAACCATTATACTTTAAATTAAAAAGTTAAAAATAAAAAGTTAAAATTAAACCATTATACTTGAAAAATAAAACTATTCGCCATCACATTCCGAAAGATATTGCAATATTAAAATTTAAAAACAATTTAGTACATAATATAAGTGAACCTTCAAACTCCCAAGATGATGCACCCATCTTTAAAATAGTTGTAAAGGTAGAAAAAATAAATTCCTGATCCGAAAGTTCAAATGAAAAAATATTTGAGATCTGAAAGTTCAAATAAAAAATTATCTAAAATCAAAAAGTTCAAATTAAAAAATCCGAAAGTTCAAGTTAAAAATCTGAAAGTTCAAGTTAAAAAATCTGAAAGTTTAAGTTAAAAAATCTGAAATTTGAAGTTAAAAAATCTGAAAGTTCAAGTTAAAAAATCCGAAAGTTCAAGTTAAAAATCCGAAAGTTCAAGTTAAAAATCCGAAAGTTCAAGTTAAAAATCCGAAAGTTCAAGTTAAAAAATCCGAAAGTTCAAGTTAAAAAATCTGAAAGTTCAAGTTAAAAATCTGAAAGTTCAAGTTAAAAAATATGAAAGTTCAATCTAAAATTTTTTCTAAAAGTTCAATCTAAAAATTTCTAAAAACCGAATGTTCACATTAAAAACACAGTATATTCACAAATGAATAGAGTAAATCATTAAAAATACAGTATATTCACAAATGAATAGAGTAAATCATTAAAAATACAGTATATTCACAAATGAATAGAGTAAATCATTAAAAATACAGTATATTCACAAATAAATAGAGTAAATCATTAAAGACTCATATATATATATATATATATATATATATATATATATATATATATATATATATATATATAATATATATATATATATATATATATATATATATATATATATATATGTGTATGTATATATATATATGTATATATATATATATATATATATATATATATGTATATATATATATATATAATATATATATGTATATATATATATATATATATATGTATATATATATATATATATATATATATATATATATATATATATATATATATATATATATATATAATATATATATATATATATATATATATATATATATATAATATATATATATATATATATATATATATATATATATATATATATATATATATATATATATATATATATATATATATATAATATTGTCATGCTGTCTTTTTCTGTTAGCGCGAACTTTTCAGATTTTGTACCCACGTATCTACGTTTGCGTTTATTTGTCCCAGGTAGCAAAAGTTCTCGAGTCGACCCTATTATGTGTTTAAATGTAAAATAAAGTTATTCAACCAGAATAGTTTTTATCATGTGTAATTTAAACAACTGAGTTTTTCCACAGGAAACTAATTCTAAACATTGCCGAATCTAAAAAGAAATGTTCACAGTACAGTGTTGATTGTTTAAAGTTTGGTTTTATTGAGTCAGTTTCTGACAAAAAATTGTCTATGTGTCCTTTATGTAACAAAGTCTTAAGTATCGACGCTATGAAACCATCTATAAGTTGGAGGATCATTTGAGAAGATGTTTTCCTGATAAAAGTAGTAAAGATTTGAAGTACTTTCAAATACTCAAATAAAAATTTCAGAAGCGACCCACGATGAACAGAATGTTTGCTTTGACTTTACAAAGAGACGATAATGGTTTGCAGGCATCTTATAATACTTCGCTACTTAGAGCAAAATCCGGAAAATCGCATACAGTTGGAGAAGAGTTGATTTTGCCAGCCGTTGAGGAGGTTTTAAAAACTGTTATACCTAAATAAGCATCCGATATAATTAGAGAAATACCCTTAAGCAATAACACTGTTCAAAGATGTATTGATGAAATGAGTCAAGATGTTGAAAGTTTTTTGTGCGATTATTTGGAAACGACGCATTTCTCTCTACAGCTGTACGAGTCAACCTTACCTGGAAATGAATCATTATATTTGGCCTATGTTCGTTTTACTATGGATCAGGAGCACTACGAAGAAATGCTCTTTGCAAGAACTTTAACAACCGACACTAAAGACGAATACATATTTAACGTTTTGGAGGAATATATATATATATATATATTTCATAGAAAATTCAATACTCTTATCAAACATAATATCAGTAGCAACAGATGGAGCACCTTCTATGGTAGGGCGCTATCGTGGATTTATAGGTCATTTAAAACAAAATGTATCGGGGGTGTTAGCAATACATTGAGTCATCCATTTAGTTGCTAAAAATCCAAATGCCAGATTACACGAGTCTCTTCAATTTGTCATAAATACTATAAACCGAAACCGAAGCAACGCGTTGAATATACGTTTATTTGCGCAGTTATGGGAAGGAAAAAAATGACGAGAGTATTTTCATCAATTACTCCTTCACACGGAAGCCGAAGGGCTTGTGTTTGACAAGACTTTTTGCGCGATTTGAGAGTTTTCTAGAGTTTTTGGATTCTGAAGATTCAATTTTAAGCGGAAATTTAATTAAGAGGAAAACAGACAGAGCCTACTTAACAGATTTTAGTAAATTTAATGAGGTTAACTTGCAGTTACAAGGTGATAGCTTAAATTTAATTAAAACAAAGTCCATCATTTCAGCGTTTCTTGCCAGAATTAAGCTTATGAAGCAAACTATTGGACGACGTGAGTTTTCCCAGTTTCCCAATTTGTCTCGGACAAGAAGATGACATTATAACCTACATTCAGCATTTGAATGCCCTCTTTTTCAGATTTTGAAATAAGGTATAAATATATTTTGACTATATATATATATGGTAATACCACAGTGGAAAAGCAATCCATGTGGTGACATTGAAGAGACAGATGTCGTATTACAAGAGGAACTGGTTGGAATAAGTACAAACGAAGAACTTAAGGTACAGTTTAAAGAGGGATATCAGAAATTCTGGCTTCAAAAAGGTATACCTCTTACTTATCCCACATTATCTAATATCGCTGGAAAATTTTTAATTGCTTTTACATCCTCGTACTTTATTGAAAGAGGTTTCAGTGCGGTTGCCACTCTCCTAACAAAAAAAAGAAATAGACTGGACATTACTGATCAAGGAGGTTTAAGGCTGAACCTGATTAAATTGATGCCAAATGTTCAAAAATTGTTATTACAGCATCAGGATCATCTGTCCCTTTAAAAGCATTTATTTTTTGCTGAATTATTTTTTATAACAAATTGATTTTAAATGTTAATTTAATTATTTGATTTAAATTTAATTAATTGTGATTTTTATTTAACTGTGATTTTTATTCAATTAATTGGGATTTTCATTCAATTAATTGCGATTTTTATTCAATTAATTGAGATTTTTATTTAGTTAACTGTAATTTTTATTTAATTAACTGTGGTATTATTTAATTAACTTTGATTTTATTTAATTAACTGTTATTTTTATTTAATTAAATGTGATTTTTATTTAAATAATTAATTGTGATTAAATTCATTAATTGTGATATTTATTTATTTAATAAATTGAGATTTTAATTTAATTAATAAACGTTTAAAATTATCAAGATGAATTTGCAAAATTTCAATATTAAGTAAGCAGAGGGTCAACACCAAACCTGAAAACATGACAAGGGGTCTATGAGACAAAAACGTTTGGGAAACTATGTTCTACTCATTAGCAATGTTATTTTTTTAAACTAAAAACACCACATATACGAATATATGTGTATATTAAAAAGTCAAAGGCAACACTATAATTATTCTATTTAAAGTGTGTAGTACTTACAAGTAAAGAGAGTAAATAGATAAGGGTTAATATATTATCTTTGCTTTATTTACTTACACATGATCTGCAACCGAGTACTGGAACTTCGGCTTGAAAAATCATTCGCTCACACACATACACACACAGCTGAAAATTAATAATTTATATACATATAAATTATGTGCATAAGTTTCATTCTATTCGGACATCTTATTCTTTGCATGTTTATGTGTACATCTGTATTTGTATTTGTATATCCCTCTATCTATGAAAACAAATAATTTTTTTTTCCAAATTTCTAATCATATTGGTATACAAACGTAATTGTTTTATATGTCTTTTTACAATTGAAGAATGTTTGGGTATCTAATATCAAAAAATAACTGAAAATGTAAGAAGTAATATTTTTTTCAAATACTTAACGTTTAGCAAGGTTAAAAATACTTTGAGTTACTGTGAGCGCCGTGTTTAGAATATTTTATTATAAACTAAAAAAAAAAATCAGAACAATATTTTGCTTGGTGTAGAACAGCAATGCAGAAAAACGGAAACATAATAGTCAAAATATAAATAGGACTAACTATTGTTATATATATGGAGAAAATACAGAGTGTGAATTTTTTTCGATAGCTAAAACGTTTTACGAGTTCCTTGCATTGCATATATGCAACATTTTCAGCAAAAGATAATTCGGCTCAAAATAGGAAACTCTTCCACTATTTTGTTTTTTCAAGTTGTGTGGACTGTACATTTTAAGAACAATATTTAAGGAAAGAAACAAAAACTAAAAGAATTCTTTTAAAAAATTATTTTTATTTTTTTTTCCTGTGACGTGAGAATTTATTCAGCTATTTCTTTGCTTCATTCGAAATTTTCTCTCGGTTATTTTTTTTATCCTTGTAATAAAGAAAGCTCTTTTTATGTTTTATGATACGTTGATAATGTTTTATGATATTTATGATTAACTCATATTTTAGCACAATACTTCTTGTTGTTCACTGATAGAGATTTTTAAGATTGAATGTATAACGAAACTTTTTTTCAATAAAAATATTTATATTTCATCCCAATTTATAATTTTATCTACATTATTTTCATTTAAATACATGAAATACATATTGCATTTTATAATGTATGTAATATAATAACATTGATTTTTAATTACAATAACATAGAGCTAACCCCACTCTCCTCAGTACAATATGTTATTTCTTGCTTTCTATAATTACTACTCTTTCTTTATTAATAATTACTATTGAAAATTTAAAAAAAAACATTTATTTACATATTTGTATATTTTAGAGAAAGTATACACAGTGTAATTCAAATTTCAAAGATATTGGTCTTCTCTTATAAATAGTTTTTATGATATACGTATTACTATTAATCACGGTAATCAGTTTTTAAATAATTTGAAAAGTACTTATTTATAATTATGAATTAATTATATATTATGTTTTTATAGCAGCTCTATAAATTAAATGTAATGAAAAACATTTCTGGATTAAAGTGGCATTACAGTCTGTTAACACACAAATTGAACATACTATTTTATTACTCACACAAGAATTTTACGAAATCCCGTTCTCATAAACATGAATGAATTTCAAATTAAAAAATGAAGTTTTTACAGCTTAACGAATAACACATTTTCAGCAATATTCTCCAGAGAAATCCACGCTCATATGCAGACAAAAAACGTCAGAAAACATAATAAAAATATTATTCATTTTTCGCGAATCTAATTAACTAAGTAATAATTAAAGAAGCAAGAGCTCTCCATAAATTGAGAATTATAATTAGCTTATGTACCAATTTGCTATTTCATACTTCATAGAAGTAAATCAGATAAATATGTTTGTTTTAATTATTATCACTAATAACACAAAATGTTGTTAGTGTATTATTGGTGGTTATTATTCAGCAGAAAATGCAGTTCTTTTTTCCTCTTTGTGTAAAAAATGAGTAACATTTCGAAAACATTCTGAATAAGTATGCATTTTAAAGGTGTAAAAGCTTTAGTTTCAATAATTGAAAATAATTAATCGACAGTAGAAATGTTTTTTGACGAGTTGACTTATTTTAATTTCTAAATAAAATACATTGTTTTTTACTGTTATTTTTTAAAATTTTAAAATCACTTCCTAATTTTTCACCATCGCTTAGCACAATGTGGTCCCTAATTCCCGGTACAGACTTTAAGGGTAGGCACAAGACAGTATAACAATCATTTCTTGTACAGGAATGTGTGATCGCAAATGTCGTGGTGAGGCACAAATACAAAAAAATGAAAAATGAAAGCAAAGACAAAGTGTTCATTGAAAGCGTTATAATTGACAATTGTAATGTTGATGATAAATGCTCATAACTGTTCAGCACATTAACTAACATCAGCTGCAGCACAAATTGTTGTACCACCCATTGGCAGAAGTTAAGGTGGAGGGGATGGTCTGCCGGATTCAAAGCTTGTCCTTACTGAATATGGAAGGAATGTAAATGATTTTCGTTTAACACTCTACTAACGGTCTAAATACTCACACTTATGTGATGTACAACAGCTGTTGTACTTGTTACGGGTCTATCAGGCACAACGTTCTAAATGCTTTCTTCCAGACTTGAACTTCGTATAGTTCTTTGTCGACCAGCATCATATCTGGTGACGTAGAACGAACGTGTTTCACGAAGTGTACGATGTAACCGCTAAAAAATTTCTATGATCCGGCATTCATTGAGCAGGAAACTGCGCGTGATACATTTGTAGCTTAGCTTTGCCGTCGCGATTTGCACGGCCGTACATGTAATGCACGTCCGTCTGCAAACTTGTACGACATTCGTAAGGTCTCTTTTCGTGAACGTCAGCACTATTGCGAATGGCGCTTTCCCCTACTGAGATACATCTTGTCCAACAGCGGCTAGAAATCTATTGCCTCCTACCGACAGCGTAACCAACCAGTAACTCCATTTCTCTTTTCTTTTATTTCCCCTGTTTATGCCTCAACGTGTAACTTGCGGTCATACATTCGTGTACAATAAATGTTTGTTACAATGTCCTGTATCTTCCCTTAAGGTATCCGACGACGTTCGGAACCGTGATTTTAAAAAAGCGCATAAATGGATATGTTTCATGATATTTAGTGTCAATGAGATTTGAATACATGTATAAAATTGTTTTAAGGACATTTAACAAAAATAATTCATTTAGGAGGACTTGGTACTCCAAAAATGACCGACCTATCGTTTTTATTTTATTTTTATTTAATCTTTTTCTTTGCATTATTTTCTTTTGATTGATATATCATTTGTGCAAGTCGAAAAGTTAGAAGTTGAATAAAACTTCATTTGAAAAAAAAAATAGGCAATTTGTCCACGAACCCTCATTAGAAAAAATGGCTAAAAAAAGCATTATGATAAAAAAATCTATTTTAAAAAGACAAATAATAACTATAAAAATAATGTGTAATATAAAAAGCAGAGGCAATACAATAATGTAATTTTTCTTCTTTGTGAAATGCGTGAACGTAAAATTTTTGAATTAAGACATTTTATATTAATAATTTCATAATTTCAGTTTTTATTCCTGACATGTTTTTCATACAAATGTAATACTTCAATAGTATGTGTAGAAAATATAACTAAACTTTCTGTCATGAAAGAAAACAATTTTTTAAACATTTTTCTTGAAATTTCTTGTGCAAATAATACCTTAAAATTAATCATATATACAAATGTATGGATTGAAAAAATACGAAAATGTAATTAGTTTAAAGAAAAATATATAAATAAAGTGGTATTTTAAGTTTATTTAATCTTATTATAAATTTTTTTCAGAATTATAAACTTTAAAGTGGTTTTTCTCAGTTTGCGTTTTTCGAAACATTAGGGTATTCAAAATGATATTCCTTCCACAACTAATTACCCATCATTTCCATTTTTTTCCTGTGTGTTGCATATAAAGCATGTAACAAAATCATGGATCCATTTTGCTTTCAAAAGAACACTTTTTTTAAAAAAAATTAAAATGTAAGAGATATTGGCTTTTTTGCTGATTTTTAGCATGCATATTAACAATTTATTTTTGTTTCTCAAAAAGGAATTAAAAGTTGTTGTAAAATCGTTTTTTAAAGTTGTTTATTACATTCAGAAGACTATTACAAAAAAAGTTTCAAGTAAAAAAAAATATTGCAATGTATTGCAAAAAAATATTGCCTTTATATTCTGGTATTGCAATTAATTGTAAAGATATTATTTAAAAAAATATTAAAAACATTCTCAGCACGCACACACACACAATATTCGCCTGCATTGTTGTAACAACACTATTGTGAAAAAATTGAATTAGGTTGGCGTCAAAAAATCCATTTTAAGCCAAACTGGCCAAACCGGGTCATCATTGTAACAACAATGCAGACGAATTGTGCTTTCATAATTTTTAATTAAGGTGTCCGACTACGTTCGGAACCGGGATTTTAAAAAAGCTCATAAATGAATAATTTTAATGATGTTTAGTGTCACTTAGATTAAAGTACACGTATAAAATTGTTTTAAGGCAGCGTTTTTCAAACTGTGGCGCACGCCTCCCTTGGGGGCGTGATTACTCTACAAGGGGGATGCGCGTATATTGAAAAATCGAAAACAAAAGGTTACTTAAAAAATTATTAATTTACTGAAAGTAAACAAACAAAATACTTTCTGATATAATAAAATATAGAATACACATTTACAATGATATAATACACTTATAAAAAAATCAGTACTGTACAATGTATATTTTATTATTAACTAGCTGGTATACCCGTTCTTCGCACGGGTGACCTGAAAAATTAAACAACACAGATTGAAGGAAAAATAAGTTTTTAATGAGTTAATTTTATGTGAATTGCAAATTAAACAAAAAAAAAGCTTTTTGCATATATCAGCTTAACAAAAAAAGAAAGAAAAAAAAACACCTTTATTAAATTTTAAGTATGTAGATCTAATAGCTGATAAAAAGGATTTTTTTTATTTATAATTCCTCGTAACACTCTTGAGGGTCGATTTTTCGAAATACCTCCCTAAGCTGATCTCTGCTCAGCAAAAGTGACACATTGTCAAAAGCTTTGCGTAATGAACGCTTAAAGTAGTGTAAATAATTTATATCTGAAAGTGACATTAATATTACTTTTTGTTGCATTTATTTTATTTTAAAATTGCAATATCCGCAAGCAACGCCGTTTTTAAACTATAATGGCGATTCAATGAAAAAACATAGAGAAATGTTAATGATAGAGTCAAGTTGGCAAATGCCTAGCTACTTTCGTAGCTCGAGCTTTATTAGAGCTTTGTAAGACCCGCCGTGAAGGGGTGCGATGCACGTTAATACTTTATCCAACCGCATTATGATTTACTGCGGTTTCTTTCATACAATATTTTTTTTTGGATTACTACATTTAAAATTAAGGGATATACACCAACAAAATACTCCACTTTGGAAAATTTAATCCATTAGAGCTAATAAATTAATTAAAGATATTACACTGTAAAATTAATTATGTCCACCGTTCACTTAAATTAAGTTGTCAAATCGTTTCCCAAGGTCTTCACTAACATACAAAAACATAAGACACTTAGATTTTGACAAACTATTTTTTCCGCTAAAATACTCATCATGGAACCCGTGCTGCCATATATTTTGGAAGAGTGGATTTCAAGGAATATTCCTGCTAAGTATTGGTAGAATATTCCTTCTAAGTTGGTGTGGAGTGGTAGTTAGGAGAAGGGGGTGTCAGCTCAGGTGCCGTCCGCGTCACTTGACCATGGTTCAAAATTACGTGGTCTGTTGCCAAAAGCCCTCGTATAGCTGAACTGTGCGATGCTAATATTCACTCACACACTCCAAAAAATACAGTACAGTAGTTATAATTATTTTTATACTTAAAAACTTAATATCTGCCTATTCAATTAAAATTATAGCGTTATAATTAACTACTAACCACAAACAAATTTTGAAAATTTGTCCAAATGATGCAGTGTGAAAGAGAAAGTTTATTTACTTTAAGTACCAGAACCGATAAAAGCATTTATTTTGAAAAAAGATTAATTTCTTACTACCAAATGCGCATAATAAAATCGTAAAAAAACCCATTAAATAAAGAGAGATTTAACTTCAAAATTTAGTTTAATTTGAAATAAAAAATAGGCATTATTCTGATCACAGGAATTAATTAGAAGCGAGCCCCTTGCGTAGCCAAAACAAAAATTGTTTTTCACAAACAAAAGATAGATATATGCTGACGTGGGCTTTTTTGCAGTGCATGCCAGAATTGCTGGCCGATGTCAGAATTTTTTCCTACTTACTTGACAAATATCGTTATATTTTGGACACTTCTCACAATATCTTTATAAATTATAGCCTATGTGTTATTCTGATGTATAAGCTATATCACTGTAAAGTTTCATTAAAATCCATTCAGTTGTTTTTGCGTGAAAGACCCACAAAGATCCTCACAAACTTTCACATTTATAATATATATTAGATTTAACAATACTAAGTCAAGATCAAGTTTGATAATTATCAGTGACCCCATGGGGTTTTTCTGATGAGCAGTTTCCAAATGTATGGGTCAGTTGAAACCCGTGAGTTCACTGGGAAGCAATTGAAAAAAAGTTTCCTCAAGTAATGACCGTATGCCAACGAGGTGTTGGAGACAGTTTTCTTGGAATGTCTACGGTTTATAAACTCCTCTAGGAGGTTTCCTCATTAGGAGTGCATACTTTTTTTTATTTTAGCCGACCAAGTACATTCCGACATACCAATGGTCAATCCTACGATTTCTGGTAGCATCTAACAGGGTAATGCAACATGCCATATGGTCAACATTGCAATTCAGTAATTTGAGGAGCATGAAATTGACTTTCAACCAATACTGTGGTCGCAATCTCTTCGGATGTGAATTTACGGGAAAATTTGTGGAAAACTCTGGGTCATCCTATTACACATCAATACGCTCAATCTCGGAATCTTGACGAGTTACGTGATACTATGGAAATTAGTTTTTTAAATGTATTTTGTACTTCCAATGGGACAATTTAATTAGGATAAATCCGCAGCAATTAAGATTCTTTGGTAAGATTACTGTATTGCTATTCACAGCAAAAAGCTTTCATCCAGTCAGTGGTCATGCGAAACCCTTTAACATAGTGTTTCTCAAACTGTGGGATGTGCCCCTCAGATAACTCTACGAGCGGGGCGCGAGAATAATGAAAAGTAGAAAATAAAAGATTATTTTAAAAAAAAGTATTAATTTACTAAAAGTAAACAAACAAAATACATTCTGACATAATAAAAACTAAAATACACATTTACGCTGATATAATACACTTAAAAAGGTATCGGCATCGCACAATGTATTTTAAAATTAATTTAACAATATTAAGTTAAGAACAAGTTTAATAATTACCAGTGATCCATGGGCTTGTCATATATAAAATTATATACAAAAATTAATAATATCTTATAAGTTTTTCGGTTTATAATTAATGACTTCACTCCAAATTAAAAGCTACGCTATTCGCTCCTCATTTGGTATATGATGCATTGTGAGAGGGGAGAGAAAAAGAATTAATATATATATATATATCCTCTGAAATAAGTAAGCCCTTTGCAAGCACTGGCAACGTCCTTTTATTGCATTCCAAAGGATTCGGAATAATTTTATAAATATCAGTTCTCAGAAAAGATCATACTTTGGAAAGACGTATATATACGTTTGTGGCAATTGACGCTTTGACTGAGGGAGACGTTTATTAAGCCGGTTAAAGTCGTATTTTAGCTTTATCGTCAAGTTATAGTATTATTGAATTTAATACTTTGATATTATATGGAGGGGGAGCAGAAAGAAAATTATAGTTGAAGATTGGGTCGCAAATATATATTGAAAGTTTGAGCAGCACTGCTTTAATAAAGAAATTTTTTTCTTAACAAAATATTGAGGATAATAGTCAAATTGTCAAAATAATGTTTTCAAGAATTAATACTGTTGTCTAAAAAATGCTATAGAATTTGTAATAATTTTATTATACTTCAGTTTTTCTTGAATTATTGATGCCAAAATGCATTAATGAAATGAAAAGAAATGTTTACTGCATAAAAATTGCATTATTCAATAGGATTTATGAGGCAAGCTTATAACATATAAATGTTATTCTATATTTATGAAGTATAGAAATTGAGAAATGATCAGGTATGTTTTAAGAGGAGCCATATTTCTAGGTATTTGATGACTAGAAGTAATGTTTCGGTTTACTTGTTGGATATTGTCCTAAGTTTTGGTACAATCAAGCCTACTTTTTTATAAAAAGATAAGAAATTCAAAATCATTTATTTTTATTTTTTTGTCATTAGTGTACTTTATAATATCCAATAAAAGCTCAGATTTTTCCTACAGATGTTAAATATTGAAGTGCATTTTTTTTAAATGTAGAATTTGTAGACTAAGCAGCGGCAAATGTTTTTTTCTCTTTTTTGTGTTTATACGGAGCGATAAATGCAATTTAGATATAGAAACTGTTTAGAAATCATTGAGAATCCATGTTCTATAATCCTGAGAATGAAAATGGAATACACACATGAAAAATGATTTCCGTCTAATAATATATTTAAAAAATATAATAACACATAACAAATATAATGATAAACGATCTCTAAAGTAATAATAGCAGCCAGACATATATATTTCTTCGCATTGTTTATTGTTTAACAAAAGATAGCAATATCGATTTTGTCAAAAGTATGTGTAGCTTAGTTCTAGTAGAATTATCTTCTTATACTACGATGATTTACTAGTTCCTTAAGATTTCACCCGTATAAAACTCTATAACGATAAATATATTACCCTATTATATTCAGTGATGAAAAAAGTTAGCCTATAATTACAGAAACTTATTTCTAAACTTCCAATAATAAAATTATTCATGCAAATTATGTGAAAGCATTTTCATTAAATGGAGCGGAAGATCATCATGATTCATATGTTAATAATGATAATATTCGTAAATGCGTATTAGATTTTGCCAAAATATCAAACTCCTAAGTATTATCTAAAGGTATATCTTTTAAAAATATTTTATGTGTTTCATTACAAAACTTACAAATGTATTTGTTTTGTACTACATAAATGTATAATTCTATTCTAGAAAACATCCATAAATCCATAATATTAATTCCATAAAAATGTACTCATTCATTATATTAAGATATATGCAATATAATTATAATTCAATATATAATCATATTTGTGTGTGTGTGTGTGTTTTATGGTTTGAAAAAAATCTTCTTTTAAAAATCATTGATTTATGGTTTTACGTAACATTTGAATATTACTTTTAATTAAGTTGTAAAAATTTATATTTTTTGCACACGTTTTAAAACATCTCAGAAACAATACTTGCCTATATTGTTCTCTCTTTTGTGTAGTTTTGAAAAAGAAAATACATGGACATCTAACGAAAATTAACTATGTGAAAATAAGTAATATGCAGAATAAAAAAAAGCTATATTTTCGGTAAAAAATATGGAAAATAATGGCTATACATGGTGTTTATACCTTTTCTTTTCTTGAAAGAAGTAATAATAATATAATGATGGCCGTTAGCTTGTAACTCCAAGAAAAAAATATATGAGTCAATTTTTACTTAAGGTACGTGTGCATCACCACAGAAAGTTTTTTTTTCGCAAATTTAAGATAAATCCCAAGATTAGTTTAAAAACACTCCAGCTTCTTGCAACTAAAAGAACACTAGCATCCCTCGTCAACTCTCATTGGAGGATGTACACATTTGCACTTGTCACTCTCCACCGGTGCGTTTCCATTGGTGCGTGGGAACAATCGGTCGGTACGCTTGATCTCTACTACGAAACGGCATTGTGACCATCATCTGGAGACTATAAATTGTCTAGTACCATTTTCACTGTGTGTTCGTCTTTGCTTCGCCCTGCTGACAGTACTTTCTGACAGTGTCACACAAAGGGGCTATTACTCGTAGTCTCCTTCCTGTAGAGCCTTTTGATTATCAAGGGTCTGAAGGTCGAGAAAAGAGAAAGGTTGTGGCAACTTCAAAGACATTCTCTGATACAGTTCATCCGTGGTAGTGCCAGTACATTTTTTAGCGACACTATGCCCCATCTGGACAACTTGACCCCCATGCTTTAACCTTGGCACGTATAGATGGGGGGAGGGAGTTCTGCTATTGCGCAGAAATTACACAATACTTTATTTCAGTAATCATAATGGCTAGAGGGTGGTGAAAATCTAATTTGTTAACAACCCAAGAATAGGGGTAGCCCCCAAAGAGTGTGAAACACGTGCTAGCCAGGGACATGATTCAACTTCCTCGTTGTCGAGGTAAGTTAGAATACGACGAACAACATGCGGATATGCGTGTATTAAAATGTAACGAAAAAAATGCGAACATTGGAAAATAGGGCAAAGCCACTGGCATTAAATATCTGAGAAATATAAATCTTGCTGTTTAGTTCATGAACAACTTGATCAAGAGTTATTCGAGTTGCGTAACCAACAACTAATTATATTTTCACACAGCAGATGGAAAGCACTAAGACGATAAAGAATGCAAGCGAGGTACGTGCATTTTCCACGAAGCCTCTCTAGACACATTGATCCATCACGATGTTCGCTAAACTAAGCTGTCTAGAAAGACGATGTATTGTCATTTTTATTGCTAGGACCATTCCTGACTTCTCGTATTTGTATACTATCCTGCCAAGGGAAGCCATAATAATGGTGACAATCCAGAACCAGACATTGCCACTTTATCAGAGCGGATACTTGTCGTGTAGCAAAGAAACCCTCTTCCTGTCTGAAGACCCTCAAGCCTATTCTCATAGCATGGTATTAGTTTTAGAAGACCATTGAGATCTTGCATGGAGTTCAGAATAGCTTTTTGAAACCATCGATTTTCTACTTGCATGATAGTCATTTGAAACTGGTTAATGGGAGTAGCAATATCAAGTAGCAATAAACATCCCTCTCTATAGGCAACAATCCTGTCCCTATCGAATTCCATGCAGTTATTGATTTCTTCTTTTTAAACGAAGCATAATCTGATCTATTCTCTTAATCAACCAACATTCAAATGTGATTTATGAAATTTATAAGTCAATCGAATCTTTCCTTTTAATCATAGTTTGAAACACCGTTTCTCTCCCTCGGCGTCATTCTATTGCTTGAAATTGCTAAAAATTTCTATATCCCATCATATTCTTCTTTTCAAATTTGATGTTTGTATCATTTTTCGTCCATGGTGCAGTAATTTTAACGGACAGCATCATATATATATATTTTTTTTTTGCATAGCCTTAATTTTTCGGTCTTAATTCATACTCTTGAAAACATTCTCAAAACACTTTCTATATTTAGAAATTAACATTTTTATTTTTTTCAAATATCATACGCAATACTTTTTTTCTATTTATCTACTAACTTAATGTGAAGAAAGTTATATTTTTTTTCCCTCAAGTTCTCACATCGATTCAACATTAATTCAAAACTAAAGAATATGTAAAGCTGAAACATTTCACTTTCCTACGGAATTCGGAATACATTTTTCTATTACTTCAAATGAATCCGGACTGCCAAGTTTATCCTCTTTTGAACGTTATGACAATGCAAATGAGGAAGAAGTAGTTGCGTCACGCAAAGTTTCTGAATTGAAAAATCACCAGTTTCGCTCTGCGGGCTTTCGTTACTGAATGCAGCCTCATTTGCAATGATTATTGCTTACGGTAAGCTCCACAAATTGGAGATTATTCTCGCCTTTTCTTCCTTAATTTAAAGGCATATCCTGAGAAAATTTTCCAAGTTGGCTGTATTAATTTGAATGAGCGATGTGATTTCTCTGCGATTGAATAAGTTTAAATATTTGTCCTTAAGTATTGTCTTTGGAAACTATAATTTAAAGTGGAATTTCCATTCACTCGTTTATTAGCAACTACTTAGGAATGGAAATAGTAACAATTAAGGAATTCTACATATTGGATTGTTTGTTTGGAAAAGATGCGTAATGGAACGTATATCCTCCGAATGGTTAAATGCAATTTAGTAATTATAACTCACTAGTTACCCCGGAAAATATTTTGGTAATCTCGTTAAATTAATAAATCATTAACTAGAATATGCACATTTATAGTTTAGAGATAAATATTGAACGTTATTTTCATATATATATATATATATATATATAGAAGGGGGAAGATTCCCTGGCCAAAAACATGTTTAACCCCACTTTTATATAAATTGTTTAGTATATAAGAGCTGTCCTAAGTCAGCAATGTTTATAATATACTGTAGCATCCGTATTTTTATGTTTTAAACTCTATTTTTAATTTCTCATGTATTCTTTCTAAATCTTATAACTGTTTATCTTACAGTTTCAATTTTTTAAAATTATCTATGGTTGATTATTCATATTTCTTTAGCAAAGATTTTTAACTATATTTTTAACTATATATATATATATATATATATACGTGTTTGTACTTATATGAGATGCTTATTTTAATATATATATATGTTTTATTTTTTATATATAATTGAAAAAGGTATCTGTGTAATAGTGTACATATTTATGAACTACGAAACTTTGAAAATGTGTGTATTATATGAAGTTTCATGTTACTTTTCTTATACTATCTTAAGCTACTTTTAATGCATCGCAGGGAATAATACCTTGAAATTTATTTTATTATAATTTAGTTATAGCTATAAACATTACATGTATGTGCCTAGATTTTATATATATATATATATATATATATACTTTTTGCTCCCTACAAAAAATTCATTAAAATTAAAATTATGAATAGAAAAAAGTGTGCAATTTTTTAAACAAAATTGATGTACTTGGAATTTATTTAAAATTTTAGCAACATTTAGAAACAAATATAGTATAATTTTAATTATTATTTTAATAAAAAAATTCTATTAAGGTGACAAATAAAAAATAGTAATGCATTATACAACTGAGTTTATAAGAAAAGACGAGTAATTTCGATAAAGGTAGGAAGTAATAGTAACAGGTTATGAAAAAAGGAAAATTTTTAACTAACAAAGAAACTAAACACACAGTAAAAATTGATTGTACCATTGTAATGGCAAAAAACATTTGAATAAGAATATATGCCACGGTAAAAATACAGCATGTTAAGTGAATGAAATTAATTAATTACATGTATTACTGTGGACTTTTTAACACAAAAGTAAATTTCCAATGCATAAATAAAACTATAACAAAAATTTAAGCAAACAATGTATATACAAAATAGGGCATTTAATTCAAGAATTTCAAATATATCTGTGGTCAGTTAATTCCTTAAGGCAGTGCTTCTCAAACTTTCAATACTGGCGCCCCCTTTTCAATCACAATTTTATCGCGCCCCCCTTATACATTAATAATGTACTGAATGCAATAATAATGCACTTTTTCTTTACTCTAAAGCAATAATCTTAATTATAAACCGTACAAATTCATGACCTAAGTATTAAATTTTGTATATGTTTCTTTTAAGCAAAACAAAAAATTAAAAATTAAGTAATCCGATAATTCATATGTTATTTTTCCTTTCTCTAATTTTTAAATTGGAACATATTGCAAAATGCGGTGACTGCTTAGAAGACAAAATATAGGTATCAGCTTTTTTTAGAAAGAACTCAGTGGGTCAATTTCTAATCATAAGCATTCCTTTAAAAATTTGCTTTGTAAGACAAGCCCATGGAAGTCGCTAATACTTATTAAACTTGTTCTTAATTTAGCATTAATTAATTAGTTATAAAATACTCTGTGCAGCACTGATACATTAAAAGTATACCGGCTGAAGTTCCCGCTATTTGCACGAGTTTATTTATAAGAAAATAAAACATTATTAAAAAAATCGCTAAATTTTAAGGAGAGTAAAGCCAAGTGTGCACGACAATGTTTACAAAAATGTAAAATGATTTTTTTAAAACATTGCTCAAATTATAATTAGTTTTAAGCGAACTATAATTTTAAGCCTCGCAGAATTAGCATTTGTAATTGATGTTGAATAATGAACAATAATATAAAATTCCCAAGAAAAATAATTGTATTATTTTTAATATTTAAAGTGAAAATACTTCAACATGTTTTAACCCTGGAGCAGGCACGCACTCGATACTAATGGTCGAGTGGGGTTATTGAGTCACCCCAATCCTTTTTTTTATAATTATTTTTCTAGTACGCAATAAAAATCGTAATTCCAGTGAATAATTTAAGTAACAGAAAATATATACTCACCTACTTTCAAGGACTTGGAAAGTATTTCGGAAAAAAAGTTATCAGACCTGGAAATCAGTCAAAAAAAGTACCTTAAGATTGTAAAAAAAAAGTTTGTCACTCCCAAAAAAGAGGGGGAGATATGTGACAAATATATTTTAGTTCACACGTTAAGACTGTCAAACAGGAGGATAGTGTCAGAGCCATTGGTAACAATTAAACAGTTTTGCCAGATTTACCGATTTCGTGCACTCTGTGCTCGGCGTGACAGCTCCGGATTAAAAGTGTATTTATTACAATATGGATGTTCAAACAAATTATGCAAAGCATTTCTCATTATGCTTTATATGCTTGGAAACAACTCATAGAAATAAATCTTGGCCAAGTAATCCTTCAAAGTGCTCTCTGTGCCTTTCCAAAAATCATAAAAATATTTTACAAGGAAAAAATCGCGGCAGAAATAGTTTATTTACAACTTCCCTAAATGAAAAAACAAATACATAAGAGCAGGGACGTAACTAACCGTACAAGTAAGTTCGAAGGTCACACCGCAGTAAATATATTCTGCTGCCTACAGCTAATGACAATAATATAACAGTGATGAATTGTTTATCTTCCTAAATTTTTTTTTTGATTATGGGTCTGGGTTTTGTTTTTTCTCATTTTGGTTTGAAAAGAAACCGTAATAAAAAAAAATCTCTCATCATGAGATTACAGCAAATCAAATAAAAGGATTTTTATTTGGTTACAGTATCAAAGATAGCTAAAATGAGGTTTTGAAATAGAAGATTATATTTTTTATGACGTAATATCGCAAATGATATATATATAAATTATATCAGTGTAAATGTGTATTTTTTATTATGTCAGAAAGTATTTTTTTTACTTCACTCCAGTAAATAAATTTTTTTTAATCTTTTATTTTCAATATGCTCGCGCCCCCCTTGTACGTTTATCGCGCCCCCCAGGGGGGCGCACCCCACAGTTTGAGAAACACTGCCTTAAGGCTTTAAAATGAACGAGCTTGCATGGAAAGACTTTATTAGAAAATCGTAGATTACAAGTGATTGAAATCTGCCTTGATTACTCGTAAAATTTCTGGAAATAGTCACCATCCATCCTTTTTCTGTGTTTTTTGAGGCCGCGGCAGCCTAGTGATCTAGGTATCGGATCCTGGCTGGCGTGTCATGAGCTCGAGCCCAGTACCACTAAAGACCCGCCTTATAGGGGAACAATGCAAGTTAAATCTATCGAGAACTCAAACGTCTTAGGAGGATAGGAGATAGGAGAGGGGGCGCCAGTTTAGGTGTCGTCCTCGTCACTTGATCATGGTTCAAAATTTCGAGGTCCTTCGCCAAACGCCCCCGGGTAGCTGTATGCGTCTGAAGAGTGCGACGTTAATATTCACTCACTCAGTGTTTCTTAACCATCCGAAGGCTTTGGCTGATATCATTGAAAACTATCTTTACACCTCTTGCATGATTTCATTTGTGTTGTCAAATCTCCAATCCTGATTTTTTTTTTTGTATGAAGGCTCGATGGGGAAAAAAGATTGATTTTTACCAGCATTATAAAAACTAATAAGAAAATTTTATTAAAATGTCCTAAGAATAAAAGTATAAATTTAAACTTCAGGAATATATTTGGCTCATTTTCTAACAAAAAAACTCCCGATATATACTGTCACATATAAACTATTTCGCCTGTACATGAATATATGTTTGCATTTTCATAAATATCTGTCTGCATGTTCATAGACTATTGAACAATACATGAATATCTAATGCGTAAAGTAAAATGTATGAAAAAGAATCATTCTTTAATATATTTAACTAAATTGTTAATATTCTGTATTTGTATTATTTCTCAGGTAATTTTTACATTTCATGTTTAGTCATTGCTAAATATTAAACTTGCCTAAAAGTTAAACATATACCACATTCAACGTTTTTCGGGAAATTCCAAAATTTGCTTTAGTATTGCTTATATATATATATATATATATATATATATATATATATATATATATATATATATGTGTGTGTGATGTGCCTCTGGAACAATTCCGTTGAGTGGTAAATATATTGTAAGACGTGGCGAGTGGCTGATTAAATAATGGAGAACCAATGGTTGGGCGTGGCCGGTGGTGTGATTTTCTATGTTACATGGAGCATGGTCTAATACGATAGTATCGAAGAGGAACTCATGGAAATTGAAATTCCTTTTTATTCACATCCAGAAAAACATAAAGATCCAGTAGAGATGGCATTACACATACAAGAAGCAAACATGGATGACACAACACTGACAAAGACACACACACAGAACGCGCTGCAGCCGCTAAATGACTACAGAGAAATGACCGAAGAGAGAGAGGTTTCCAGAGACATCGGCTTTTATACCTGACGTTGAAGACCACGTGACATGCTTGTAATAAGAGCTCTGATTGGTTACAAAGGACGGGAAAGGGATTTATGATGTAATATTATTAGTTGATTACGATTAAAATCAGGGTGTTAGTTTCAAACCAAATAATTAAAAGATTATTTGAATACTATTAAAAGAGTTAATTAAAAGGATGCGAGGGGGAATTATTACATATATATATATATATATATATATATATATATATATATATATATATATATATATATGTATATATATATATATGTATGTATATATATATGTATGTATGTATATATATAACATATATATATATATATATATATATATATATATATATATAAATATATAAAATCAATCACAATAATCAATTGAAAAGTTGAAATATATGAATCTTATAATACTAAATCCCATTTCAAAATATCAATGGTGAATATAAAAGATAAAATTCCATCGTTTTCAAACAAAATTAAAAAAATATATAATAAAATAAAAATTTATAAAATATCCAAGTTCAATATCGGACTTAGGACCGATAAGTGGGGTTAAACTAGTTTGATGGCGCCAACCTTCCCCCTATTGCAACTTGGTAAGTTAATTGGAAAATATCCAAATTTCAAAAATTTAAAAAAATTAAAAATTAAAAAGTTAAAATTGAACAATTGTGCTTGAAATATTAAACTATTCGCCATCGCATTCTGAAAGATTTTACAACATTAAAATATTAAAATTTAAAAACAATTTAGTGCATAATATAAGTGAACCATCAAACACCTAAGATGATGCATCCATATTTAAAATAGTTGTATAGGTAGAAAAAATAGTTGTATATGTATAAAAAAGATTTGAGATCCGAAAGTTCAAATAAAAAAATATTTGAGATCCGAAAGTTCAAATTAAAAAATATTTGAGATCCGAAAGTTCAAATTAAAAAATATCTAAAATCAAAAAGTTCAAACTAAAAATTCTGAAAGTTCAAACTAAAAAATATCTAAAAACCGAATGTTCAAATTAAAAACCCAGTATATTCACACATGAGTAGCTTAAATTAAAAAACTCATTAAAATATATATATATAAAGATATATATGTATATAAAAGATATATATATATAAAGATATATATGTATATTTATATTTTATATATATATATATATATCTAGATATATATATCTAAGATATATTTTTTAAATTCGTTTTTTTTAAATTCGTTTTTTTACGCAATGCTGGAGACTTAATAGAAAAGTAAAATAAATATAAATGTGGGTGAGATATATATTAAGGTGAGAAATAAGGTGAGAGCAATGTTTGTACAAAATAATACCGATACTATAATGCATTAAAATACTTCAATTAAAAGCATACGTACACACTAAACATTTGCAATAATACCTACTTATCTTTTCAATAAGGATTGAAGGTAAATATTAATTTCAATAACAGTAAAATACGCGTGCAATGTGAAGAGTATTATTTTGTTCTATTTATGAACGTAAATCATGCAACTCATTAGTACATTAGCAGAATAATTTAAGTAGGAGCACTTGAAAACGAAACGGAATAATTACGCTATGCGTTCATATCTTTTCCACGTATTCTCATTCATAGATCTGTAACATATTATTCCGGAGAATGTACCCTAAGCCGATTTCTAGGAAATATATATTTCAATGCTTAAATCTTACAAATAAAGGCAGTACTTCAACACATCTACATCAGCTCTAGTGTCAAACAAATGTCCTAGTGTTTCCTGGTAGGAGGTTCTCTTGCAAATGATTGAAATAGATGTGTCTGTGTCATCAGCGGAGATGAAGTACAGAAGAGCAGAATGATCTCAATGGAATTTGCATGATGTTCTGCTCCAAACTTCGGTTCGTGTAAGCCTGTTAAAGCTGTCTAATGCAGTAAGGGCTCAATCCCAGCTTTGCAACTCACTGTGTTACTCGCTTTACCCGTCTAATCAAGGAATACTCTTGAAAATTCGTGATACGTATAACATCAGGCGCTAATCCAGCTTTGTCAACACTTGAGCAGAGAATATGGAGGACATAGAATTGGTCTTCATGATATTTGTATGGAATCCATTCATTTACAATTTCTTTGAGGTTTTAATTTCCTTGTTGTTTTTCTTAGTTTCATGCTGGTTTCGTTGGTGCATAAATACCTAGTAAGATTAAATTAATATGCTTACCGAGTGGCAAATATTATGAATTTCCATTAACGATGTATTTCAGATAATAATTGAGTAATAGAAACGTAAATCAGTGTTTCCACCAAAACACTTAAAATGTTTGATTCAAAAAATATAGCATTCAAATATTTTATAAGATATAATTAACATCATCTAAAAGCTTTTTCTTTGAATAAAATATTTAAAAGTTTCCATGAAAATTTTCTTTCGAATTCACTTAACTCTAATTTATTTTTACTTAATGCATTTCCTACATTTGTTTGGTTGGAATTTTTTTTTTAAAAAATAGTAAGGGGTGAATATATATAAGTGAGGTGAATATATATAAGGGGCGAATATATACAAGGGACTATTCGCAACGGATTTCATAAATTTTAAACCCGACCAAGTGAAGATGATGCCACTTAAACTGGCAACATCTCTCCTAACTTACACACCAAAAGGTAGACATTTAGCCTCAACAGATTTAATGTGTATCGTTCTCTTCAGCAGTGTCATCAGAACTCGAACCCACGACACTGTTCCTGAGTTTACGACCATAATCACCAGGCTACTGCGGCTATAAAAGTTCTTAGTGCTCAATGATTTACACTAATTACGAGCTGATAGATTTTATATTAAATGTATAGTTAGTAAAATAATCCAATAAATCGTTAATCATATAAATTGAAAAAAGTTTTTTCGAATCACAATAATAAAATTAATGAATAATCTTACCTACAACATCTACTTTTCTTGATGACTACTTTATTTAGGCACTTGGATATGTTCGTGAAGAAACACAGCCCTTAAAAAACATGTTTTCTTTATTCAACAACCTGATGGATTTTAATACAGTATCATTTTCTGCACAAATAAACTTTTAAATCGTTTATTGAATTTCGTAAGTATTTTTAGGAACGCGAAAGTCTTATACATAGAGGAGAATATTTATTAATAATGAAATAAAAACCACATGCAGTTTTATTTTTGTAGAGTTTTAGCTTCCCTTTACTCTATCCAACTCTACAGAATTCTTTCATCCATGACTGTGTTTAGAATGAAAAAAAAATTACGCATGTATTTTTTTGCCATTGAAACCATTATTTTTGTTTTTGGTAAGTTAGAAATAAATGATAGCTAGTAAGTTGTTGCTCACTAAGTAATGGCATCAGTATGTTCTTACTCGTCGGGGATGACCTGAATATTGTTTTCACTGAGCTTTGGCCTGCAAAAAAGCTAACAAATAAAACTGCTTTGTTTTTCCCTCTAAACTGGAAGATCACTTGATTTATGGGGTAAAAAAAGTTAGTTTTCCTTCGCTAGCTGTCGAAAGTAAACTCCAATGGAATTCTTTCCACGGTTTTATGACTAGACTCCCTTAAATTTCTTATTTGAAAATGCTTTTCCTTCGGCTTTTTAAGAAGGAAGGAGGCTTCCAAGTTAAAATACTTTTTTCTCTTAATGAAAGATATTATACTCTTTTAAAAACAATATCTAAAGTATAGAAATCCCCTTAAGGACAAAATAACAGTTTAACAGTATTGTTCAGATTATTTTTCTGGTAAAAATTAATTTTTTGAGAAACCTAATTTTTACAGAAGAAAAACTTTTATTAAGGAAAAAAACTCAAAACATTTGTGAATACTTATATTATCATGTAGATTTTATTTTATTTTGGTTCTAACAAATTTTTACTCAGGTCCAACGTGTATAATTACATACTGAAACACCTACATTTTTATAACATAAGAAGATCATACCTAGCTGACTCATGCAACAAAAATGTAATTAATTTAAAACGTTTTATCCCACAACTCAATACATTACATTAATGCAAGTTTGTCATTTATCATGATTCTAGAAACATTAATACTATTTTCCAAAAGAGTAAAATGTAAAGGAATACATGAATGCTGCAAGAACCATAATTTTTCGAGATTTTCATCTTGTAATATGTTTTCAATGTATTTCAAAGCTTTGAATATTTAGTATAGGGACAAGGAAGAAATTTCTGAAATATTGAATACATTGAAATGACAAAAAAATCGATTACATTGCTAAAAATTGAGAAATAAAATTTTTGTATTATTTAAGAATGCAATTTCATAACAGCTATATTTGGCCAGAGTGCTTCAGTTGCTCAAATAAAAAATAATAATAAACAAAAATTTGGATTTCACGAAAAAAAGTTAAATCATTTTTGTCTACACCGTACTAATGTCTTTTCGAGTTTATTTCTTGTTTGCATTTTTAATATATCATTTACGTGCCATGCGTTAAATGCATCTGACCGACTATAATGTTCGGCAATAATAATTATTATTTTTAAACAGTTGCACATTTCCAATTTAACAGTACTATTATATATAATGTTTCTTTTATACCAATGTCTCATTGAAACGTATACAACTATTGAAACCTATTTTCCCAAGATTATATATCACTAAAACAAAATATACTTATGTGTCTTGATGCAAATGATGGATATGTTTTGGTTGTTTTTTCCACCATGTGTATTGAAATATTTTTCTCTGTTACTAATTTTATTTTCTGTATGTATCAAACTTCCTTTAATTTTTGTTTAGCCCACACGCTATAATGAAAGGTTTCTACCAAATCCATATCTCAAACACATTTCATCTTTGCTAGGTCACTTTCCATGTTTGTATAAAATATGAACATTTGTGTTTAAATTAAGAGTCGAAAGAAATAATAAAAAAAAAACTTAGTTAAAATAAGTCTTAATAACTTGTATGAAAACACGATTTAATAGTTAAAATTGAATAATATTTCATTTTCTTTCACAATACTTTAAGAAACAAAGAAACAGAATATAACATAATATGCTGATTAAGAGAATATAAATAGAGTTGCTATGCAAAAAACTTCAAATAAAATTTTATTTGTGTTGTTGTTAAACACATTATAAAAATATTCATCACGGCAAAGGGCTAATTAAGCCTTAACTTTGAGTACGATATAAAGTACGATTTTGTTCCGCTACATTTTTTGCAAAAATGGTCAGGAGCCTCCCACCTCAAATAAAGAGAGCTTTTGATTTGTGTTGTTGTATACATTTACAAAAGTCATGCCAGGCTTCGAACCCAGACCCTGCGGCATGAATAACCACTACAACGGAGAGGTGGTTAAAAATGTTAACATATACAAAATATTTATTTGATTTAAATAAAATGTTTACGTCGTTCGATGTCTAAAAGAGATACATTTTTATCACGGGACAATTGCTAGGGATAACACTATCATCCATAGATTGAAAGGAAGCAAAATGTGGAAAATTAGAATAAGTGCGGGATATTAGTAAGAAGAAGTATGAGTATGCAATTTTTTCCTGTTCATTAGCCTTAACTTTGAGTACGCGTGGACAGTTGTTGTTTCAATCAAAAGTTTTACAGGAAAGGTGACAGTACGATTTTTTATGCCCGAAGAAGGGCGAAAAATTCCGCCATCGCTCATTTTTTGACGAAGTCAAAACACCTAAGAATGGTCAGAAGAGCCTCCCAGGCGCACCACAGCTCATGTTCCCCTTCCCGAAAATCTGTTGCCAACGTTTGAACTCATTGACAGACAGCAGTGCTCGTTTGCTTGCGGCATCACAATTGGACTAACAGGATTCGGCATGCGTAGTGTATTCAGTCTATCTTCGGATTATAGACGAAAACTGACTATACATTCCAGAAAATATCAAAAAAGTCATGCGGTTTCTCATGATCAGGCTTCGATGACGGGCCAGACCCTGCGTTCGTCTTTTCCGCATAAATTTTGTTTTTATGGACGACAACGTGTCATCGAACACTATACCTCGCTGTTCAGGATTGTCTAGACAGCGAGGGTATTCAACGGGGCCAGTGGCTAAAAATGTTATTTGTTGAATACGTATACATGGAAATATTTATTTTGCATTTAAATAAAATGTTTACGTGACGTTCGATGTCTCAATGTTTCAGATAGAACAATAAATATTCTTTTTCTAATGAACAGTTTTATTATATATGCAAACGTTTTATCATCAATATCTAATTAGTTATAGCTGAAAATGAAATCTCCGTATTTTCATCTCTTCTAATTTAAACATTTTTTTCTTGTTCAAACTCCTTTGAACTCCTCAAAATATCCTTCTTTGCACCTCTCTTTTTGTAAACATTTAATTTAATTTTTCTAATACAGGATATATACACAAGTACAATAGTGAAAATTATTTGTATGTCTCTTTAATATATCCTCAATTGAATATTCAAGAATAAACTCTTCATATAGATAGCTTTTTTATGAAATTGAAGCTTATTTTGTAAATTAAAAGCACGCGAGAAGCTTAGAAATGATTTTGTGACTTAAATCAATCAAAGCTACAATTCAAGCAACATTGAAAGAAACTATTAATTTCTTAATATAAATGGTTTATTTGGTTAAATTATTAATCACTCAAATAAGATTAGTAGTATCTTTATATTTCCATCAATCTGAATTTATTACAATCATAGAACGTAATGCATTCAAAGTATTTTTTCTTTAAATGTTGAATCAAACTTTTAAACTACAGAAAAATAGAAAAGGCTGGCATTATTTTTACATTATATATTTTTTACATTGGCTTATTTGAATAAATATAGTTTTCTTAACAGTGACTTACCCACTACAAAGATTAAGTTTGTTTGTTTCAATTCAGGTAACTATCGTTTATTCAAGTGACTAAACTGACATATATTTTTAAATTAAAAATAGTTTTTAAATGATAGATTTGATAAAAACGGATTCTAGAAATAATAAATGATAAAGCAAAAGAAATGAGATTCTAGAAATACCTAAAATGAATTTACAACACAAGTTGTATTATCCGAACAAATGAAACGAACATCGTTTTTTCATCCATAATTTAAGAAATCATTATTTTTTAAATCCACAACAATGCATCAAAAAAAATCCGAAGATATTGTTTTTCATCAATGAGTTTGTTAACATTTGGTATTTGAGTTTAGTTTTCTGATAACCACATAAGACCTTGAGGCATTCGATGCTATTCCTTTTGGGGTTTCTCTAAGCTTCAAAGCAATCAATTGGAAAAGAAATTGAAATTCAAAAAGATGACTGGAATGGAGTTTCTCACAGGTGAGCCCCACCAAAGACGTTTAGAAAAAAAAACACATTCCAATGCTAGAATGATTCTCCAAAAATGATTTCCCAAACAGCAGTGAAAGAAAATCCACGCTACATCACACTCTTTCTCTCAATATATCTTTTTTTTAAACTTTCTTTCATCAGAGAAGAAATCATTTTCAGTTTCAAATTCATTTTCTTCAAGACACTCTTTATCCCTCTTTCCCCAAGGAAAGTTCTTGGTTTGCTGAATCCGATTGAATAATAAATTCTGAACCTATTTATTAGCCCATTCTTCTGACTGTCAGCTCTCAGGATTATTATCCTTTTTTACCGTTGGTCTCCGGTATTAAGGAATTCGAACATTTGTCTGATATCCAAATTATTCCTACAAAGGTAAATAATGGTGTGAAGAATGTACATTTTGTTGTAATGTTTAAAATTGTACGACGAAGTATTAGTAAAATACTGTTGAAGTTACAAAATTATAAATATAATGAATAATTTGATGCTCTCTTTTTAACCCGGGAGAAGACACGCTCTCGATACTAATGTTAGTAGTCATGCGGGGTGACTGAGTCACCCAAATCCTTTTTTTAAACTATTTTTGTTTTACACGATAAAAATCGTAATTCCATTAAATAGTTTAGATAAAAAGTACATTTACCTACTTTAAAGGACTTGTCCATCTATCTTTTATAATTTGAGAGAAAATGCAATCAAGCTGAACTAAAATATACGAAATTTTAATGAAGAACACAAATCACAGATACTTTTCGCTAACATTAATGCAGTGCTTCTCAAACTTTCAATGTTTGCAACCCAATATTTAATCATAATTTTCATCGCGCCCCCTCTACCCACCATTCAATAACAATGCGTTAAATTCAATAATAATATACTTTGACGATAAAGCTACAATTTCACCTCTTAAGGGCCATCGGTGTATATAAACATCTCTCAGCCAAAGACTTAATTGCCTTGGACGTATATATACGTCTTTTTGAAGTACGATCTTTTTTGTGCACTGCTATTCTTAAACTTATTTCGAAGGCTTTTTCAATATTCTTTTATTGCATTCCAGTGTTTGTGAAGGAATTACTTATATCAGAGAGGACTTGCATATTTATTGCTTATTTCCCTCTCCCCAATGCATCACATTCGCACTCTTACGCGGAAAACGGTGACATTAGGGAGCGAATCGGTAACTTTCGGTAGTTGAGGGATTATTTATAAACCGTACAAATTGTCAAGTGTTAATTTTTGTATATAATTTTATACATGGCAAGCCCATGGGGTCACTGATAATTATTTAAACTTGTTATTAATTCAGTATTATTAAATTAATTATAAAATACACTGTGCAGTACTATTACATTTATAAGTATATTATATCGGTGTAAATGTGTATAATATTTCTTTTATTTTGTCAGAATGTATTTTTCTCGTTTACTATCAGTAAACTAATATTGTTTTAAAAAATCTTTTGTTTTCGACTTTTACATATGATCGCCCCCTCGTGTAGTTTTTAACGCCCCCTAAGGGGGCTCACCCCCCCAGATTGAGAAACGCTGCATTACAGAAATGATATTTTAAAGGAAAAATATCATTTTGTTTAATTTATTGCACTTTTAGTACCCTTTGTTGATTGGCAAATAACATGTTGAACTTTTTCTTACTTGTGTCTTTTCATATTTTGAAATAAAAGTGGTCAAGCGGGGAACTCAGTCACCCCTAATACCTCAGGATTATAACAAAACGTTTGCCCCTCCCTAAAAGGAAGGATAAATGTTACAAACACGTTTAAGTTCCCATGAAGACTGTCATATAAGAGGATACTGACAAGATCATTGGTAACAAATAAACAGTTTTCCGAGAATTAAAGCTTTTGTGAGCCTGGGGGTGGCTCTGTGCCCCGCACGACCACTCTCGGGTTAATGGGATATTACAGCAAAACATATTTATTTAATCAAACTAAAAATATACAGTTAAAAAATTAAATTTAAAAAAAAATATGATGTTTTATTTATCCCAATACTTTAAAAATACTGAATACATATTTTATATATATGTGCAACATTTTAAAACATATTAGACTTTTTTTCAAACCTCATAAAGCATATAAAATTTAGGCTTATAACTGCTGCATAATGTAAAATAAATATTATTCAGTACAAATATCTATTTTTATGTACAAAATACGTAGAAGCTCTGCAATATAATATTTTATAAAAAGTACATATGGAGATGACGTATTTAGTTTTGAAAAACTATTTTTTCAAATACTTTACATTTATTCCTGATGGGATATAGTATTCTTCGTATTAAATATTTAAATTATTTTAATAACATAACTCTTTTAAGTTTTTTTTAAAGACATCGTCAACAGACCAACTTGTTCGGTAAAAAAGTAAGATTTAACAATTGTATAATTGCATAAATATGTGACATTAGTAAATGCCATATAAGAGACGACTTTTCATTTTACATTTCCGAAGAAGAATAACGCAGACTGGTTTTCTTAGAACTTGATGATGTAATTTACGTAAAAATGGATTTCGTGACTGTTTTCTGAAACAATGGGATTTATTTATTCCAAAAATGTGAAAAAGGGTTGGATAAAAAATTATTTCAAATTAAATGCAAAGAAGTATATCTTTAGATTCTTTCGAGAGTTTATTTCCTCGCATATAACCTAATTAAAATGAGATTACGAAAAAAAGAAAGAAACGATTTATGCATTTGATACCTTAATGATGGTAAGAATATTTAAAAATACTATTTTTCATGAAATGCATGCGTTTATACATTTCTTTATAATAAAACTTTTTGATTACTTTAAAAATTATTAGCAGTAATTTAATTAACTTCTTATAAATACCTTAATTTCTTAGAAAAAGAAATTAAAGAGACAAAATTGGCTTTTCTATTAAAGTGTAAAAATCAGTTTCATCACGAACAAAAACAATTTGGAAAGAATGTACATGTGCGTATTCATTTTAAACTAAATAATATAATATGTGTAAGCTATTCTAAAAAGTAAGTTTAAAAAAAATAGGGAAAAAGATGTTTAATTTGTCACTTTTTGTTTTCCGATGTTTCATAATTAAAATATTTTATGTATTTTGCAAGTACTTAAAGTACATGTATGAACCCATATGTTTCATTTGAAGGAAAACTTTTAATTTACAAGAAAATACCTATTTTCAAAGTTCGCCTTGCAAATTAATAGTATCAGTTCTTAAATGCAATAAGTAACATTGGTATATTTCTCCTAAATTTATTACGTACATTTTAAATGAAGGTATTATGCATAGCATTCGCTTGCATTTTTATATCATTCTTTGAATAATAAGAGAGAGTTCACAATTTTTAAACACTTCAGAAAAATTTAGAAAAATTATTCATCTACTTCATAAGCATTTCAAATATAGAACTAAAAGAGAGGAAAACAACGTTGATAGTTTGTTTAAAACTATTTTGTGTGAGATATTAATTATTATACCCAAATGTTTAACTAGATGCATGCAGGTGTTTGCATTTTTTCCTTGAAAAAACAAATTTGTAAAAGATCTGTATTTGTCAGAAAACGAAAAATTATTTAATTTTGCCGTGCCACCTGAAATTTATACACTCGCACACACATATATATACATATATGTATATACGTATATAGTGTGTGTATTATTACTTGTACATGAGCATTTAATGTTTCTAAAAAATGAAGACATATCGGCTTTTACGCTTTTATTTGTTCATCTGCTTTCAACGCATTGCAAACTGATATCACTTGCCCTTGATTTGGTTTAGGTTATGTTAATGATATTTTGCAAGCTCATCATCTTTTAGATTAAGTTACAAATGGTAATGCTTGAGAAAGTTCGGGATCTGGCCATAAACGAAATGAAATAGGATTCGATGTTCAAGGTTGTATTCTTTTCTAAATCTAGCGATCGTGTCACATCTCACGGTATTTTAAATCTTTGATTACCATGGAAACTAGGAAAATATTCCAATAATGAATTTTCTGAAGTAAAAACAGAATGATGAAGTTAATGCTTTACAAGTTTTGTACAAGTTATCATTCCTCCAAAATCTGTTGAAGCTTGCGATATGGAAGAATACAAAAGTGCTGAAAATAATCAACCACAATTCCTGAGAACTTCGTATGGCATAATGTTGATAACTGAATACACATACATGATCAGGTGATATTCTTAAGTCAATTGTCTTTTAGTCAACGATGTATAAAAAAATTATATTAATACTAAATAAATGTGTTTTGTGTGTGTGTGTGTCTCTCTCTTTCTTTCTCTCTCTAGTGCTGCATTCATTGCACACATAAACAAAATCAATTTACTAAATTTAATTTATTTTTATTTAACTTTCAAAACTAGCTGAATTATTTAAATCACGATAATCTGATTATAGTACATTGAAAAGTTAATATATACTTTTTAAACAAAATTAAAAATTGTCACTTTTAGCTGTCTTTTATGTGATAATTTATTTCAATAAATTCTTGGTTGAACAATACGACGAGTTTAGAAAAAAGCGCTTGATCTTGTTCACACTTACTAAGATGCGCAGAAAATCCAAAAAGTCAGTCCTCTCAAAGCATATTCAAATGAACCTATTGAACCAGGATCAGATCAGAAGAGAGAAGTAGTTTTCAAAAATATTTCAACATAGACTCAGACATAATTAATAGCCTCCGAACTTTTATCCGTAATGTCAAAATAAAAAGAAAAGTAAAAATCCGGTGAAAATCAATGAAACCGTAAAGAGGCAGAAAGCTGCACAACGCGCAAGAAATATCTTTCATCAAGCAAGAGCCACTAATAAAACTATATCAACTTCAATTTGTTTGGAAATCAGAATCAAGAGCTGTAGAGCTTGGCATAACAGGTTTGTTTACGGTGTGCATAAGTAGTAGCTGCCAGTTGGGTGTAATATATTCCAGTAAAAGAAATGCAGCTCTCGTAATTAATCTCTCTACGTCAATTATCGCCGCTTAGAGATTACTTTCAACAACCAAAGAGAAAAATTGAAGTAACCATTTCTCCCCCAGGACTCAGCGGGAAATTAAATTTTGGCTCACAATAAACGATTTCGCGGTTTGGGTTGAGAATGCCTACGGCACAGGTTCGGAATAAACGATTGGAATTTTTCCTGTTTGAAGATGCGATGTAATGCTTTTTTTTCCTCTTTCGCCTCATCCCTTCTTTCAATTTTTTCTCTCCAAACATTCTTGTAGGTGTGTCGCGTGGATATATATTTAAATCGTTTAAGTGTTGGCGTGTGAAGTATTTCAATTAATAGGGGGAATTTAATCTTCAAAGTAAGCGAGAAGGAAAGGCGAAAAGAAGAGGATTTTCTTCTCACTTTTCTTATGGTATGCTTTGGGTCGTGTAAAAAAAGCTCTCTCAAATTCCAAACTTATTTTTTTCCTTTATTTGATTAGCTGTAATAGCCAGAAAATATGATTGGAACTCAATTCACTGATTTAAAGAATCTTTATTTATTTACTGAGTATATTTACTTAACTTCTAACGGTTAATAAAATAAATTGGAAATGCACTTGCTTTGGAATGTCGTACATAAAGAAATTCAAACTTTACGAAAGTTAGAACTGCATGCAATATGAAATAAATGTAAACAATTAAATTTATAATATAAACAACTAATCATATACCACGAATAATTATATATTGGTGAAATTATTAACTATGAGTACTGAATCTACTCTTACAAAAATGGAATTGTAAGTATATTGAATATTTGATCCAATTTTAATTAGCTTTAAATTACTAGTCTACGGTTATTGTCCAATAATAACGGTAAACAATTATTAATATGTGGAATATTAATTAGATACATTCATTTTCATGTCTGCATTTCATTGTTATTTAGGAAATTTGTGGTGCTTTGATAAATTTAATAAATGTATTATGAATAAGAGAGAGAGTTCATTCTTAAATTAACAATAACAAATTTAGCTTTTAAAATATATTTCATCATTAAAACTTTAAAAGCACTTTAAGCATAAAACATTTATAGTTTTACCTTAATTACTATTAAACATAGTACATTATTTGATTTACTGCCTCTTCCTCATTGAACATAATTCATTATTTAATTTGATGCCTCTTCTACATTGAACATAATTTATTACTTAATTTGGTGCCTCTTCCACTCAGACTACTATTGTCACAAGAGGGTACACTTCAGAAAGAGTGAGCAATGTCTGTTCAGTATCATAAAACTGTATCTTTTTTATTTATTTATGAAATAAATTTGAATATTCTTCGCGATTGTTAATCCTCACTAGAAGCAATAAAACTAGTTGTTATGAAACAAACATATTCCTGTAGTGGAAATGCGGAGATCTCATATATTACTCCAAGATTCCTTACTTTAAAAATCATCTTTCATGTATCTATTCCCTGTGGTCGAAATAAAGTGTTAGATGTTGGTTGAATAATAAATTAAGCTTTCTTCTATAGAAAATATATCATTTGGAATTTACATTACAAATCTTCCCAATTGCAGTGTAGCATTGCACTAACTCCTATATATCGGGATGACAAATTATTCAAATGCTACTGGTTGTTAGATTGTTGTTACTCTGAGATGTACGATCACATTCCTAGAATTTATAATATCACATTGATAATGAGAACCCAAGCCATTTTTAGAACTGGAATTTAGAAGTAAGTATATTCTTTTTGTTTAAAAATATATTTTGGTTGCTAATATTTTATGAATTCTAAATATCAAGAGAGATGAAACTTGAGGATATAATATATTAAATTGTTGATTTATAATTTCGAAATCATAAATAAGCATATAATAATTACTGCTCTTACTTATTTCATGTAAGAAAGCGAAATTTTAACGTATGCAGCTCATTAGGTTTGTTATTTTTATCCATTCGCACAAATATAAGTATAATATTGTGAAATTGAGGAATTTTAAGTTATAATTTTTTTTAATCACACTCACCATTTAGTTGATTAAATGTAAATATCGAATAATAAATTTAATTTGTGTGTTTACTATATGTATATAAATATATAAAATAGGAAAAATATTACAATACAACTGAACTAAATATGTATATTTCTAGAAATAATTATAATCAAATAACCTGTAAAAAACATTGAGAGGAAGCAGAGATCCAAATAAATATTTATTATTTTAATGGCTTGAAATATTTTTTTTTGCTATTGATTAAAAATCTGGAATGGGATGACCTTCCCAGAGTACGTTCTACTTCTAATATCTTTAAGGTGTAGTGGTCCACCCAGTGGCTTAGGTGTAGCCATTCGGTATTAAAATTTTATGCTTTCTTTTCTTAACACTTGTTTTCTACATTGTACCCTTATTGTAAAATATAATGGATTACAATTATTCTAGTAGTGTATTTCATACTGGGATACATACGAAAGACGAGATATAGGTGAACAGAACCATACAATACAAAAAAAGAAGAATATTGACTCCTCTTGACGATAATCCCAGCATCGAACAGAAGGGGGTGCGCTACTTTCCATTCGAGACGGGAATCCATTTCAGGCGAAAGTCCGACTTATCTTACCTAAGATTACATCCACGCCGTATATTCAGGATTCGAATCCGAGCCCACTCGATTACAAGTATCATAACCACCATACTAGGAGGGGCAGTGAAGTATTACTATTTTTACTAAGAAAGCACAACTAACACAAAATTGTCAAGTTGAATTCTAGAACAGCTGTGTGTGAGAGAGAGAGAGAGACAGAGAAAGAGAAAAAGAAAGAGTTGTTACTAGGCCGTGGAAAGTGCCCGTATTCAAGGCATGGAATGGGGAATTTATGTAAACCAATGAATCCGAAACCCATGTATGTACTTAATTTGTACACTGTCGAGTCATGTGTCATCACGGGATGTGACATCAACACGAGAATCTAAGCCTATAGAAGCACTGGGCGTGGGGTGATGTCTTAGTAGCCAATCCCATATAAGTGTGGGATGAGCTGATCATCAACATTTATTATCTTTTTCAGGCAGTGCGTGGGAAAAAATTTATCTATACGCCTGCCACCGCAGTTATTACTCTTTTTCCCTAACAGTGGCAGTGGACATGTTAAGCGACTTCGTGCACTTCCAATCAAGGTGCATATGTCGTCTACACATTTACAGAAAACACAGTTGCATCAATTGTGTAAAGCCAATTTGCCATTTTAGCTTCCGTCAGTGTTTTATAAATATATTTCTTTTAGTATGTGTGTATTGCTTCTTAGGTCATCCAAAATGTCGTGGTGTTCCACCGGTAGATAGCGATCGACTTAATGCCCAACACTGGATTAAACTCTTAACAAGCTCTTTGGGAAATACGCAATCAAAAGAAGTTTTTTTTTTGTCATTATGATGCGAATATTTGCAATTAGTTAGTTTGTAAGAAAAACGCCTATGTTGTATTTACCGTCGACCAATTTCGTCGAACGTCACCAAGTACCGACGTTTACAGTCATTGTGAAAATCCTTTACATGCGCGTACGAACACAGTAATAATATGGAAGACAGTATTGTGCACCAGTTTTTGAATGATGACGTATCTTCGTTTGATAAACTTGGTCATCGGTATAATGCGTAAGAACCTTTAAAAACAGTAGGACACCGAATTCATTCCAATAAGATATTTCTTTGATCGAATATGCCTTCATTTCTACATTTCAAGGCCTTTTAAAAAATTATAGGATTGTAATAATTATTTTCCTTTCTTTGTTGATCCTGTGACAACAACATATTGATTAGAATTGTATTTATTTTATATTGAATGAGATATACAGTCGAACCTCCACTTTATGAACCTCTATTTTGTGAATATCTCTACTGTTCTGGAATTTTATTAACTTTTTACTGGAACCAAGGAGGCAATACGTATGAAAAATGAATCCTTATTTAACGAATTTTCTACAAAACGTTCATTTTTGTTTTCGGGATTTAGCGACTTCGTAGAGTAGAAGTCTGATTGAATTTTGCAAATATAGTGAACTTTTATTTAATTTTCTTTAAATTTTAAAATTAATACATGAAAGCTGTCAGAGAATCCTTTAATACAAATTAATTTTTCTAATATTTTGATTTTAATTTGTGGTAAAATATTTATTTTCCGTAGAAGCTATTATAATTTAAATCATTTAAAAATATCTTTTAGCATATCATCTAAAAAAATATGCTGAACTTGTTTTTTATAATAAATCTCACAGAAGCTGAAAATATTACAAATCTGAATAAATCTTGTAAATGTACGATAGGATTTCCAGACTGAATCATAGTCATTTTCTTTTAGCTTTTACTGCTAGAAATTTCGAAATTTTGCCTCGAAAAGTTTCTTTGAAAGAAACTTAGATGAAATGAGGATCGAAGTTTTGTGAAACTTGACACCTAAAAAGTAAAGTATGAAGCTTCTAAAACTTTTCGCAATTTATAACCATATCTTTTAAACTAGTATGCCTAAAGCCGCACAATTTATAATGGTAGTTATTATTTTTTTTTCAAAAGGATCATACATATATTTATAAATTCTTCTTAGCAACTAAAGTATGAGTGAAGAAATCCTGATAGATTTTACGAAATCTTCAGTTCTTGTATAGTTAGAATAATCTGTCTAGTGACTTAAGTAGTTTCGTTTTACGACACACATTTTGAGAAAGAAAAGAACAAAGATGCATATATGATTAAAGACTTGCTTTATGTGTGACTTACTTCTATATAGTTTCTATCCAAAACAAAATCACGGCAATTTCTCAGAAGCACATATTATGGAAAAGAAAATTAGATCATCTGTCATTATATTTAATAACTTCATATAATTGCACAAAACCTTTCAGAAGATACTATTGGTAACCATTTTTATTTATGTTAAAGTAACAATGATTCGCTTCAATAAATGTAACCATATTCATAATTAAATATACACTTACCCGTAGACTTACTTAAAATTTGAACCCCACCCATCCGGTATAGTGATTAGTGACTTTGATTGCTGTGCCATAGGGCCTGGACTCGAATCCTGGAGAAGGCATGGGTGTTTGTAAATGTATAGTGCCTTCACGGCAAGGGGTACTCTAAATAGCCTTCGAGCTGCAAGTCCTCTCGTGAGGTTGGTGGCAAGTGAAGAGAGGTAGGAATCCATTGGTCCCCCAGGGTTGTTCTTCCTCAAAATTGGGAGGGATCCAAGCAAAATCGTACTGTCACCTGTATGATACTCTAAGCTAAGGCTAACGACACACGTAAAAATCAAGCTTTTCGCCATGATTAAATTCATGGACCTTGATCTAATCTTACCGTCGATCAAGTGGCATAAGTAACAACAACAACAGTAAAATTTGTATATTTCATAACAAATTCTATTAAATAATTTAAATAGAAATATATAATACTTTAACAAAACTAATTACTTTGCTAATAGAAATCGGTCGATATTATATGCATTTTTTTGTCTGTGTACAATATCAGTGTCAGTTTCTTTCAAACATGATACTTACTGCTATTGATTGAATTAGAGCAAAAATTGACAGCAGAAAGTTTTCTCTTCCAAGGTTTTGTTATGTTTATTCATTTATGCTATTTAACTGTTTACTTTGTGACTGCTCTATCCGCGGCCTTCTGATTAACAAATCTTCTTGGGAAATATTTGGTCTTTAAAAATATTCCATCTGCAACGCACCCTCTGAAGAAGAGAACGTGATTATTTAAATTTTGTCTACTATATATAGTATAAGCTTTTAAGCTAGAGAGAGAGAGAGAGAGAGAGAGAAGATAGTTTGCTAGCGAAGCAGTGATTAATCAAATTCATAGTGTAACGCAGATATTTGTTATTTGACAGTTGTAATAATTAAGGGGAGGATTTGTCACTAGTGATTAAATAGAGATTAGAGAGTTAGCTAGGAAGGCAGTGTGTTCGAACCTGAGGTAAGCGTACTGGTATTTAAAATCTTCCCATACTTCACGTACCTCGTTAATTGACTCCATATAGCTTTAACTGGGTGCATTTCATAGTTTTGATTGATTGACCTCGTTTCTCCTCTTGTGTTTCAAATAAATAAACTGATTTTGACATGGCTAGTCTTCCTTCCCTTTATCCCACATCTCTAAGCGTAGATCCAAGATCTTAACAACTTCAACACGGTTTTACAGCTTTTCTTTCGTTTCCTTCTGGTCGTTTTGTATATATTTTTTTCTAAATCTACAGTGAGTTGCCTCTCACTCCAAACAGAATTACATAAAAAAAGTAGTTTGTGCTTGACGTATATTGCTCAACACAGCGTTTCTCAAACTGCGGGGCGCACCCTCCTAGAGGGGCGTGATAACTCTACAAGGGGATGCGAACATATTAAAAAGTCAAAAACCAAAGATTATTTTAAAAAAATTATTAAGTTACTGAAAGTAAACAAAATATACATTCTGACATAAAAAATAACATTTACATTGATATAATACACTTATAAATGTATCATTATTCGACAATGTATTTTATAATTAATTTAATAATTGGAAGTTAAGAACATATATTATAATTACCAGTGATCCCATGGGCTTGTCACATATAATATATATACATGAATTAGCACTGGTATTGATTGTTTATACGGTTTATAAATAATCCTTTCACACCCAATTAAAAGTTACGGGATTCGCTCCCCAATGCTTCCACTTCCCACGTAGGGGAGATTCCATGTATGGGGGGGAGAAGAAAAGGAATAAATAAAGAAATCATCTGAAAAAGCAAATCTTTCACAAAAACTGTCAAGCGTCTATTATTGTATTTAAAAGCTTTCGGAAACATTTTATGGATAACAGTGCACACAGAAAATCGTATTTCGGAAATAAGTATATATACGTCCAGGGCATTCAACGCACCAGTTAAGTGAGAAGTTTATATACGTCCGGGCGTTTAACACACTGGTTGAGTCAGACTTATATGTACGACGGTGGCACTTAAGAGGTTCAAGTCGTATTGTAGACTTAGGGTCTAAGTAGAGTATTATTGAATTCAATGCATTGTTATTTGTATGGAGGGGAGGCGATGGACATTATGATTACATATTGGGTCGCAAATAATGGAACTTTGAGAGACACTGGACCAAAAACTAAGAAAAATAACGTTAAAAAGGGCACAAATATCACTTAACTATCAGTTGAAGTTTTGGGTATATAAAACATGAATTTATGTGAAAGAAGACAAAATTCATTCAATGGTGAATATATATGTAACAATTTTCATCATTTTTAAAAAAGTCTCGTCGCGCTTTTTTCCTCATGAAATTGATTTTATACTGCTATACTCTCACGCAGAACACATCAGTATAAGCTTATCATGTTATTATATCACACTGACTTTTTCATCTAATTTACATAAAAGAAACTGCACTACTTTACAATCTTTCAAATGCAAATGAGTGAGGGGACGTTAGCTATTGTACAGTGAGATTTTCCATATCTCGTTTTAAGAAACGAAATTTTCTTTATTATCCAAATAAAAGCCAAAGATAATCCATTCACAAAGTTGTTCTTCCATTTTAAGCATTAAAAACACATTTGCAGTCTGAATGGGTTTTTTTCTTCTTTTTGTTTCAACCTGAATAAATATCTATGAATGTAAGGTTTGTACTTTCAAGCAAAATAACAATTCCCAAAATAAAATTTTATTTTGAAATAAATTTAAAATTTGATGCAGCATTCAGAATTTGTGTTTGATATCGCAATTCTGTGTTTAAGATCCAAGAATACTTCGTAATTGTTTTTCCTACCTTTAACACTTCAGTAAAGTTATAATTTAAGGGGAAAAAAGATCCATCATTTTGTGCGTATTAATTGATACTTTACTATAGTATATGTATCTTATACATTAGGAATAATCGAAAATAATTCCTATAGAATTTCAAAATTTGCATTTGCAGAAAAGATGTTCAGTGGTATTTAGATGAAAGAAAAATGAACTAAAAATTAATTTTTACTTTAAGAGTACAAGGGAACTGAAGCTTATGCATTCTTTTTATGGTAGGACGTACATTATTTTTTGTTAAAGAAAACAAGTATTTTAATGTCTTTTAAAATTTATTGCAATTGACACTTACAAGAAAATATAACAGTTACATTTAACAGCTTCTTTCACATTTAATTTTTTCAAAATCTAATGTCGAAATTACAGTGCACGATAAAGTGTAATAAGCGAATCGGACTAATGCGAGGTGCAAGTAGAGAGAGATCTAGGGATATGAAATTTTGCAATGTGTATTGTACTAGTCACTTTTTAGTACTCACGTAACAATAATCATTGATTTTAGTTTTCTACAAGGTTTCCGACCTTAAAGTATTCAAAAGTTATGGCTATCTAAAGTTACCTATCTTAATGTAATAATAATGTAATGCCAGAATGTTGGAAACCTCTCCGAGATATTTTAGATCTAGCCCAGTGTTACTCAACCTGCACCCACGGGCCGCATGTGGCCCACCAGCCCTTTCTGAGTGTACCGGCCATGGCCAATTGCGCTAAGAAATTCAATTATTAGAGCGCAATTTACTAAAAATTTAGCAGGGAATTCTATCAATCAAGCAGTCAAGTATGTCAATTTGTTTTTAATAGTAGAATAAAAGCAAGAGACTTGGTCATAGATGAAAGGAAATAGAATGTATCCAATAAACCAGCAGAACAAATTCATAAAAAAATTATTTCTGTGTGGGTGTGTTTGATAGAAAAGTTAATATAGTATTAAAATTAAAAACTAAAAATGAGTTCTTCAAGCACGTTTCTCGCATATGATGATTTTCAATATTCGCATAGCATCCGGTTTCATATACTGCATGAATCGCATTCGGTGTTCGGTTATCCGAACAGTAACCGGTCCCAATTGATTCGGATAAACGACGTTCTACAGTACTACAAATTTAAGAGCACTGGATTTATTGTATAAAACAATTTTAAAAAATAATTTCGAAAAAAAAAATTTACATTTTTAAGAATTATAAAGTTTTTCCTTTTTCCTTAATATTCTTAACCCAATAATGATTTGACATTTGGTTTTTGTTATTAGAGAAGTAATACTTTAAGAAGAACTTGATAATCCGTAGTCTTTTCTGGAATATTAAATTATTCATTAATCATGTTTAGTGTAGAAAAGTCATCCACCCTCTCCATCAATGTCAAAACCAGACAACAGATGGATCCTAGCAATACGTATATCCCATAAAAGTGACAGATATAAATGAAAATGACTTACAAACTATGTTCTTCGTTTAAGTATGTTGATATCTAGAAATTATATCTAATAGGATGGGCGCTCCCACCACCACCATTCTTATGTGACATAACAAGGAATTAATTTTAATATGTTCAGACCCCACCCTTTAGCTTATCAATGATTATATATTACATTATTAGCTAGTTGTTTCTCTTTAGGTTTAGATTGTTCTCAAAGATATTCAAAAAGTGTCATTCATGACACCCACCCAAATATTTCGCCAAGCATGCAGAAAAAGTTATTTTATTGTTTTCATGTCTTATATCAGAAGTTCTCAAACTCTTTTCGACTCATAGACTCTCTACTGTGGTTTTCGGTTTGGGGTAGACCCCTGCTTACCTAATATTGAGTTCTCGAAAGTTTGTCAACATAAATGTCTTTTTCATAGCTGGTATAGAAGTAGCTGCTTACTTCAAACGATTTGAATTTCTAACTGCACTGAATTTCAGTGTTTAAAACTTAAGAAACACATGCTAATTAAATTCAAGTTTAATTAGTACACATAATAACCGATTAACAAACAAGCGTTTATAATGACTGGAGCTGCAATAACAAATTTTCAACATTTGGCTTCAATCTTGTCAAGTTTAACCCTAAATTTCCTCGGTTAGTAGTGTAAACTCATTTTATTATTATTTTAGAGATTGACAACCACGTTAAAACTCCTTCTAAGAAAAGCAATTAAAAATTTTCTTGCAATTCTCCATAATTCAGGATTAACAACAGGTATGTTTCTTTAAAGCCCAAATTGCTGACATCCGTTTCTAAACTTTACATTCAAATCTCTGTTACTGCCTATTCCGATCAGTTCCTCTTGTAATCTGACATTTTTTTTACCGTGACATGTGACCGTATGACCTGCTGGGGTAATTAACATACTCAAAATAATCTCAAACCTAGTTTCGGAATGAAGGACATTTAAAGGTTGAACCTTGTTAAAACGTCACTTTCCTTGCAGATTGATTGTGGCCAATTGAGTTACTGGGAAATTCGTAACGTAAAACTTTGCATTCCTTTAGCTTAATTCTGGCAGAAACTGCTGTAATGTTGGTCTTCCTTTTAATTAAATATATGCAGTCACATTGCAACTGCAAATTTATCTCATTATATTTAGTACGTAAATCTGTTAAAAGGTAACATCTTTGCCTATTTGATTTTTTTAAAAATTAAAATCATGATCTGTTTTAATGAGAGCGCCTATCGTAGGCCCCCATAAGCTATTTTTCGCTTACGTTGACCCCATGCAGGTCGCTATAGACCACTTTGGGAATCACTGTCTTATATTGTTAATACAATTTTTAAGAAATGTTGGCTGTACATAAATCTACAAAACAAAAATGAAAGTGTTATAAGTTTCTAAATGTTCGGGGCTAACTGCTTGTAGATATTTGACTAAATTGTTATTTCTAAAATTGCTTATACCAGGGGTAGACAAAAGTAGAGGCCCGCGTCTAAAATGAAGACACCAATGAGTTTCTAGCAGTCTGCCAAGACAGCAAATTCGCTTTGAGTCGAAATTTCCTTCCGTACTCTACCAAACATACGTTTCGTATATTCTACATGTAAAATAGAATTTATTTATTAGGATATCAAAGTATATCAAACTACTTCAGTTAAGATGAGAAATTTTAGAAGACGGGGTTGCAAGAAGATTTCTGAATTTTAATAAAATGGACCCTAAATTCTACATCTGAGGAGATGCTATTGAAACTTATAGACTTCCCATCAGATTACAATGTGAAGAAAATGTCTAATGAAATGACAATAATTTTTGCACGCGTTTGTCTATTGATAGATTTTAAAGTTTAATGAAATTTGCTGGAAAATATTCTTTGTAATTTGGTCGATATATATTTATAGTCAATTTTTTTTTTGCATGGAGATCAACAAGAATAAATATAAATGCAAACTAGATGATGTAGGCTGTGATGAGAAATTAAACATACTACCTCACTTCTAATTTTCAAAATTTGGATAATTGAAAGGGTATATATATATATATATATATATATATATATATATATAAATATATATATGTATATATATATATATATATATATATATATATATATATGTATATATATATATATATATATATATATATATATATATATATATATATAATATATATATATAAATATATATGTAAATATATATATATATATATATATGTATATATATATATATATAAATAAATATAATATATATATATATATATATATATATATATATATATATATATATATATATATATATACTCTTTCAATTTTCCAAATTTTTGAAAATAAGAAGTGAGATAGTAGATATATATATGAGATATATATATATATATGATATATATGAGATATATATGCATGATATATATGTATGATATATACATATGATATATATATGATGTATAGATATAAATATATATATATATATATATATTATATACATTTGTTTCATTAAGCTGATTTTAAAATTATATGTGCTTGCAGCACTTTGTTTGAAATTAAAACAAAAAGTAGAATAATATTATAATTGTTTTATTTAACGTATTTATTCATTTTAATATGGTACAATTTAGGTCTTTTGTGATATTCAAATCAATAATAAACGGTGCAGACTTCCGATATCTTTCGTTCTCCTAATGTCACTCTGGAGCCAAATTAAGTGCCAACCCTTAGTTTATACCATTGTTAACCCGCGATCACTCGCGCGGGGTGTTCTGTACACCCCAGCTACAAGAAAAACCTCCCATGATTCTAAAAAGAATGCGCGGAACCATGATTTTTTCTGTTGCTGCATATTTTAGGTCATTAAATCTTCTGGCCTGAAGCAATCCCTTCTTTCTCGAACGATTGGAATGTAATAACATTTAAAACTTTATTTGGGGGGCTAAGAACTCTAGCGAGAAGTTGAGTATATGTATACAGTCTGCTCTGAATGTTTGGAAAATGATTAAAATATTATTTTTCTACTTTCTACTATCATTATCTCATTAATTATAAAGTATATTTATGGCTGGTATATACGCTTGACTGGTTTATGAAAAATTTAAATATATGTGTTTTAAAATGAAAATTTTGTATGTTTAGTTTAAATTAATGTTAGTCTCATGTGTATGCAGTAAATTTAATAATTTTATTTGTATAATACAAAAAACATCTTGTATTTTACAAATATGTATAATAATGACTCTAATTTTATTTTCATAATTAAATACACGTGTTAAAATTTGGGGTGTTCTCTACACCCCGCGAGTTACGACAGTAGCAAAAACAGGCGCGAGTGACCGCGGGTTAACTGTGCATGCTTCGTTTGATGAGACTAAGGATAAAGTACTTTTTAGCTGGTACTCTGAGCTTAAATGAAGCTCGGTACTTTTTAACATATGCATTTAAAATGCATGCATGAGGCTTTGAATTCAAGACCATGGCTAAAAGTTTAAATAAATCTTGCCAACAATTTAAAGATAGCAACTGTCGCTCTAAATTACTAAATTGGAATGACTAAAATGAAATTCTCGCGTAACACTGTTTCCCATAGTATCCGGATATTTAACTTACGCTTCAAAATATTTTAGTACTGTATTCATCGCCTTATAGCCACAGTTTTTCATCTGGAATGATTCCCAAAAATAAATAAACGATATACTTTTATTAGAGAAATAGGGTTAAAATTGGTCGTCCCTTGGAATGCTTTATCAGAGTCTTAAGTTAATGTAATTTGTTAGTTAATATTTTGCGAATTCACACAAATTATTTTATTTTTTTAATTAGTTTAACATCAGAAATGATTGTTCTTTTGAAAGCGTCCATATCAAACATTCAACCGTATTGATCAATTACATGAACTAACATATTTTTATTAGGAATCGTGCTCATTAATATTTTACTCTCAGAGTTTCGAAATATATTTGAAAGCACAGAGCAGATAATTTATAATACATGAAATAGATGTAACTAAAGAATGTTGAGAACTTATAAATATTATTAACATATTATTTCACACTTTTTCTTCGAAGTACACATTGTATTAGATATTTAATAAAAATAATAATAATAATAATGTATATACATAAAATGGTAATATGCAAGAGGGTTGATCATAATTCTCAAAGCTTATAATCATTTCTGTTAATATAGTTCAGGAAAAGAGTGTAAAAGAACGAATAAACATCAAAATTATTTGCATGAAAGAAAATCATATCTGATTAAAAATTTTCAAGAAAAAAAAATTAAAACATATCATTAAAAATATCACATTAAAAATTATCAACATATGCGTAAATATAAAAAGTTTTCATGATCAAATAAAAAAAAAGTAGAGTTATTTAGTTTTTGAATTATGTTACTTTTTTGTATTGTTTTGGTTTGATTTCAATTTACGTCACTCTCTGAAGAAACACCGGGGCTATTGGCGACGGAACTCACAGATTTGAATGACGTTTAAGTGACGGAGACATGTTTTGAGCTGCTATTATCTTCTCCAAGCTTCCACAACACGTCATTGAAAGACCATGAAAGATTTTAGGTGCCTGTGTTTCTCTAGAGGTCCTTAGGACTCGAAACAGTGACTCCACAACGTCGGTCATGAGCTCGTGTCCCTGATCACTCGTCAGTGGTCACGCAAGGTGACGGAACCACCCCAAAGCTTTTTATATAATTATTTTCGTAGTATATCATAAAAATTACAATCCCAGGGAGCGACTTAATTAATAGAGAGTAAACTTACCTACTTTTAAGGATAATACTTTTCCAATTCCCTTTAAGGTGACTTGGTACCCTAAAAATCACAAACCTATCGTTTTTTTAATTTCTATTTAATCTTTTTCTTTGCATTATTATATTTCGATTGATATATCACTTGTGCATGTTGGAAAGTTAGAAGTTGAATAAAACTTCATTTGAAAACAAATTAGGCAAGTCAGCCACACCCCCTTTTAGAAAAAAAGCTAAAAATGCGTTATGATAAAAAAAAAAAATCTATTTTATAAATAGAAATAATAACTATAAAAAAGAATGTGTACTATTAAAAGCAGAATATTTCCGAGGCAATACAATAATGTAATTTTTCTTCCTTGTGAAATGTGTGCATGTAAAATTTTTAAATTAAGGCATTTTATATTAATAATTTTAGAATTTCAGTTCTTATTCCTAATATATTTTTCATACAAATGTAATACTTTAGTATTATAAGAAGAAAAACAGCTAAAATTTCTGTCGTGACAGAAAAAAAAATTTTAAAGTTTTTCTTGAGTTTTCTTGTGCAATTAGTAATGTCTAAAAGTTGATCATTTATAAAATTGTGTGAGCTAAACACATATGAAAATGTAATTATTTTAAAGAAAAACGTATAAGTAATATCTTAAAGTGGTATTTTAAGTTTAATTAAGCTTATAATAACTATTTTTCAGAATTATAAACTTTAAAGTGGTTTTTCTCAGTTTGAGTTTTTCGAAACCTTAGTGCATTCAAAATGCTACTCCTTCGACAATTATTTACCAATCACTTCAATTTTTTTCCTGCGTGTTAAAAATAAAGCATGTAATAAAATTAGGGATCCGTTTTGCTATAAACTGAATACTTTTAAAAAAATATAAAATGTAAGACATGTTAGCTTTTTCGTTGATTTTTAGCCTGTATATCAACATTTTATTTTTTCTCGAAAACGAATAAAGTTATTCTAAAATCGATCCCTAAAGTTGTTAAGAACATCCATAAGAATATTATAAAAAAAAAAAATTCAGGTCAAAAATTAATTTTTACAAAAGGAGTAAAATTTTAAAATTTTCCCAATTTTCTTCAAAACATTTTAATTTTTAAAATTGTGTGAATAATATATGAAAATTATCATCTGGTAACATTTTCTTGAATAGAAACATTGTATAAAACGTTAAAATATAATTTTTAAATACGTAAATAAAGAAGTTTGCTCAAAGGGTGTCAAGTCCCCTTAATAATTTGAGAAAAAACCCAATCAAACTGAACTAAAATGTTTCAAATGTGCGGGACTTTCATAAAGAACACAAATCAGAAACACTTTTTATTACAGGAATGATATTTACAGGGAAAGTATCATGTTTTATTTAAGTTATTGCTCTTTTATTGTCCTTAAATGATTGACAAATGACACGCTGAACTTTTTCGTTTTTGTGTCTTTTTTGACAGGGCAGTGTGCATTATGTTGCACTAGTGACTTTACACCTTTTTCAATGGATTTATTTATGTAGCAATTGGAAACCTTCCTTTTGCCACTAACTTTCATGTCCATCACCTTTTTGAAGTTAACTTTCTTTATCTTGATTAGTATCCGTTATTTTATCTGGCTCTTCTCTTGTTTGATAAATTTCATTTTCCGAAGTTTCAACTTCATCCAATAGAGATCACATATGTCCATTTCTTTTTTTTTTTTACATTATGTTCATTTACGTTTATAAGCTACAATCAGTTGTACAATACGGCAATCAAAACCATCTAGTAGTCCACAGGGAAAAAATGTAGCGTGTTCATAGAAAATATTTTGTAACAAAAGTAGTTTGGCGGGGAACTTAGTCACCCCAAGTACCTTAAGACTATAACAGAACATATACCACGCGCAAAATTGAGGAAGAGATATGTGACAAATACATTTTAGTTCCCATGAAGAGTAGTGTTGAGTCGATGATTTAGTATATGGTTCCCGCGATGAAATTCAAACCTCTATCTTGGGCTTTAGAATTACATGGATTTTGCTTTACCTTTGCCTTTTGCTGCAATTAATGAAATTAAAAATTAAAATTCCCATGAAGACTGCCATATAGGAGGATACTGACGAAGTCATTGATAACAAACTAGAGGTTTGTCCAGAATTAAAAATTTAGAGAACCTGGGCTGACTATGTGCTCTGCGTGACCTCTCCCTGGTATAACATACATAATCAATATAAATAAATAATATTTAATTTTGAATAGTTTTTTCATTTCTGGAAACAGAAGCTGGAAACAATTTTTCAAGTGTACGTTCTAAAAAATAGCTATTCATTATCAAATAAATATATATATTTTTTTCCATTTGTTTCCCTTAGAACTAATTATTTCTAATTTGTTCTGTACTTAATTTATTTATTCTCTCTCTTTGAAATGCATTTGAGATTTAAAATTTTAAGGCTGTTATCGTAAAAAAAATCATGCTTTGAAACAATGATCTTAATTTGCGAAAATTTAGCTACTATCGTTAAAAATGTATATTTCCTGAGAAGGGTCTTTATTTACTTAATTGAAAGAAGTGGATGCATTGTCACAATTAGCGAAAGTCAGTAATTACTGTTCCTGATTAATGAAGTAATTATCGCAATTTTCTTTTATTGGCTCCATTACTAATGCTGCACTTTGCTAAATAACAGAAAATTTATTGAATAAACTTTGTTATTGATTGTAAAGAAATATATTGAATTTAAAAATACTTAAGATTGTTTAAATTTAACAACTCATTTAATTTTTGAATTTTTCTATTTTATCTAATTGCGCCTCATTTATTTTTCAATTCGATTAACTGTGACTAAAAACATTGTATATAATTAATTATAAGGTTTCAAAAGGCAATTTTTTTGCATTATTTCTAAGTATGATGCTTAAAAACAAAATTTTCGAGTGAAGTTTAAGGTACTTAGGCAATTAAGTAGTATCATTTTACTTTATACATAGACGGATTATTAGTTTTCTCCTCTTCTTTGAGTACTTTATGTGTTACGTATTGAACTAATTGATGTACACACAAAAATGACGTCAGTAAATCATCTAAGGATAACTTTTTCCCCCATTAGAAAAATACACACACACAGATAAATTTATTTTGTAAAATTAAATATCTCTTATATTCAGTAAAATTTATTTTCTTTTTAAATATTTTTCATCGCTTAAAAAGTATTTTTCTAAAAAAAATTCTTAATTATCAATTTTTAAACTGACCGTTACGCTCTGTTTTACAATGTAAGAAATAGTACTATTTTTCTTTTTGAAAATAATTTGCATAGTTGTTAGAAGATAGTGTATTTCTTTTTAAATTTATTTGATGTTCTATTTATATATGGTCTTTTAAGGTTTCCGACTACCTAACATTGTGAATTTTGCCAAACATTAATAATTTTTTCTATGATTATATAGGTCTTATTAGCTTTATAATAATACCCAGTTTATTATTTTCCATCCAGTAGAACAAAACCTACAAGCGTTTTAATAAAAGCAGATGCGATTACTTTAAGCTTAAAAACGCGTTTTACTCGAAATGTGTTTTTTTTTAAAATGCCCATACGGGGACAACGATTGCTCAAAAATTTTTGAAAATATTTAACTGGAATCTTTTGTGTACGTTCTGGTATGTTAGGAAAAGTGTTTTAACCTTCAGGTTTTTCAATCACTGTTTTATTACAAAATTTACAGTCCTTTATGTGGTTATAACTACTGTTATTTTAAGTAATTTCATATAACTAAGATAAAGTGCTCTAGATTTTGTAAAAGTCAAAATATATCTTATACTGATGGCCAGTTTAGAAATGAATAGCAAATCAACACACCAAAATTGAAAAATTTAAAATTTGTTCATAAACTTTTTGATCAAATATGTAATGTCCGTTTACGTAATTTTTTACCAATTTTTCTAATTTTATTAAGAATAATTTATTTTTCCCTTCTTAATTTTAGAATATTTTTCTTAAAATGTACTAAATAAATCTAGAAATCACAAAAAAATCCCCATATTTCCATTTAAAAAAAAAAATTGTGACAAATAGTCGGATATTTTAAACTGATTATTTGCCTTTTGTAAATTTATTAAATCAGCTTAAAATAAGTTAAGACTTCTTTTTTTAATATTATGTACGCAGAAGCAGCATAATATAATATATATTTTGTTATTTTAAATGGGTAAAACGTTGGGAAAATGTAAGTTTACAATTTGTTTTATGGGTAGAAGTATGCCTGTCTCTAAAGCGTTCAAATATTGTTTTTATTATTGACAGAGATTTTGAGATATTTAGCTAAACTTTGTTTAATTTGATCATTAATAATACAAAGGTCAAAGTTTTCTCTTTCGTCAATAATAAAAAACCAACATATTTCAAAGTTTCTTTAGAAGTTTGAAGGTAAACCGGTTTTTTTTCTCTTCAATCATCCACTTCATTACTCAATTATTTGAATTTTAAGTTTGGGTCACATACTACTACATACGCTTATCGAACTTATCTTGTTATAGCAATATAACTATTCATTTCTTCCCTTTTATCATGTGTGCTGCAATTATCGATAATATGAAAAGAAAGAAAAGGGATATCGAATAATCCTTAACTGATCAAGATTTACCTCTTTTGATGTCTTCACATTTAAAAAAAGAAACATCTTTACTTGTTCTTAAGAAAAGAGAAGGGAGGATTTAACGAACTTATCAATCACTGAACTGACGACCTATTTTTCCAATGAACATTAAGTGTTCGATCGATTCCTTTGCCATTAAAGAACTAAAGATCTTCTTTGTGTTTGTTTTTACTCTTCAATTCGATTTTGTTTCTGTTCTTGGCACAAATCTATTCTCTGATATCCACATTCATACATACTTTCCGATGAATATAAAAGAGCACGGTTTAGACACTTAAAGATCATTTCGAATATCTTTCAGTCAGCGTAATGTTAGTATCAGTTTGATTTCAAAGCTTGTCAAGAAGACTCAAACTTTAAAAGAGGTGCTTTCAAGATTAAGGGTATCAGGCCATGCTTAAAAGAGTAAAATGCCTAAAATAAAACTCTTTGTTTATGAGACATATATCTTTAAAAATTTCCAATAGAGTTTATATTTTTTTGTGATATTAAAAAAAAGATATTTTAATCATTCTGTAGAAATACAAAATACTTTTTAGTCAGTATTTTTTCCTGTGTAATTTAAGCGGGACATAATTTTTGAGATCTCATACTTGCTTATGTTTAGGTACCATTTTTTTAAAAACGTATTCTTAAACATGTAAAATATTTTTTGCGCATGTATAAAACAATACACAAAATATATTGTTAATATTTTTAGTAAAATATTTAGATAATTTATTTAAAAAAAATATAAAAGTTTGTAATTTTGAAATTTTTTATATTTTTTCCCTTTTTCATACATAAAACATTTTTTTTAAAAAAAAAGACATGTACGACTTCGACTAAAAAAATAAGTAACTATCTGCACAGATGTCTTCTATAGAAGTATAAGAAATTTGGAATCATTAAGTGTTATAGTTTTTTAATGTATCTAAGAGCAAAAAGTTATGCTTTGGAGAAAAAGTTAAAAAAACTAAACATTTATAAACGTTTGCTTACATTTTTATCAATTACTTTTTTCATATTTGAAGTTTTTTTTTATCAACGGACATGTTAGTGTTATAAATTGTTTTAGTAATATCTAGCTATAAAAATTTGAATGATATGAGTAACATTTTTTCTTTCCAATTTACAGTAAATTTCACTTTTTTTCAATTTAAAGGACTTAAAAATTGTTTTACACTAATTAAATTGAATACTAAATGTTTACTATAGATATTTTGCTTGTAATCTAGAATATTAGTCAAGTGGATATATTTATTTTTATTGCTCTTTAAAGAGCAAAAATTAAATGTTTTATTATATGTAAGTTTCATAATTACTGAAAGTAAAAGGTGAAAAGTATATATATATAAATTCATTATAAATTTTTCTTAAATTTTGCTTTATGTTATCTTTATAATATATATGTGCAAAATTCGTTCTTTTTAAATAAAAATATATTAAAAGAATAAGTTATAAGCTTTAGAGATCAGTTTTATGTTTTGTGTTAAATTTTAAAAATAAATATTTCAATTATTACATTAAACATTACTCATTCAATTAAAATATTTGTTGTTCTTTTAAGTATAAAGATGTGGATCAAACTAAGATTGGCTGGAAGTATAATTCACTATAAAGCTATAAAAAATACAAAAAGTGTGAAAATGACTAAATAAAATAAATATATGTTTCAAAATATGGTACTTAAAAAATACATTCATTAAGTTTTGTTATTTTTAACTCTATGGGGATCTCCTTTTAAGTATACCTTCAGAAAAGTACCTTACAAATATATTTTACCTGTTTCTACAACAAATTAAAGCATAACTGTACCTATCTAATCTTAAAGAATCAATCTTTAAGTGTTAGAAAAAGTTCTAAAATTAAAATAATGTATTCCAATAAAAAATTTTGCACTTTTACATAATTTCTTCTCTCTCATAAAAAATAAAAAATAATAATATGTTACCACACCCACATATTTTTTTTTAAAAAAAATAGTTTAATTTTATAACAGCATTTAAACACTGAAATGAAATCGGAGAAAGTTTCATTTGAACATTCTTTATTCATTCGTATTATCAGCTTAATAATAATACTCAAATTTTAAAATGTGTTTTTTTCTAGAAAGCAAAGTACCGCCCACGAACACGATAAAATAAGATTATTTTTATTACATGTACTATTTAAGATGGATTCGGAATAAATGTAGGCAGTTATCAGCAGCTGCACCATTAGGAGAGCAATCGAATTCTGTAATATTTTCCTTTTAAACTTTCTGTACTTTAAATTGTCTTTTATGGCCGTTTAAAAATAATGAGTGATATCATTAAACGCAGAAAAGTAAGAAGCAATTTCGGAAGGTTTGTTTTCCAGTGGGTAATGGTGATGGCACTGGATTCACACATACTTAAGTTTCGTTTTGTTCATTAGTGTATGTCTTGCAAAATATCTGGGCAGTGCAGCCTTGTTACATAAACCTATAAGGATAATAATCATCCTTAAGGAATTCCATTTCCAGCTATAATGAAGGTTTGTGCAATAAATAACATTCAAGGCATTAAAGTACTTTTTAGAAATGTAAAAGCATTGTAAAATGCATTCAAAGATTTATATCTAAAACTGTACTGAACATAAAAAGGGATTTTTTAAAATCATGAATACATAGTCAACGCAAAATGCTTTTATATTAAGTAAATTTCATAAAATTTATATTTTTATTTTAATTGTCATTTAAATTACTCTATTTCAATTCCTACTATTGGCTCACACTCTCTATATATGTATTTATTTAATTATCTTCGCGGAATTTTTTCAATTGTTAAAAAAATACACTTTAAAGTTCTCAATTGAGCTGAAATTTTATATACATGATTTTTTTGGATGGCAATACAGTAATTTACTTATAATTAATAAAAATTAATTTATTAAAACTAGTTATTTAAAGTATTACAAATACAGCTACGTTGGCATCATTTTTGGTGACTTGTGTCAAAACTTGAAACGGCTTTTTTCTCACATTTTAAAGAGCTCATTTGAACTGAAATTTTCTATATACTATTGTTTGAGTAAAATTACGATAATTTAATTGTAATTAATTAAAGTTAATTGACTGAAACTAATTACTTAAAGAATTACAGATACAGTCACGTTGGTTTCATTTTTAGCGACTTGGTCAAAACTTTAAAAGATTTTTTTTCTCACGTTTTAAAACATTCAGTTGAACAGAAATTTATGTACACGATTGTTTTGGATGAAAATATGGTACTTTAATGATAATTAATAAAAATTAATTACCACTTAATTTTATGATTTTGTCCTATGTATATACGTATCAATATTGATTGGAACTATTTAATAAAAAGTAGCTAAAATAAAAATTTTATTTGTTGATCAAAATAGGACTTGACATAATTTTTTTTATAAACATAGATTATTTGTTTTAATTTAATTAAGTACAAAAATGTCCTTTGTTTAAATATATATCGTGGAAAGATCTACAAAGATATTAAATTATGTTTGATGTCTTTTATGAAATACACGATATGTAACAAAAGTAATGAGTCTGAGAGATAAGTTTTCATGAGGCAATCCTGTAAATTCCAAAGCAAGGCATTGTCTAGAATATTTAACCAGTTGCGTTGTTTTAAAGCTGTATTCATTCAGTTCTGTATATATATATACCTATTTTATTGAACAAAAACATTCTGCGTAAGTTTTTCATTTTTCTGTTATTTGACTTGGTCAATCAATATATTTTTAAATGTTCCTATAAAGTTATATTTCCAATCAGTATCTGTGGTTAAAACACGCATAAAAATGGTTTGTAAACTAACTAAATTGAATTAAAAAAGACTAGAAACTATATACAATAAGAAAATGTTTACTATTCACATAAACCCCTGCCTCTTACGTTTCTAATACATATCAAACCATTAGAAACACTTCACACTAACACAAAGCTTTTACCTATCTTTAAACCAACATTGAAAATTTTCTAATTGTTAAAATTTTTATAGTTCAATTAAAATATATATCTACAAATATATATCTTATTGATTGTATGTACTCGAGATTAGTAAATTCATTTTTCAATTCCTACTATTAGCTCACACTCTTCATGTATTTATTTATTTATCTTTTACTTATCTTTCAATCATTAATAAAATACATTTAAAAGCGCTTAAATGAGCTGCAATTTTATATATCTGATTATTTTGGATGACAATACAGGAATTTAATTATAATTATAAAAATTAATGCATTAAAACTAATTATTTAAAGAATTACGAATACAGCCATGTTGGCATCATATTTGGAGACTTAGCGAACCTTTTGGCAACTTGTGTCAAAACTTGAAAGGTTTTTTTTTCTCACGTTTTAAAGCATTCAGTTGAATTGAAATTTTATATACACGATTGTTTTGGATGACAATACGATACTTTAAAGATAATTAATAAAAAATAAGTACCACTTAATGTTGTGATTTTGTCCTATGTATATATTTATTTATATTAATTGTAACTATTTAATAAAAAAGTAGCTAAAATAAAATTTTGCTTTGATCTAAGTAGAAATTGACATGATTTTTTTTATATTACTAGTTCTCCATCAGTATACTTTATTCCTTTGAGGCTAATTGAGCAATTTTTTACCTACATTTTTTAGTTCTTATAGTATAATGTTAAACATTTAAAAAGTATGTGATAAAATTGTGTTCTTCTAATTTATGTTATTGTTACTTACCTAATCCAATCGACAATAACATCCGATCAAGGCCCACGAAATTCTTCGCGACAAGGGGCTATGTATACTCCTGCAGCTAGCCGTAGCTTTAGTGACTATACAGGTAAAAATGATTTTTCGCTCGGTTCCATATCAATTTTGAAGGAGAACACCCTGGGGGGGATGGTCAGGTCACTCACACCAACCTCATAAGAAGATTTGTTTCTCGATAAATATTTAGAGTATTCCCATGCCCCACACTGGTATTATGCATATACGAAAATCCATGTCTTCCCAGGGATTAGAACCCAGACCCCGTCACTAACCACTATACCGAATTTCAAGAACATATGTGGCTACCAGAGAAACTATGATTTTGACTTTGATATCAAATTTATGTATGGGTAAGTCAATATTAGATCAAGTTATTTAATGATGTTCATTTGTTCGTATTTATTTAAAAGTTTTATCACCGATATTTCGTACTCATTTTTAATACTGTAATCACGTTTCTTATAGCTATTATTTGAGTCATTTTATCTCTTCTCGCACGATAATTAGAGTAGGTATCACTTAATAAAGGAAATCCTTATCAGAGCCTCATCAAAAGTATTCAGAAAATTTGAGTTAAACCAAGAAAAGAAAATTATCTTTCTGTGTAAATTCGCAGATATTTTTCAAAAAATTGTAGGAAATGGGGTGACATTTTTGGACAAATAAATGAACGAGTTAAGAATATATATTTTTTTTCTTCACTTACAGACCTTTAATTTAATAGTGATAAAGTATTTAAGGTAGTTAGATATGAATTCTTTTCCTAGTCTGTAATTCATAAAAGAAATTAAATCTTTGGAGGTAATGGAAAAGCTTTTTTATTCAGAATGCACAAAAGAGAGTTCTGGTAATTGCTTTTAGATCTCAAATGAATAAAGGACCTAATTTAACTTCAATAAATAACCTGGATTTTTTTCCCTTAAGGACCAATTTGCTATTTTTCTCTGGAATTAAGATATTAAAAGAAAGTGTGATGCATTACAATACTTTCAGGGACATAGATTATCTAATAGCATTATCTGAAATAGTCTACAAGAAAAAGAAAACATGGATACAAAAATTACTCTTTTTGTGAAGTCTTCCTAAAAATAATTACTCAGATTTGAACTATGATTTAAAACAGTTTACAAGACACAATGTTTTAGGTAAGATAGCACATTTATGGCTTTTAGAACATTCTTCAAATAATACCAAGGTTCTAACTTCAACACGTAGTTCCAGAAAGAAAAATGTTTCAATGTTCATGTTAATTTATACGAATTCAGTAGATTAATTTCTTTATCATGCCGAGTTCTTAAAATATATATATATATATATTGGAAATTTCCACGTGAACTTTCTTTAGAGGGCGCTGGCAACGCATCCACCAGCGAGTTAACGAGGGAGATGGGGATTCAGCAAGCGGACTCTAGACACGGAGGTCGATAATCCGGGACTGAGAAAAGGAGCGACGAGAACAGTGGCCGAGTAGGGACCCACCACCCGTTGTTCACGAGACGCGTCGGTCACTCTCAAAACTAACGTGGAAATTAAGTGTCATCAATTGTACTAGAACTGTCGTTAAGAGCCAGTGGTGTTTAATCGAATTGTAAATATTTTATTATATGTGTTAAACGTCTCACGTAGTGAGTAGAACTATATCTATTGTCTAACATTAAACGTTAGTTTAGCAAAAAACGAGTGTAATCATTGAATACCTCTAGAACTGTACCATTATCCCACAAAATATGGGGGCTCGGCAAAGATGTGGATTGTGAGGACTGTTAATATTGCAACTAACGCGATCTGGACTGTGAGGAATATTAGTTAATACAGTGAAAAAGAAAAGAACTGTTATGAATGTGAACATTTGAACTGTGCTTGTGTGTGTGCATTTCATTGAATATCCCTAGAACTGTGCCATAATCCCACATATATATGTTTTTTAATTCTTAATATTTAGTATACTAAGATGAATGTTTCTTTCATACTACATAATTGAAAACGAATAATGGAATGTTTTGACATAAAAAAAGGATAAGTTAATGACAATTTCAAATATTTTTTTTAACTGAAAATTTAATCTGAATTCGATTATCATATTCAAGGGTTAAAAGGAGAAAAAATGGCTTAAAAGAAGGCCCGATATAAAGCGTTAATATATGGATAATAATGATGGGAATGAAAATAAGTTTTGTAATGCAAACATTGTAAAAAATAGGGGCAAACAATTAACGTACCTAAAATCATATAAATCATCTATTAAGAAAGCATTCATTATATCTCAACAATACATTTGCATATGATTTTCTTTTTACAATCAACCAATGTGCAAGCAAATATGCAATCCATTTCTTTTTTGGGGTATTTATGGATTTCCAAATAAAAATAGTTTTGCGTGAATAAATGAACTCGAATATCCTCAGTAGCTTAGTCAACAGTTTCACCCCACTTTAAAATAAACCAAACGAACAATAACACATTGTAAAATCAATAATATGAATCTTCTTATTTTTTCATTACACTGATGAACATATCTATCTGTCATCCATTCGGTTTTGAGGTTAGTGACGCTGACTATTGTGCTGAAGGGCTTGGGTCAAATCCCGGAGAAAGCATGGAGACATTCTAAATATTCGATGAACCGCAAGTTCTCTCGCGAGGTTGTTGGAAAGGTGGGAGGCCCTGGCCACCCCCTAAGATGTTCTCCCTCAAAATTGTTATGGAACCGAACCAAGACGTACTGTTACCTGCATGTTGCTCAAAGCTACGGTTAACGACTGGCGTACATCTAGTTTTAAGCCGAGATGAATTTTGTGGGTCCTGATCTGATGTTACTGTCCAATGGGTGGGATTAGTAACAACAACAATGACACCTATATATCTGAGAAAATAGTGTTTTTCATTCGTTAAAATAGATTGTACACACATCCATATTAAATTAATCTACAAAGGCTACTTTTCGCACTCATTTTAAGTGGCCGCGGTGGCCTAAAGGCCAAGGTCACGGACTTGCAGGCCGGCGTGTCGTGAGTTCAAGCCTAATAACGCTTAAGACCCGCCGTGTAAAGGAGAGATGCTCGTTAAATCATTCGAGAGCTCAAACATCCTCCCTTTGGTGTGGTAGTTAGGAGAGAGTGTGCTAACTCAGGTGTCTTCCTCGTCACTTGACCATGGTTCAAAATGTAGAGGTTCGTCACGAATGAATAAAACTTTGCACTGTTCAGCTACACGAGGGCTTTTGGCGACGGACCTCGTAATTTTAAACCATGACCAAGTAACGAGGACGACACCTGAGTTGGCACATCTTCTCCTAACTACCACTCCCCACTAACGAGAGTACTTTTGAGCTCTCGAATGATTTAACGTGCATTGCTCCCCTGGTCTTTAGGGGCACTAGGCTCGAACACATGACACTCCGGCAACAAGTCCGTTACCTTGGCCACTAGGCTAACGTGGCAACCAGCAGTCCGCCACCAAAAAGCCCTCGAGTAGCTGAACAGTGAGACGTAAATGTTCACTCAGTCTAAACAAGTTATGAACAAAATTATGCATCGTTTATTAGTTATTTTAAATCAAAGGAGCTTTCTTTTTGTGTCCTGTATGATTTGTATTATATTTTTTAAATAGTTCTTATAAGTTTTGAACGAGCTACAAAATTAAAATAAATATAGCCATAAGAAGTCATCCTTTGTTTTTTGTTATTAAAATTACTCTTGAGAGACACATAAAAGTGCTTAATCTATATATAGAATAGATCATACTTACGTTTTAGCCATAACTATATATTAATTCAATTTTATTGTTACCTTTATTGATTAATTATTCTTCCATCTACATGAAAAAAGTATACATTGTAGGCTGGTTGATATTCCGAATACATGCTTGCAATATTTTTAAGCATGTTAGAACGCACGCAAAAAAGCAACAGTATGTGGTTTTGTATTATATTCATAAAAATGCCCAGTTCAACTGAATAGCAAAAAAAGTTAAATAACGAGCAAAAGAAAGGTAACCTTTTGCCTTATTCCGTTTTTTTGGTATGAACGTACATATGCTAGGCAAAAAATAATGAAATATGTTGAAGAAACACAGAATATGATTTTGAGCAATCTCTTAGTTCAATGCTGGTGCCAACAACTTCGCTCTCTCTCTCTCTTTCTCGCTCTCTCTCTCTTTCTCGCTCTCTCTCTCTTTCCCTCTCTCTCTCTCTCTATATATAAAAGGGTGTTTCTTTTAGAAGTATAGAACTTTAAATTGCAATAAAACCACGATGTATTATTCGATTGACATGAATTTTTTTTTTTTATTCGAGAGATAATCTTATGGCATTACATTTTAAATATAATTTCTGGCATATGACTGCCACGGCTGGCTCGGATGTAGTCCAATCTGGACGTCAATTTTCGATGACTTTTTCCAACATTTGTGGCCGTATATCGGCAATAACACGGTGAATGTTGTCTTCCAAATGGTCAAGCGTTTGCGGCTTATCCGCATAGACCAATGACTTTAGATAGCCCCAAAGAAAATAGTCTAGCGGTGTTAAATCACAAGATCTTGGAGGCCAATTCACAGGTCCAAAACGTGAAATTAGGCGGTCACGAAACGTGTCTTTCAATAAATCGATTGTGGCACAAGCTGTGTGAAATGTTAAGCCGTCTTGTTGGAACCACAGCTCCTGGACATGATGATTGTTCAATTCAGGAATGAAAAAGTTAGTAATCATGGCTCTATACCGATCACCATTGACTGTAACGTTGTGGCCTTCATCGTTTTTCAAGAAGGATTCCACCAGCCCATAAAGCGCACCAGACAGTCAGTTTTTCTGGATGTAACGGTGTTTCGACATACACTTGTGGATTAGCTTCACTCCAAATACGGCAGTTTTGTTTGTTGACGTAGCCATTCAACCAAAAGTGCGCTTCATCTCTAAACAAAATTCGCTTATGAAAATGGGGAATAACGGCAATCTCGTTTTGGGCCCATTCGACGAATCTACGCCTTGCTTGATGATCGTTTTGATGAATTGCCAAACCAAACTGAGAATAAATCACTTGACAGCTGTTAAATCGATCGCCATCTTGGAAAGTAATGCCAACTTAAACTTCTATACCTGGAAAAAAATACTCTTTATATACGAATAGATAGAGGTTTGTCTATCTTTGCTACAAATGACAAGCATACAGATAAGATAACAAATGTATAACACAATAGAGTCCTTAAAACTCAGCCTAATATGGAGCAAAGGTTGGCTTTGTTTGAGGAAACGTCTACCGACAATAGAATTAAAAATTAATAAGGACGAGTGCTTCTTCAGAAAATATTGTACTACACTTGTATATATTGTTTTCTTGAGATTATAGCAGAAAATAAACTACCCTTAAACAAATAAATATACGTACTTTATAAATTTCTACAACATTTGCTACATGAAAATGAAAATTAATTAATTAATAGTAAAGAGAGTTTTTTTTTCCAGGTATAGAAGTTTAATTTGGCATTACTTTCCAAGACGGCGACCGATTTAACAGCTGTCAAGTGATTTATTCTCAGTTTGGTTTGGCAATTCATCCAAACGATCATCAAGCAATGCGTACATTCGTCGAATGGGCTCAAAACGAGATTGCCGTTGTTCCCGATTTTCATAAGCGAATTTTGTTTAGCGATGAAGCACACTTCTGGTTGAATGGCTACGTTCAACAAACAAAACTGCCGCATTTGGAGTAAAGCTAATCCACTAGTGTATGTAGAAACACCGTTACATCCAGAAAATCTGACTGTTTGGTGCGCTTTATGGGCTGGTGGAATCCTTCTTCAAAACGGATGAAGGCTACAACGTTACAGTCAATGGTGATCGGTATAGAGCCATGATTACTAACTTTTTAATTCCTGAATTGAACAATCATCATGTCCAGGAGCTGTGGTTCCAACAAGACGGCTTAACATTTCACACAGCTTGTGCCACAATCGATTTATTGAAAGACACGTTTCGTGACTGCCTAATTTCACGTTTTGGACCTGTGAATTGGCCTCCAAGATCTTGTGATTTAACACCGCTAGACTATTTTCTGTGGAACTATCTAAAGTCATTGGTCTATGCGGATAAGCCACAAATGCTTGACCATTTGGAAGACAACATTTGCCGTGTTATTGCCGATATACGGCCACAAATGTTGGAAGAAGTCATCGAAAATTGGACGTCCAGATTGGACTACATCCGAGCTAGCCGTGACAGTCATATGCCAGAAATCATATTTAAAATGTAATGCCACAAGATTATCTCTCGAATAAAAAAAGTTCATGTCAATCGAATAATACATCGTTGTTTTATTGCAATTTAAAGTTCTATACCTCTAAAAAAACACCCTTTACATAGTAATTAACCTCGATCAGAAAAATACTTTATGAAAGCATAAATTTGACTATAACGAAAATTAAGAGGTTGAATTTGCAGAAGCTGGCTACTTCTTTTAAACAAATGTGTAACGCCTTGTTATGTTTCGTATTGCACTCGCTAATTTGCTGCTTTAACATGTAGGCGACGAAGGTAGAGTACGTCCTTTATCGCCACACCGTGTTGTTCAAAATTTTTAAGGCTGGTTTTAATAGTCTTTAGTTCCTCATTATGTGATATTTTAAAGGTTTATACCTTGGCCTCAACATTAAGGGGGCGTGGTACTATTTACGCATGAATTTTAATTTAAGGATTTTATATATTTTTTTAGTTGCCTCCTATGTGTGCATAATATGTAAAACAGATTTTGTGCTCAAAATTTCATAAAAATTCCATATAATTTTCTAAAGGAAAACACTTAGAATTTGTGAGGTAATTTTAAAATGCTACTCCTATACAAAAGTGTATGTACAAGCATTAAATTTCATTTACAAGTACGTCAAACTATGTATAACAAAATTTGGTATTGGTTTTACGATAATATGATTGGAATTTGTACAATTTATCTTTTTGGGGATGCTTATTGAAAATTTATTAAAAATTATATAAAAGTTCTGAGTTCAATTATTTTTGAAAAAAATATGTATTGCTTTGAAAAAATGCATACCAACTTTTGTTACATGTACTATTGGCAATAGAAAAATAAAAAATTCAAAGCATTAGGCACAATATAAAAAAACCTTAGTATTTTAAACGATGACAAATTAGTTATTTATCTTTCTGAGATAAGTAAGTTTAAAGTTTTGATTTCCATAGGGATGTGAATAAAAGAGAACGTAAACGCTATCATAATAATTCTGCGTTTTTAAAGTTTAGAGCTTTCAAATTTTGTGAAGTTATTGAAAAGTATAAAAAGAATAATTTACACTAAAAAATTAGATTCGATTTTTTTTACCGATTTTGGTCAATTAAATCATATTGTGTCTTCTTAAAATTTTCATCATTTCCCGGCATTTTTTTCTTTAACTGTGGCAGCATCAATAATGTCTGTATCGAGTATCCTGCAAGAGTATGATTGATATATCCGGACTGCTGAGTTATCGAGTGTCGAGTTTTCAGGACTCTACACCAGTACTTCTCAAACTTTCAATGCTTGTGACACAATATCCAATCAGATTTTTCGTCGCGACCCCCTTCCATACAATAATAATGTATTGAATTCATTGGTACTATACTTTGAAGTAAAAGCTGCAATACGGCTTTAACCTCTTATGTGTTGTTATCAGCGTAAATAAACGTCTCGATCAGTCAAATCGTTAAATGTCCAGGATATATATATACGTCTTTCCGAAGTACGATCTTTTCGATGATCTGCTATCCATAAAAAATTTCGAAGAATCTGGAACGTAGTAAAATGACATTGACAATGTTTGCGAAGAATTTACTTATTTCAGAGAATTTACTTATTGCGAATCCCTCCCCAATACATCACATTTGCGTGCCCACGTTGAAAACAGTGGCATAGGGGAGCAAATCGCGGGACTTTAAATCGGTAGTAAAATAATTAAATTTAAATCGTACAAATTATCAAAATAAGTGTGGATTTGGAAAGCTCATGGTGTCACTGTGTGAAGAGATCCCCTTGGATCTCACTTTGAGAACGAGAATGATTTTGAGTCAAAGAATAACCAGTAGCCATTTTTATAAATAACTTTATTTATTTGGTTATCTTTCCCAAATAGAATCAAAGGCTTTTAATAACAAATAAATCAAAATAGCTTTATGAGGTATGAAAGGGACTTTCCTTTATATTAACTTAAATATTTAATGATCCAATTAATTAACAATTAGAATATCTATCACGCAGAGATTACCGCAATAAGAGATCCCAGAATTATATTCAATAATGTTCCTGCTGAACATTTATTTTTAATCTCACTCCTAATATAAAACTTGAATGAGACTTTAATTAAAAATCAATATTTACCACACTGAATCTCAGCTCTTCCTGTGCCTAATTTATCCACCTAGAAATCTTCAATAATAAATCTCTAACTTCACTATTATAACTTCCTGCTTCAATCTCGCTCTCCTACTGCCTCTCACTTTACTATTCCGTTTAACATAAATACTTTATCTAATCTGCATAATAAGGAATCCCTGTCCTCTTTTTGGAGCTGATTGGAAATAGGTAGGGAATTAAATTTCCCTAAAAAAACGTCTCAGAAGGTTAGTGATAAAGTTCCGTATATATTTGTCACAACTGTTAATTATAAAATTGTTTTTAACTTAGTATTGCTAAATAAATAGTAAAGTACATTGTGTATTTTTTATTTTTTATTATGTCAGAATGTATTTTGTTTGTTTACTTTCAATAAGTAAATATTTTTTTGTTTTGGACTTTTCACTATGCTCGCCCCCTAGGGGGCACGCGCCACAGTTTGAGAAACCTTGCTCTACACTATTATTTTTTAATATATGATCTTGGTTATTTGTAGAAGTTATATATTAAGAAATTATATCTTAGTATTCAAAAGAACAATGAATTGCTTCTAAATGTGGAAATATGCATAAAAAAAAAAAAGTCGTTGCACAGGAGTCGTTGAATAGTTACAATAATTATTCTATTAAAAAATAAAACAAAGGCGAATAAATAAAGGCCGATGCAAATATTGTTCACAACGATCTCATTTCAAGTAGAGCTATGCGTCAAGAACTCTGATAAGTGACCCCCAAAAGCAAAAAAAAAAATTATTAATCACGTAATAATAATATATACGCTAAAACTTTAAAAACATGAACGTATATCTGGACTCTCTGTGAACCCTTCATATTCGAGTAAATTTTCCATATTTCATGTCATTTATGCTGCATATGGTGCTGAATTAGTCTTTTTTTGTAATGTATGTGCATTACCACACTTTATGCAATGATATTACTTTATTTTTCCAAACAAAATATCAGTACCCAAACATTTGCAGTCTGTTTAATTTTAATGTCTTATAGAAGTAATTTTAAGCCTTGAACTAGAAGTTAAAAAAGATATTTAAAACAATTCAATTTTTTTATTCTTAATTTTGCGTGTTTTTGAAAATAATACGTTATTTAATGACTTTAAACCTAGCATTACAAAATATGTAATAAGTATCTAAAAATTTTTTGAGTTAAATTTTATAAATTTTTGATTATTTATTTTATGAGTTTTAAAACATAAATTTTGCCGAAACATTTTGCAGGAAACTTACGCCCTCTACCACTTTTTTGAAAATATAATATTGAAAAATCTCAAAATTGTTTTCATATTATACCTATTATTTTGAATAAAATAATAGAATATTCTGCTTAAAAGAGATTTAGAAAAAAAAGAACATTTTTTATATATATTTCACAAATATTTTCCGAAGGAGAGGTGTGTAAATAAAAACATTTTTTGGATAAAATTCTAAGTCCCTACAAAGAAAAAAATTATAAAAAATATATGAATACAGGTTTCCGAAAATACTTGCAGAGTTTTTGACCAGAAAAGAATTCGCGATCACAAAGATTTCTTGAAGATGATTCAAAGAGCGAGGTTCAAAAGAAACCTCTGTATATTATGGCGCACGTTAATCATTTTTGATGAATTGAAAGGTCTTCATATGATCTAGTTTCAAAAGGAGATACAGACGCTTCTATCATTTTTAATAGATTACGTCTCAAAAATATTTTTTTAATGCAAAATCCCCAACACAAAAATATTGTCGCTTAAAAGTAAACCAAATCGTGATCCAAACATTCGTTTCCAAAAGCAAACTACATTAGAAGTATATCTCAGAGAGAATATTAGATCTTATCATTTCATAGAATAATATATTATCTAATAACTTTCAGCTGTAGCATATTGTTATTTTTTTATCTATGCGTAATCATTTCCCAGTATACATCAAACTAAAGGCTTGTCATATTACCTTTCAAAAGTTTTCTAAATTAAAATTGGAAAATAATATTTCTTAGAATCATTTCTTCGGGTTTCTTCAGTATGGTTCTTTCAATGTTCCACAAATTTTGTAACGAGTCTATTGATAATTTCTTGGAAATTCATATAAAACAATATTTAATTTAAGAATTACGTAGAAATTGCATTTGGAAAGATAGAAAAAAATTAGTTGTAATAAATTTTATTAATATGCTCATGTACTGGAGATTCAGAGAGAAAGTGATATTGTTGCGATGTTCTTCTTATTAATATTGATAGAAAATTATAAATAAATGAAATAAATTCATTGAAACTTACAATTTACATTTATATTAAATATAAAATGAAGCCCAGTGGGTGAGTGGTAGTGTATCACACTTCCACACAACAGGTTTCAGGTTCAAATCACGTACTGGGAAAGGTCGACTCAGCCTTTCACCCTTTCAGACGGTTGATAAATGAGTACCAAGCTCGCTTGGGAACTGAACACTGGAGGTTTCACTCCAGACTGACCACTTGACCGAAACATCAGGACATGTACCCACCACCTAAATCACGTAAATTAACATAGGCACAGTAGACCTTGATCACGTGGGCTGTTGCGCTACCGTGAGTTCAGTTCAGTTAACTGTAAAATGGCATACAATGTAAAAAAAATAAATATATGTATGTTCGGGCAATATTTAACAAGGAAAAAATTGTTGCCTAAAACACATTTTTGTTAGATTAATATTTAATTTTATAACTCTATCTGAATGTATACACACCTTAATTATTTTACTATTTCAATGGCGAAACAATGTTCATTTTAACAGTAAAGCAAGATTGGATGAAAATTTTATATCACGCCAAAAAATTTCAATGACAAAACTGAAACGTGTAAATATGTAGGAGTTTTTAGGGTCAATAACACTGGCGTTGGAAAATTTTGTTGTTTCTAATCACACCTGAATCTAATCAGCAGTGTCTAATCGAGGGCCAGGAAATACCGTGGGATAAGGCGATGATTTTGCGCATATAGTTACCATGCAGGTAACAGTACGATTTGGCTCACCATTTCGATCACCCAAAGATTTGAGGGAGGACACAATAGGGTGGTGATCAGAGGGTCTTCTTGCAACCTCAAGAGAACACTCGTGGCTTGACTAATATTTAGAGGACCTACATGCAGCACCCCGGCATAATACAATTCCTTATCAAACATCCATGCTTTCTCCGCGAGTCATATTCTGGCCCTACCGTACAGCTATTAGCTTCATTAACCATTATACCGGATGAGCAGCGTTGAGAATTTTAAAATTACTAAATGTAAGTTAAAATTGCTCCCCAAAAAAAAGCAACACATTTTTTATTAGTGACTATTTAAGTATTGTACACTTACATATAGGTTACATAGAGGGTTCGATATGGCCATATAGGAGCCTTGCTTTTACACTTCAGTGAATTTTTAGCTTATGGTTTTTGTAAAATTCGGTCAAAGTGCAAAGCAAATCGTTGTAATCGGTACCAACAATGTTTGATAATTGAACGAACTGGGGAGTATCACCAGGAGGTTTGAAGAGAGGACAGGTTCAGGTACATATTGCAATGCCCAATTTTGTGAACAATTCATGATCTCAATTTAATGGGACGGGATCCGTAATGAGAATACCTAATTAAAATCGTCCAAAAGCCACGCTGGCGAATGAAAATCGATATTTTCCCACTAGAGTGTGCCGTAGCAGAAGTGTAACAGCATTTCATTTGCTTCATGAATTTAATGCAGCTACATAAATTTATGTTTCGAGGATTGCTCTTTCCAGTAGGCTACATAAAAGACACCTATTTGTGTAGAAATATATGTTTTTCTCGTCCCACTCACTTCTGCGCACTGAATCCCATTCTAAAGATAGTATAAATAATTGAATTTGAAGTTTCTATACATTTATATTTACTGATTAAGTCAGATTCAGATCAGCCAATGATGTTTGAGTAGTATTTATCTGAAGTAAACCATGAACTTTTTCTGCGTGTTCTCTAACATCCGAGAGACTTTAAAGTAAATGATCAAAAATTTGGAAAAGCGTCAAACAATGATTAAACGCAAATGCACCCATGCTGTAGAAGAGACTCTGGGATTCCTCTGAAGAATATGGGTAAATTCTTTGAGCTAAGTATTTGCATTTTAATAGGTATAGTTGCTGCAGAGCGCAATTTTTAAAAAATGGCAAGACATCCAAATAAGAGGCATGTGGCCGATGAATTTTATCCTGTCAAATCACCAGCTCTTAAATTTGAAGAACATGTTTGGCAAGCTCTTACAAGTGCATCTCTCCTTCCTCATAAATCATCCCTATGTGAAAATGGTAATGCTGGAGGATGCCACAGGCAGTAAATGTAGATCATACTAAATTTTCCAGCGCTTATGAGTGGTATCCATGATCCTGTATGCGATCCATAATTATTATGATGCATCTTCTATATCAATCTATGTGTATATGTAATTTCATTAAAATATGGCATACATTTCTATAAATAATTAACCAAATATGATGATTAAGCTTAAAGGTATCCGACTACGTTCGGAACCGTGATTTTAAAAAAAGCGCATAAATGGATAATTTTCATGATATTTAGTGTCACTCAGATTATAATACATGCATAAATTGTTTTAAGGAGATTTTGACAAAAAAAATATTTAAATACAATATTTTGGCAAAAAATTAACTTAGAATAATCTTTTTTCCAAATGCTCTCCTTTTGTGAAAAAAGGTTCGATTATAATAATATTTTGCCTGTATGTAGCTCAAACTTCTCTACAGAGGCTCAACTAGAAATTTTAAAAACATCACATTATTTTCAGAGTTACCACTAATTGAAATAATTATTGGCATTTTTTATCTTAAAATTGCTCCCCTCTGTTCTCGTAAAATATCAATAAACCCACTTCTAAGTTATATATTTAAAAAATTCTGGTTGAGCCTCTGTAGAGAGGTCTGAGCTATATACAGGCAAAATATTATCATAATAGAACCATTTTCCATAAAAGGAGAATATTTAGAAAAACAGATTATTCTAAGCTAGTTTTTTGCCAAAATATTATATTGAAATAATTTTTTGTCAAAATGTAGTTAAAACAATTTTATGCATAAATTCTAATCTAAGTCACACTAAATATCATGAAAGTTATCGATTTATGCGCTTTGCAAAATCACGGTTCCGAACGTAGTCGGATATCTTAATTGTTTTACAAGTATCGTTTCCATACAGAGAACATGACTATAATATAGTTTAAGTAGGGAAAATGTCATCCAACTACACAGGTGCACTCATTGCTATCAAGAGTGCAATGGAGGTTTTCCTTCCTAAAAGCATCCAAGAGTCCAGCGGCATTATCATCTTCACAGACTCAAGATCAGCGCTGCAAGCCATCCAGAAGGGCAAGTGCCAAATCAACCACAAATCACCGGCTCACGTAAATATCCTCGGTAATGAGAAAGGCGATGAACTTCACAAAGAATCCAGAGTTTGCCCCCATTCATCTAACCTCACGACCCTTATCCATGCCAATGCAGTTGTGGTCACTGAATACTAATCATCAATAATCTTAAATATTCCATTCCAGCTCTAAATATTAACTTTACTGTAGCATCGATAATGACTAGATTTAGAACAAATCACGTAAAAGATCTTAAATTCTCAACAGATGGTCAAAGAAGTTACACAAATCATTACCCAAACTGAACTAATGTTCAACTGTATCCACAATATGTCCTCAAATGTACAGAAATCCACACACACACACAAGCCAGACTTTTCAAAATCATCTTAGAAGACCCAGAAAAGTTGATCTTCTCCGATAAAGCTGTTAAGGTTTCCAAAGCTGTTTTCGACAGTTTCGGAGTGATCTAAAGCTTTTTTTATCAATCTGCACATCATGGACGTGCCAACAACAACAAGAAGTATCTTCTTTGCAACAATTAGTTGGATAATCATGTTTTCCTAAAATACCTATCAAGGGATAATAAGGTTCGAAGAAATTTGATTGAAATTATTCACGCAAAAGAATATGCTTGTCCAAGAGATCATCATGAACACAAAATACAGCAAATTCGTGAAATTGATCTTTTACTTTTTTTAAATAAGACACTATTTTTATAACATTAGAGGTAATTAGGTTACCTATAAATGCGTAAAAACTACAACAAAATTATTTTGCAAAAAAAAATGACACAGCTAACTCTTTACCTGTGTTTTTGATTTAATTTAATAGCATAGTTCTTTTTCCCCCTTACAGTATAAATGTTGTTACTAAAGTAGTACACAGTATATATATGATTTCATACATACATAATTTATTCTAAAAAAATAAATTTTAAATCATATTCAGTGCGATTATATTTTCTAAAATACCATAAAATGCGGCGTATACTGGTCACCTATACTCTTAAGCTACATTTTTTTAAAAAAATGTAAGTTGTATTCCCCGTATAAGATGCACTCCCTTTTTCACGAAGAAACCAAAAAAACGTAAGTCTGCAATCTTCTCATGTATCGAAGTCATTTATTCGAGTGATTAGCCCTAGATTTGACGAAATAGTATACTTCTAGAACTACAAGCTCATAAAGATCGATCTTTCTTTTAAATATACTGTATTCCTAGATACATGGAAGAGTAATTTTCTTTTGCTCGTCTCTTATTTAGTTTTTAAAGCTATCATTTGTATACCCGGCGTATAATGCGTACCCGTAAATTTCTACCTTATTTTTTTGTTAAAAGTGCGCCTTATACGTCAGATTTTACGGTATATTTATCAAATACTTAATATTATATACTATAAATATAAAATTTTTAAGTAATATTTGTAAACCTTGAGGGATTTCTATATAAATATAGCCCCATATACTAATCATACAATTACCATTTATTTGAAAAATAAATCAAGGCATGAGATTAAATTCAGACTTAATCTTTCAAAATGTATTTTGCTCAAAGTGAAGATTCATAATTGAATGTAATGCGAAGACTTACATCTAAGTTATGAGATTCCATGCCAGTAAATAATGTTTATGAAAGTCTTTAGAAGCCTTAAGCTTTTAAAATTACATCGTAGAAACGTTTTAGTGACCAATAAACTATTTTTATTACACATTTACTCTATGGAAACTTTGCCTAACTTAATAAATAGTTTTATACGTCATTACGTGTTGACATCTTTCCAAGGTATTTTTAAATTTCTTATGCCAAACAATTTGACATAAAAAGGCTTTAGTTAGTTTTGAAAAGTCAGAAAGATAACTTTAGAGGTCCTAAATCAAGGCATTCTGAAGTTAACTAATTAAGTCTGAGGATTATTTATTAAAGTAAATTCAAGGATAGTGAGTAATTTATAGTCACATAGTTTAGTGTCGGGTATGAACTTATAAGATTGAAGACAACGCCCAGCGCTTTAAAAATGTCATCGACGCTTCGAAAAGAATGTAACGAAAGAATCCTTATCTAAAGAATTTATTTTACAGCATCTTAAAATCTTAGCTAAAAAGATGGAGAATAACGTAATTACTTAATGAAACTTTTGTCATTTTTAACGTGCATGATATTGAAGGTCCTTTCAGGAGAAATAGTTTGAGGATAAGATATTATCATTTGTATCTCGCATCTTTGTTTATAAATAGATACTTTTCGCAAATGTTTATCAGAAATATTGCTTATAACGAAAAAATATTTACCATTTAACTAGTATATGATATTTTAAATTGCTGGTTATTTTCGAGTATTATATAGTATTGAGTATTTTTTAAGTATGTTGCTGAGCAATATTTCAGGAAAGGTATAAAATATAAAGGTACCACAGAAATCTCTATTTTTTAAATGTTATTCTAGTAAATTTGTCGCAACTATTTAAATCAAATTAAGTGCAATGATTGTACTTCTGGCATAGTATCACATGTTTATTTAAGCAAATAGATGTTCAAATCTCACCAGGAAGGCGTCTCAGTTATTCCTAAACATATTAGTATAAGGCATACCCACAGGCATGTCCATCGCAGCTGCCAAAACATTAAAACACATTCTTATTAACATTATACCGGAGTTGTTTGTGTGCAAGCTTTCCCATTTTCTTTCATGATGAACGTAGAAGGGTGTATTTGTTAGGTGGAAGCAAGTGTTCAGATAAACACGAAGCTGTCTTATGACATCTTAAACATTTTCAATAAAATTTATATCCAAGGAACATAATCGGTACACAAAATCTTGAGTATGCACTTAAGCTAACTATTATGAATAGAGTATGTATATTATATAATGCACATCAAAATGCCATCCATATTATGGAATATATTACCAAATGCAGCACGAAAAGAAAAATATGAGGCAGTAAACTTCATTAATACATTTACATGCTTCCATAGTTCCAAATAGTATCACACGCAGTGTGTTGTACAGTCTTTCACTCTGATGACCACAGTAAGAATTATAGCAGTGTTATTTGTGAATATCTTAAGATCAATAAGCATTACAAATCTTGTACTGCACATTTAGCGTCTACAATCATATTGAATATTGAATGTACTGCCAATCGAGAAACTACATACCCAGTCGTTATAAGACCAATTTCGATGCTAGAACACAAGTGTAGTTTCGATGCCTTTTGTAGATATCATGACGTTTACTTATCAATAAGATACACAAATATTGAGCATTTATAAATGTTTGCCGCAAACTTCTCAAAAACGGTTTTTCGGTACATGTTAATCCCTTTGGTAGTAAGAAAGTAATTTACCACTTCACCAGTTGAATTTGACGATTCTTGTTTACTGTTAGGACTATATAACTCTCATTCATGACAGTACACTGAAAGTCATCTTTCAGTTTTCACATCCGTCATATAGTACATTAGTCTGAAAATGTTCATAATGTCAGGAATCAACAATGTTATTGGCTTCAAATTCTCAAGTGTTTGTAGTTTTTTTTTTGGTATTTCTCTCTCTCTCTTTCTCTCTTTCTACCTCAAAGTAAATTCTCCAAACCATGACTGTTCTAAATTTCACAATTGTCTTTTAATCAAACTTAACTATAACCTACAAAATCTGTGAATGCACCCTTAAATTTTAATCTCTAATCGTTGAAATTATATGATTCATGCAAAAGTACAACAAAAGTGTGCATACATACCACGTTTCTCACTGCATCAAACACTTATTTAAATTTTTTTATAGTAATGAGTTTGATTTTGTGGAAATACGTTATTTAAATGCTTTATATAATTTAGGCACACTATTCTTACACATGTTTTGCACTAAAATATTAGAAATTCTTAAACAAAAGAAATATTAAAAGTCTGAAATTAATTTATTACTTTTCAACGAAATATAATTTACTTTATATTATTTCACATATTGATATGGCTTTTGTTACTTATGTCGTGCAATTCTACGAATCATCATGAAGTAAAAAAAGGTATTTTAAACAAATTGTTGGTCCTAGAACTTTTCACCCAGGAGGTAAAAAAATATTGAGATTCATCGAATATTATTCTCGACATTTAAATGTGGTTCCAAAATATAAGATATTTTAGCCATTCTTTTTTTTCTATTTTAATTAAATAAACTCAATTTTATAATTGTAATTGTCAAACAAAAGGAAATTTTAATGTAATGATTATATTAAAAAAAGATCATTTTGAAATAGAAGAAAAAATATTATATTTTACCTGAAAACTCCCACCCCATTCATTAAAGAGACATGGCATAAATAATTACATGTGGGAAAACTAAGCACATATGAATGTTATTTTTTTTGTTTATATATATATATATATATATATATATATATATATATATATATATATGAAAGAAATATGTATTATATATCAAAAACAAGAAATAATAGATAATGAACATAACAAGAAATAGCGTAATAAAAATATAAAAGCTGAACATGAACATAAAGAACAAAATTATAGAGAAACAAAAAAGAAACTAGAAAAAAGAAGAACCTAGCGAGTCAGAAAGCAATTTCGGACTTAGGACCGAATAAGTGGGGTTAAACTTGTTTGAAGGCGCCAACCTTCCCCCTTTGCAACTCGGTAGGAAAAACCAAATAAAATAAAATAAACAAAAATTCAGAGTATGGAAAACTCAGACAGTATGATAAAACCACTCAGTACTATTATGTAACAAACTCTCCCAAACTCGTAATGCAGAAAAATCGCAAAATAATTACGTAAGAAAAGTAGAAAAATCCTACAACAATTACATAAGAAAAGTATTTTTCAAAAAATAATTTAACAAAATTTCTATACTCACAGAGCTTTTACGAAGAGAATCAAGCGTCTTGACATCAATGAAAATCAATTATTCACCAAGTTAAAAATTCAAATATACATAAACACATCTTTTGAGCTAACTTTTAAACCAGCCAGCAAAGACAAATATCAAAAAAGACGACGATCAAATATGGTAGAATTTGAATTGGTTGATTGTAAAAAATGTAAATTTGCTAGGCTCTAATTTGGTTGGTTGTCAACAATGTGTAAGATGTTCAAGATATATATAAGATATATATATATATATATATATATATATATATATATATATATATATATGTGTGTGTGTGTGTGTGTGTGTGTTGTGTGTGTGTGTGTGTTAACGGCAAAGTATGAAATGCCGACATTGTATAGAATGACTGATGTTTTAGGCAAAATATGAAATAGAATTATTACAAAATTTACCTGGGCATTATGTAGAATGCCTAGGCATTCTATAGAATGACCAAAGCTATTTAGGCAAAGTATGATATAAGATCAAGATAAGGCTTTTATATCAATGACGTACATTTCTAAAAAAATACAAATTTTATTTTGACAAAATAATGAGAGTACTTTATAAAAATATTCAAAATACGTAAAGGAAAAAGAAACTTAGATCAAACAAAATTTATATCTTTCTTTTATTAAGGAAACAAAATTTTCAAATAAAAAATAAGAACTTAAATTAACTTACTGCAACATGGTAGGCTTGAGTATCATTTTTGATTACATTTTTCACGTGAAGACCATTCTTATTTTGGTATTTTGTTTTACACATACATTTGACGAACCCTTCGCGTTTCCATCAGAATGAGCAATTACAACTGGCAGAAGAGAAATTTCACGGTCAGGAATATCTTTAATTCTAAGCAAGTTCTTAGGTCACAAAGTAAGTTCTGATTTCGCAAATACTTGTTTTAAAATTCATTCAGAAATTTCAAGTTGATAGAGAGAGAAACCTTTTCCCACTCGTTACACACACACACACAAGTGCCAATAATTCAAAAAACAATCACAAATTTTACAACAAAGCCTTTTTTAAAATAAATTTTTGTTTTTTTTTTCTTCTAAGTTTCACAAAAGTAGATGCACAGTTCAATATCATAACGTGTAACGTTTCTGTATTTGGTTGAAATGTCTTTCAGAATTTATCATGTCCTCCGTGTCAAATAGCCAAATGAGCTTCATGAAGTACGTAGAATAACTCAGAATTCACGACGTAATACTGTAAAGAAGTGCTTTCTAACCTTCTTATCCCCGTGAATCGGTCAACGTTTGATAATTTTATCGCTGCCGCTGAGGGTGGGACGTTGTTTATAATTTAAATCGTTTTGATTTAGTAATTTAATTGTATTTAGACATGCCTTCAGAATGATATTTAGTTACTCCAAAAATGAATATAAAATTGTTGTACTTGAAATATAAAGTAATTTTCATGAATAATCAAACAAACACTAGAGAAACACACCTCAGTAAATAAAATGACAATAATTTAATACTTTTTGAGTGGCCTGATACCATTTAATCCACCGACCGGTGTTTGAGGGAATCATTATGTATACTACTGAAGCCTTCTTCAATTAACAGGTTATAGGAGTTTTTTTCCTTTAAGGTATCCGACTACATTCGGAACCGTAATTTTTCAAAAGCGTATAAATGGATAATATTTATGATATTTAGAGTCACTTAGTTTAGAAAATGTAAATAAAATTGTTTTAAGAACATTATTACAATAAAAAATAATTGAATTATAATATTTTGACAATAATGAACATAGAATGACCAATTTTTAAAGCATTCTCATTTTATGAAAAATGCTTCTATTATCATATTTTGTATATATATAGCTCAGACCTCTGAACATAGGCTGGACTAGAATTCTTAAAATATATAACTTAGAAATTGATTTATCCATATTTTAGTACAACAGAGGGGAGAAATTTTAAGAAAAGAACGTCGATAATTATTTCAATGGGGGGCAACTCTGAATATAATGTGAATTTTTCAAAAATCCTAGTTCAGACTCTCTGGAGAAGTATTTACTTTATTTACGCAAAGTATAATAATTATAGAAGCATTTTTTATGATGGTTTTGAAAAAAGGTTATTCTAAGTTAATTTTTTTTTTGCCAAAATGTTGTTTTTAAAAAAAAAATTTCTCATAATGTTCTTAAAACTATTTTATATATGTATTCCAATCTAAGTGACACTAAATATCATGAAAATTATCCATTTATGTGCTTTTTTAAAATCACGGCTCCGAACGTAGTCGGATACCGTAATTTTCTTCAAACATCACATCATAGCTATTCCACAGCCAATAGGCCCTGGGTTCGTTTTAATAGTCATTTTGGCCTTTTGTTATTAAATCAGTTATTAAATTCTAGTAAATAATTTCAGTTAAAAAAAATACTTTTTTTAGCAGCTTTAACTCGAATTTTGAGGAGCACGGCGTCGAATAGTTGTTCCATGCCGATGGACTAGGGGTCGACAACCATTTAGCTGTGGCATTTCAAAATCCTATCTACCAATTATGATTCAGCGTACCCCCACACAGTAGGACATTTTTTGAAACAATTCGATTTTAACGATAATGTTTACAGAGATAGGGATATTAGGCAAATCTATAGATTTACAGCTTTATCACACATTAATTGTGTATCAATTAAAAATATTTCTTAACATAAAAGTAAACAGCATAAAATATATAACTTTCTCGAGAACAAAAATAAAAAAAAGAACTCAAAATTACACATATACTATGTTTCTTAAATATATTTATTAAAATAAGAAATAGACAATGCAAAATATAAGTATTTCCCTTCATTACAGTTAAATAAAAAGATAAATAAAATTTTTAATGTTAACCTAGTGCTGCTTCACTTTCATATAGCAAAAAATGTGGTGTAATTTGTAACTTTCACGTTGACATGATTCTGAGCATTCAGTTGTTAAACAATTTCTTTACGAACTCGAAATATTTTTCATATGAGGAAAGATATTTTGCTTAGACATGTAGAGCTATAAGCGGAAAAGCACACATAGAATACATGCAATTTTCTCTCTTTAAATAATTAAATATCTCCAGCTATGTTATTCAATAATTTACAAAAAAGCTGTAAATTTACCTTTAGTGTTAATGTTCAAATTTTTTAGAATCCCTTAATTATCCATAATTCTGGAGATGTTTGTCAAATAAGGTCGATTACAAATTTCTGAAGTTCCAGCCATTCAAAAATTGGCAATGCGCTCAATGTCCTATGAGTAGTCCTGAGTGCCACTGATAATTGTCATGTGCGCCATAGGTGGCAGACCCCTGTTATAGACCATAGCTCTATCTCCAACACTAGAGCTTTCGTCTCCATTTTCATGCAGAACAGGAAAAAAAAAATAATTTGTTGTTGAACAAGTTTAAGTAAAATTGAGTATTTTGACACTCCCGTACAAACCATAATGTGCAACTTGCAAATTCTGAGCCTGAAACACGAGTTAAAAGTCTCGTGTCTTGCCACACAATATTCGACAAGAATCGGAGAAGTATTTCATACTTTGACGGTAACATATATATATATATATGTGTGTGTGTGTATGTGTGTGTGAGTGTGTGTGTGTGTGTGTGTGTGTGTGTGTGTGTGTGTGTGTACATATATTGGACATGACACTCACTTTTGCTTTATGTTTTCGACTTCTTCGTTAAATAAAAAAGAGCCACATTTCAAAGGAAATTAACGAATTATCAACGTTTGTATTCATTTAACTAATTAAATTATTACAAATGAGTTCATGCATAATAAATATACCTCTGGAAAATATAAGTCAATTTTATTCTTTTACCAACTATAAATCACTGTAAAATAAATATTCAAATGTTTATTTTTAGATATCTGATTCATTCAACCTTTGCATCTTTTTTTTTTTTTTTTTTACTTTATTTAATTTTATTCTGATAATGTTTGTACACAGTATATTATAAATATGAAAAGAAGTCAAAGCTTTTGCAACAAAAAAGATCAAACTTATTTATTTTGAAACATTTCTGTGAGATTCTATTTTATTGAATGTGTTAGCTTGCAGTTGCTTACGATTATTTGCATTTAAATAAGCAAATACGTTACAAAAAATTTACTCAACATCCGTTACCAAATTACCAAACATCCCTTGCGATATTTGATTTAAGTTAAAAAAATATTTTACTTGAAATAGTAATTTGATGTCATGGAGTTATTTTATATGTATTGCGACAGCTTTGTTAGTCTTTTGAAAACATTCTAGAATAGCGAAACAAAAAAACCGGATGCTCAATTCCAAATAATTACTTTCAATAAGAAATATAAGCGAAGCAGTTAAATTGGTTTACCTTTTTCTAACTTTAAAGAAATGCATTAAAAACGTTTGAGTGCATTTTCACCTTAAGAGATTTTATTTGAATGGCTTAACTGTTTTATTGTATGATTTTAAAAGAAATAAGGTTCTAAAAGTTAATGAACGTTCAAAATCAGACTAATTTAGTAATGGTTTCTAAAATATTTCTTTAGAAACATGCAGATTACACATAATATAATTTATATCATATTTTTATGAACTGACTGAATTTGTACAATTTGACAGAAAATGAAGTTTTGCTATCATTTGTGTTTAAAATGCAATCATAGGTTAAAGTTCTCCCTTTAATACATTAATGTCCATTAAAGTTGTTATTGCGTGAAGGTCGCCAATAAATAAAAGCAACAAAGGTACAAGAAATAGATAAGAATACATGCCTCTATATTATCCTTTCGGATCATTTGAGCATCACAAGTTATAACAACACCATCTATAGTCTTCATAAATGAAGTTTTAATCATCCCACATCGTTTTATTACATCTTTTACTTGTGCAAATGTCACATTATACGTTATGTATAATCTTCAGTCAGCTCAAGAGTGTCAACCCAACAGTGTAATAGTTTATTCTTCCATGATATAATCGCGTTGATTGCACTTCCAAGATTGTCATATGAATGTAAAGTTTATCTGTCTTTGAGGTTCTGCAGAATCTAAGCAAATTTCGACCGCTAACGTCATAGAGGACAGATACGATGTTCACCCAACCTCTTAAAGCCATGGGACGTAACAAGAGATACAAAATGGATTTTTTTGCGAGACAAATAATACCCGAGCGCACTGTTAGACACGTCTACTCTACCACGGGTTATGCGCCATAGTGACTTTTGTTGTGGCATCTCTTAAAGCTAAAGGAGAAATAAGAGCAACTACTGTGGTGCGTTGAGCGACAGCCATTATTACAATTGGGGTATCATGCCATCTTTTAAAACGAATTAATTTTATACATGGATCATCTTACATGCATTGCAGTGTGGAGACAACAAATAAAAAAAGTTTCCAGCTTCTATCCTGGCTGTGATAATCGAGTATTCAGGGTAGCAAATGCTTGACCTGCGTTATTCCTGCCGAGTTGTAAACTCAAAAATGCGTGCCGCAGCTGACCCCCTTTATTAAAAGACTGATGCTCATTACATTTGTCAAGGCAATAAGTACTCGTTTTGGCATGGTGTGGAAATTTTGAGATTTGAATATCAGCTCAGACATCATCCTTGTCCCTCAACTAAGGTTCAAATTTACGAAGTCCAATGCAAAAGATTTCTTGCTGTTTCTAAGGAGGAAAATAAAAGACAATTAATAATAAAGCTCGTTCATTTGTGTATTGATGTTATGAAATGTTATTGTTTACCCATCCTGATCCCATTCATTCGCATGAGGGTATTTTAATGCCAATCGTTACATTTCCGGCTTGGTATGATCAATACCTTATCTTCTATAATTACATGACATTACTTCTCATACAGACAGTAAAGAGTCACATGTTACCTATGTTGTATTGACCTTTCACGATACATAGGGAGTTATATTGCTGCCCTAGCCAGAATAATATCCAGATTCAACTATTGAGAACATCTGGCCTTGCGCAACTGAGAGCCCAGATTGTCATTACTCGCGTATCATTGCGAATGAAGTCTGGCTTAGACTTGAGGCCTCATGGAATGATATTTCGATGTATACCATCGAGGTACATTTTGATTCGATGCTTATCAAGATTAGAGCTGTTATGGCTGTCAAGGATAGTAGTTCTCGGTATGGAATTCTACATGTGGGGCACTAAAATATCTGTGTTTTTAACTAAGCTTTCTACACAATGTATTGTGCTTCTAAATTAAAAAATTAGCATTGCTCTGTTTTCCAGCCCATTACAGATTTTTCAATAATCTGCAATGCATATTGATTGATATATTCGACTGAAAATATTAAGCCGAAACTATAATCTTGAACATATATAAAATTTAAAGCCAATGGGATTAAAATGAATACAATAACACATGGCAGTGAATTTTTTTTAAAAAAAATCATGTTTGTATGAAATATATTTTATCTACATGTAATAACAGGTTGAACGCATTTTAAATTATTTATATTTTTCATATATATATATAAACTTATAGAATTTCAAAATTTTAGTATACTATTTTAATAAATTATTACTTTGGAATATAAAATGTTTCGTGCTTTTTAGTATCAAAACCCGCAGGTTCAAAGCAATAGAAAAATCCATAAGTCGGAAAATATTTTATTTTAATAATATTTTAATAAAAATCATTTCTGAACAATTATATTCATAATTTAAATTAACTTGATAACAAGTTTTAACCTTTTTTTTATTATTAAAGTAAGGAAAAATATTGCTGCGAATCATTTTAAAAATTTAAGGGAAGGAATAATTAATTTAGAATGTGTGCATTTTTTTTCATTAGACTTTGTGTTGAGAAAAAAATTATTTCATAAAAAATTTAATAAATGTTTCTTTTTTACACACATTTTCGATATATTAGCTCTCTATCATACCTTAACTCTCTCCTAAGACACTTTATATGTTATTTGAACCTAACAAGCAGTATTTGCTAATATATAAATGAAATATAATTTAATAGAATGGTACATTTTCAAGATACTGTTATTTAAGTAATGATAATGCTAACTGGAAAGGAAGTGCAATTATTTTTAAAGGAAACACGTTTTTTTTTTAATTATTTAATATCTTGCAATACAAATAGTTTCTGCATCTATTTTAATTTTCTAATGAAATTTTTATTTTTCTCTTCCTGAACAACACTGTAAATAATAAGGCTTTGAGAATGTAACATTAAGGAATGGAAAATAAAGGAGCAAATAAGTCTATATCAAATATAAAACACATAGCTGCATGTGAAACTTTTATCTTTTATGCCTTGAATATCCTATTAAAGTATTAACAATAGTCTTTAGCCATGGTAAAGTGATTAATTATAAGCAGCCATGTGCTACATTTTAATTAGCGTAACACCTTATAGGATACCGTTGCCAACTTTTTTCGTATAAAATCAGTTTCTTTACGCAACAAAATAATGAGTCCATACTGAACTCATTATGTGTATCTGAGGAAGACTTTATAAAAGTTACAATCTTCATTATTTAATGGATCCGTTTTAAAACAGAAAATTAATCTGTAAAGTATGGAATGAGTACTGTGCAGTAATTTCAGCAAAGAAATTAATTAAGCTTGAAAAACATTACTCTAATATGTAATTAGAATTTCCTTTAAGTGATGCTCTTTATAAAATTAGTTAGATGTAATTAGAGCTCAGAGAAATAGATCTAACTAATATTTTATTTTCATAAATTAACACATGGAATGCATTTATTAAATAAACTAACATGAACTTATATTTTTTCTATAAATGTGCAGATAAGATTATTCAAAAAATTATTTAAATATTTTAATCAAAATCTATATTCCTATACACTTTAATTCATCTTCAGAACTAATGATTCTTAAAATTATCAGACTCTATCATAAGTAGATTTTTAGAAATTAAAATTGCTATTAAAAGCCGTAATATTATACAGATATTTCATTTGTTAACTGCATTTTATAAACGGAACGTGTTATTTAAAAGTAATTCTAATTCCCTCATATATAAGACATAGATTTAAAAAGGTAATCGAAATTGTAATATAAAACAGTAATCATTATTATTATCCTTAAATAAATTATAGGTAAACGGAATATTGATGTATGAAATTCGCTAATTTAAATATCATATTTTATAATTTTAAACAAATAACTCAATAGATAACCTATGTTTTGTAATAACTATATGGTTTTCTTTTATTTTCTAATGGGTTGCATATTGGCAAATAAGCTTTTGCAGACACAGCAATTCCTCAAATGTGAGAGCCTTTTCATGGTGCACCATTTAGTGACTGCCCTTGCTACCAAATTTTGACGCTTGAATTAATTTTAGATTAAGCTCTCGTCAGACGTTAAATATTGTCATGATTTTAATTTTTCCGAGAGTACCAGAGCGAAATTGATACTCAATGGATTTTTTATATGTCACATAATCATATGCCATGCGTGTTTGCGATTTTCGCATCCAACAAATCTATCGACTCCAGCCGGGATCGAACCCGCAACCTTAGGCTTACGAAGAGGGCATGCTACTTGTAAGCCACCCAGCTGAAATTTTCTTAAGGTAATTAGTAATGTTTCATTAGCAATCATAAACGTTCCGTTAATAAAATGAAATGAAAAATTAATAGAGAGCATAAATATTAATGGGTTCTTTGTTTGTAACTGTAATAGTTTTGAACGGAAATCATGCCATACAACGTTAAATAAATTTTTGTAGATCTTCTAACATTAATAAGCTTTATGAATCGTCTGTCTAATTTATTTGTTTTGCGCTTTATTTTAATTTAAAATCAAAATATATAACAATGTTTTATGAAATATTCGTGATGAATTAACTTTATTGTATAACTCACTGTTTGAAATATTTATAATGCACCATATTACGTTTGAAGGCAAGTTATGTAGTGACACAAATGTGGAACTATTTTAAAAATATATATATTTGAGTGAAAATTAAATGCACTGCTTACTTATTAAACACATACTTTAAAACATGTTTTATATTGCATATTTCTTTAACTTGATAAATCAAAATGTACCAAAAATGAAGTTACAAATACAAAGATTGTAAGATTATAGATGTACATGGAACCAAGCTTTACAAAAAAGTTTAATTAATTGTATACTTTTATAAAAATAAATACCTTATAAATAGCTTATTTTACCGAAAAATGTATAAATGTATGTTTTTATCAGTTTTTGTACCGTACTCTCAATACGAATTAAAACAACCTGGGGGTTTCCACACATTCCATTCTGTATTGACTGATAATACTCAACCAGTTTGCAAAGATTTTTTTCAAATAAAAAGGGAAAGAAAAGTGTCGTTTTGAAAGTCAGGACAGAAAAGATTAATTAAAACCACACCGAAAGCTTTGAACACAATAAAAAAAAACCAAACAAAAGAGCTTTTTCGTGTGATGTCGTTTCCAATTCCACATGGTTACTCCAAACTCAAAAGTTCAATCAGAGTAGAATCATTTGTAGAATAAGATGTATGTGGTGTCCAACTAATTTTTCACTCTCTAATACATCTCATTCATTTCTAAAGAAACAAGAATACAAAAAGTACAGATAGTAATTAATCATATGTTCCGAAATTTTTGATAACAGGATTACTATTGATTCGCTTTCAAGAATCCTTTGCCATTTTGATAATTAATTTTACGTATGAAACTGGACCATTTGAAGTATTTGACAAATAGTCTGGTTTTTCTTTACTTTTTCAATTGAAAAGAATTTTTTGTACTCTCACCAAAAGTAAAAAAAATAAAATATATAAACATTTTCAATCATGGATAGAATTGAAACATATTTTGATGAATTGAAATGAAATGACTTGTAAATTTAATTAAACTGTATTCACAACCTACATTCCCGAGAAAAAAACCCCAAAACAACCAGAAAATAAGCATCCTTCACTAATATTTCATTAGAAACAGTTGTATGCTAGTGTAATTAAATAATTATTTTTTATGTATTTCCTGAAAATTATTATGTCACAGGAAAATGATGAAAATAGCGATTTCCTCAAATCTCTAAAGGAGATGATCAATCCACGCAAGATGTTAAAATAACGTCTCTTTGATGCCATTTACCTGATGTAAGTAAGTGATGTGATTTGATCAAATCCCCGAACTGTTTTAGTGAAATGATGAAAGGAACGAGTGAGCATTTGTAGAGCTCTGCTTTCGCTTGTTACCACTCCCTTTTACTTCCTCCCTCTTGTCATCCGCGCCAGGACACGCCGGGCTTTTGACGAGAGAGAGAGAGAAACACCAAAACAAAATGACCAAAATATATTTTTTTAGTTTTATTTAGTTATATTCTTTTCATTATTATCTTTCGATTCATATATCCCTTCTGTATGCCTGCAAATTCGAAACCTTATAAAACTTAAATTGAATAATGTAAACAAACAAATTAGGGAAGTCAAACACACCCTATTTATAGATTAAAAAAAAGCTTCTTGATAATTAAAAAAAGCTATTTTAAATAAAAGAAACAACTGAAAAGAGAAAGATATTACAAATAAAGCAGGGTATTTCTGAAGTACTACATTAATGTATAATTGGAAAAAAAAAATGTTTAAAATTCTACTTGAAATATCCTTTAAAAATACCGGCTTTTTTTTAAATTACTTTGTAAATTAATTTTGTATAAATAATTTGTGATTCGATGATTATTGTTACGCTGAATTGATTTACGGTGTTCCTGTTTCCATTGTTGTATTAATTACTCTTATTTTAATAATGCACCATAATAACTAAATGGACACTTTTAAACTCTTTACAATATTATTTTATCATTTCACAGAAACAGGTTAGGGATTCGATCAAATCCCTTGCTTTCCTTAGGGAAATCACCTTACAGAGTTCTCATTTTAACATCTTGTGTAAATTGACCCTATTCCCTTAGGCATTTGATGAAATCTCTAATTTAATCATTTCTTTGTGACAGATACGTATTTTGTAGTGATTTTTTAGCTGAAGGGTAAGTAATCAAGGCCACTCAAACTTTGAAAAAAATATTTGTCTTCTTTAGTGTTTTACCTTTTAGCTATAAGATATTAGAAAAAGCTTAATCAAAGAATTAATGTCACTTACCATGCATTCCAAACACAAATTATATATTCTTCAGTTGGAGGAGTTTCTATACACTCCAAACCTGAATCAACATATTCACCACTACATCCATGAAGCCATTTTTCGCTGTCACGGTAAAGTTCATGTAACAACATCAAGTAAAGGAAATAATTGTTACTAATTGATGTGGATATATAAGTATTAGAGTACTATGTTAATTATTTATGTATAAATTAATTTCACTAGACCATGCTTATTTAAAATTTCATATAATTAACTGACTCAGTTAAACTACAGTACATATTACATTACTAGCTGGTATACAAGTTCTTCGCACGGGTGAATTTAAAAATTAAAAAATACAGACTGAAGGATAAAGAAGTTTTTAATGAGTTAATTTTACGTGAATTGTATAAATTAAACAAAAAAAATCTTTTTACATAATTCAGCTGAATGAAAAAACCATGTTTACTAAATTTTAAGTCTTTAGATATAATTACTGATTTTTTTATTATTGTTATTATTATTTATGATGCCCCATAACTTTCTTGTGTGTCGATTTTTGAAAACACCTACCAACACATTGTTACAAATTGTGTGTAATAAACGCTAAAAATAGTGTAAATAATTTTTATCTGGATGTGTAATGCGTTAATATTACTTTCTGATGCATTTATTTTATGTTAAATAGCTGTTACCCGTGACTTCGTCCGCGTGGAATTTAACAAAAAAGTGTTTATTCACTTCGCAGAGTTTATGAAAACTTTTCTTCTACTTTATGAATCTATGTTTCTTTTTTATTTTATTTTTTATTTGACACTGTCGATGGGGTGAGGATTAAAATCTTTAGGATCAAAATAGGTCTAAGTAGCAAGTAGGGTGAAACGCGAACACAAACGAAGCCGCAAGGAAGGGGGTGAAAGGGACGCATGACCTTTGACAATGCAGTTAAGGACTAAAAATCATTTGGATCAAGACATGAACTTGAAATATCGCGAATGGCAGCAACCTAATCAAAGAAAAAAGTTTGATATAACTGCTAGCAATCGTTGAGACAGAAGGCTCGCGAAATAAAATAATTCCTATTAAATAAAAATAATCCCTATTGAATAAAAATAGTCCCTATTGAAATAAATAATCCCTATTTGAATCGGATATTGCTCACTATTTCATTGGTTTTGATTTTATTTTCTCGGAATCCTAATTTTTTTTTTCTAAAATAAGAGTAGCCTAAGTTATTTCTTATAACATTAGCTATCTGCCAGTGAAAGTTTCGTCAAAATTGGTCCAGCCGTTTCAGAGATTAGCCGGAACATGCAGACAGACAGACAGACAAAAATTTTAAAAATGGATTTTTTTCATGTAAGTACCGTATAAACCACCTTAATATTCTAAATGTGGCTGTAACAATTATTTATTCAATATTCTTTTTTTTTTCATTTCTGAGCTAATAAAGAAATCTGAAGTATAGTTTTAATCTCTTGTGCCTATATTCATTAACACTTATGATGGGAATAATGGGGATTAAGCCTTAAACATTTATTATTATTATTCAAACGTATTAATAACTCTTACCTTGAGAAAAAAATACAGAAATTCCAACTTGAAATCAATATAATAAAATTAATTATAAATTATATGATTAATCAAATTTAGAACTCTATCGCTCATATAAAGAATCTGGCATCGTTCACTTCATCAAAGTACAACGAATTAAATGGGCAGATCACTTTGTCAGAATAGACAAAACCGCATCACTAAAAAAAGTCTTCAAGGCCCAACCAATGGGCACAAGGAGTTAAGGCAGGGTTATTTTAAGATGGATTGATAGCGTAGAAAAATACCTTCCAGTTTTGATAACTAAAAATTGGAGAACAATAGCAAAAAGAAGGCTAGGCTGGAAAAGGTTTCTTGAGAAGTTCAAGGCCCACCCTGGGTGGTCGACCCACTGGGAAAGGAATGAATAAGATAAATAAAATGAAAGTTGCATGTATAACAAATAAAACTTGCATCGAAATTCTATTTTTTTTTTTTTTTTTTGTCAGCTAGAAATAAACAACATTGCATCATCATTTGCACGTAGTCCGAACTTAATATAATTTCTATGTAATGCATCATGTTTTCTTCCATCTTTGCAAGGTTGTTTCTTACATTAGAAACTATGGAATGCAATTCCCTTAGTTCTTAATATTTATACAAGTTGTGCGGATACAATGTAAGCTTTCTTGAAGAAGCAAAATTGATATAAGTAAACAAAATCTAAAAGAAAAATGACTGGATAAAATGACTTAGCATGACATCTTCATATATATGTTTTAAATTGTCATAAAATGCTTCTTTAAAATACATTTAAAGAAAACATAAATAGTAGGCTCCACATATCATATTTAAATTCAAATCAATATAAAAATCACAAAAAATGCTTTTTTTAATTCGTAAGCGATTTGCATTAAGTATGTATCCATACATTGTCCATCCACAATACCCCCATTCATTTTTCCTTTAAACGAGTAACACACTTCAGCTGATACACTTTTTCCCAGAAAAATTACGCAACCGAGAAGAAAGAAAATGTTCTATTGAAATTAAGCATGGGTAATGGTAATACATAGATAATTAAATGATTATAGATTTAAAACCGTATGAACCGTCGATGGCTAGTAATTGCGCATTGAATGCTAAAATCAGTCATTGGTGAACCGCATTGTCGCAATGCGGCCAAATTCGAAGTTATTCAATTAGCTATAAGGTATATGACAATGATATAATGACATTAAATGGTTATGTTTCTAGCAAATTGGTAAATCGGCAACAAGATAAGATAAACTATCCGCAATCCTTATTTGTACAATGCTAATAGCACATTAGAAAATAACACTGTATCAGAATTTCTCATACGTTGGTCTTAAAAACTGAATTATTTTCAAACTTTGTAAAAATAAGTTTACATGGAAAATTTAGAAATAATTTGACTACTTTGTAATGGTTTTGACATGTATTATTTGGAAAAAAAGTGTGAATTAACCCATCATCACTCGCGCTAAAAAAACAATCGAAAGTTCTCGCGCAGGATATCTCATACCTAAGGACGATTACATTCTGTTTTTAACGTAACATTTGTATACAAAAGTCGAAAAGGAAGAAAAGTAGGAAATGTAATATGTTTATTACATTTTTCACACGTAGATTTAGTTTTTATGTACTTTTTTAAGGGCACTCAGTACATTGTTTATACGCTCCTTTAATCTCGTTCTGAATAAATGCGATGTTTTCAGTGGATCTTAATTTTTTTAATCTGTATACTTTTAAAACTAAACAATGAAGAAAAACTTCTCAATTCTTTAACTTCAAAAATTTTGGAATTCTTTTTTTTTATTTTTTCTGATTGTTTAGGCAATATTTTGTTTCTAAAGTTCCGCTGAAAGAGGATAAGATGTGTACCAGTTGTCTCCTTTAAAATTACGTTCTTTCCAAATATTTTTGTGTCACTACTTATAAAAAATTTATTTTCAACAGTATCTCCCTCTTCTAAATATGAAACAATTTCATTGTAGGAATCATACTTGATGTCATCATTTGATTCTTCCTCATCATAAACGCGAAGAAAATTTCTTCATTCGAAAATACTGTTGTACTATATCTATTAAATACTGCATTTATTAAATTACTTAAATGTCACATTTCTTCATCATAACTACAATAATACACCATAGCATGAGGAAGATTTAAAACTTGCTCATGCATTCAGAACTGTAACAGCGATCCACGTGCAGGGTATGGCATAAGCAAAGAGTAGGTATCCAAAAAATATATTTAGAATTCACTTACAAGCTAAGACACCTCAAAGGATACGACATTAAAGTCAGTTACACAAGAAGCCATCAGTTGTCCAAAAAAAAAGTTTAGAAGGAGCGTTGACATATTTTGCGCGAGAAGTGTTGGGTTAATGGAAATACACCTATGAAACAATAGCTGATTTGACCAATGAGACTCCAAATGCTAAATTAAATAATGAATCAATTAATATTAGATATAGATGTCTGATCTACAGCTTCTCTCTTTTTGCTACATTCTTTTTAATTCTAAAAATATATATATTTTATTTTTAATTCTAAAAAAAAATATTTTAACCTTGTTTTACATACAACACGAATGAACCTCAACATCCTCTTAAATTAAACTGAAAATTAATAAATCACATTTAATTGAATAATGTCACCTATCTTTAACGGGACACGCTGTTTAAAAGATTATTCTTGTTATTGAATAAAAGAAGCTTTATAGAGATTTTTAATACCCAGAATTACATTCATCTTAAATTTGTTTTTTTTCAACGCCGTAACGCTACTAAATGCGTAAAACAGGGAAAAATTCATTAATTATTTTACAATAATCAACGGCTGTAACACTAACAAAGTTAAACTACAGGAACACGATTCTATAGAAACGTTTTTTTAAGAAAAAATAAAGAAAAAAAGACCTCTAGGGAAGAAGCGAAACTATTTACCGAACTTGGAGCATTTTTATTCATCTGCCTTAAGGGATGATACATTGTCACCATTTCGCCAAATTGCTTAAGTCAGTTGCTTCTAATAAAAGAATAAAATCCTCTGAAGAAAGGCAGCAAAGCTTTTAAACGTCGAGATTTAAAAAAAAATCTCTTATCGGAAGGAGTTTGGCAGAAACAATCTGCTTAATTCAATAACCAGGTTTTTTTTTAATATGAAAAATATAAAAAAAAGTATGTGCGCAATGTACATTAAAGGTTTTAAGCCATTACAGTTATTTTTTTTTTCTACAAAAAATGCCAACTCTCATCTGGGAAATCTGGTGTTACCTTTTCCAGATTTCATTAAATCTATAGCCTTTGCATTGGTGGAGACGTGTTTTTATAAGTTTCTTTAAAGATTTAGATGTATTTAAAATATTTAATTTTTTTTTAATTTTATTTCCTGTGACATAGATGTAATTTTTTAAAGAGAGAAATGAATTAATAGAAGAAAATATTTTACATTAAAAATGGCAAGCAACATATACATTTTTTTAATTAATTTATTTTCAAAAGTCCTCATGCTCCACTTTGTATAACATGAGCTTACAGACGTAAGTGATAATGCCATTATATAATTCGAAACAAATTTAAAAATGCATTTAAAATACAAATATAAAACAAAAAGGAAGGGAGAAATGCACAAATATAAAAAAATGAGAGGTACTTCTACAGAAAACTTTAAAAATCTATACAGTAAACCAATTTTCTTAAGACATTAACGCTTTCAGATCCATTGTCTAACAAAGACAAAACAGGTGGCCAGAAATACCTAAACATTTCGATTCCTTTTTTAAAATTTTCTATTTTACAAAAATATAGGTTGCAATACAACAAGACATGTTCCGCACTTTCAGCATCCTGCCCACATAAGAACAACTATCGCTATCAATTAAATTAACCCTAGACACACATAGCTCTAAAAATTCAAATATAATGAGTATAGTTTCGGATAAATTAAAATAAGTAACAAATTTCTTACATTCTAGCTGTTGATAAATGGTTGGAAAAAACTTTTTAGTTCATAAAGCTTTAGATGAGGCCAAGAATTCTGTATTCTGTGTTCTTTCCCAAGCTAAATTCTTCTGATTGGACAATCGCACAAAATTGAAAATGAAGATTGTGCGTTAACGTTTTGAGGAAATATTACTTATATAACCGCATCTTACATGTAATCTTCTTTTGAAAGAAATATGAATTAGAACTTTGTTTTCGAGAAGAAGTTATATGAAAATATTACATCATATTTGTTGCCAAAAATATCATACTTATTGACAAAAAAATTATCAATAACATATTGCGATTCCGTAATCGTTATAAGTTTTGTTAAATAATGTGTAGGATTACATATTTTAACAAGAATAAAATTTAAATGCAAAAACATGAATATTTTTTAACTTGGGATATAAATCAGGATAACTTATCATTTATGTATCATTATTCACTTTCAACTTTGGAAGCTCGATATTAAAAAAAATACTGCTTAGTTTTGTTGATTTTTGTATTAAGTAAAGGACATTTTTTTCTAGTATTTTATTTGTGTAAATAATGTATATTATTACCGATATCAAAACTTAAATAAAATGCATTGCAACTCCATATATACCTTAGTACTAAAATTATTCAACGTTGCAAATGTTAGCTTTTATATTATTATATATTTATATTATTACACTATTGTATTATATATTAATTCATTAAGCAGGTGGTATACTCATAGAAGAGTAACTGAATTAAGCCAACAAGTTTTCTGCAAATTCTGGGCTACTTAAGTTACCTTACAAAAGTATTTCTGTGATGACTGTACATCATTCACGAAAGCAAAAGATAACATAAGCATAAATACATTGCCATTTAATCTTGGATATGTGGTAAATTGTTGCCAGAATGAACGTATTTAGATCCATGTTGGCACATGCCATTGACAGAATACAAGAATGGATTCAACCTGAATTGTAATTACTGAAGAGTAAGATATATTTGTGGTTGAGCCTGTCACACTTGAGAACTGCTCTTACGCAGATTGAAATAAGATCTACCATTGGTCAATTGAACCACAACTTTTTTGTAACCATACAAAACCATTTCTGGGTCTTCAGCATGTTGTTGAAAACTTCATCCCTCAGTGAGATAATGTCCATGTGGTAACCTAGTCGTTACGGCCTCGAACTCGCGGTTGAAGTGTCTCGGGTTCAAATCGGGGTGCCACTAAAAACTTGAAGTTCAGAAGGGGTTTATGCAGGTTAAATTAGACTAGAATCCCCGCTGGCATAGTGTGGTAATTTGTAGAAGAGATTCTAACTCAGGTGTCGCCCTTTTTATTTAAAGGAATCACGTTGCCAATAGCCCTAGTGTTGCTTTTTAGTGCAACGTTAATGTAACTCTCTTCCGCTTTTCAATGACTTAATACATCATGGTATGCTTCACCAGTAGGAATTGAATCTCTTGATAAAAACGCTACAAACATGATTTCTCTGTTCACTAAACACATCTAGGATGTCATTGAACACATCTAAGATGTCATCAAGAGATATCTCTCATGTATTCCAGTGTTCAGTCCAATCAAACTTTGTCAGCTGTGAAAGAGGGAAGTAAGATCAGAAGCTCAGAGGGATTCCGAATTTTGCCGGTGTTTTTGGAGTCCATATGGCGAGAAATATTTTCACCTTCACTAAGGAAGGATATAAAATATGGTGCCACAACGATATTTGATAGATATATACAACTCAATTAAATTCAGTATTTATATTTATGTATATGTGGGTGTGAAATTCATAAATATTTTATTTCTGAAATAAAGAAAATTTAATATTTTTTAATGCTATCGGATTTATTTATCTCTTGTGAACTAATGAAGTTTACGTAAGAACATCAGGAGTGTACTCCGCGTATTAGTTTATTCTTTCTGAACTCAGTTTATCAGAGCTTTATTTACATTGCAATACAAAGTAACATAATGGCTTTTGGTGACTTTGATATTACCTAATAATTTGAGAGAATTCACAAACAATCACATGAACGGGGCCCGTTCTGTACAAAAGTATGTGAACCAATTTTCAGTTTTTCAATTTTGATGTATTACTTTGCTATTCCTTTTTGAAATGACATTCGAGATAAGAGATGTTTTAATTTTTGCAAAAATTAGAGCACTTCATCTTAGTTATTATATGAAATTGCTTAAAAAAACAGTGACTATATTCCCATTAAGAACTATACATTTTGTAATGAAGCAGTGGTTGATAAATCTGAAGATTAAAACACTTCTACTGTTACACACAGAGCATACATACAAAATTTCAGCAAATTGTTTTCAAAACTATTGAGCAATCGCTGACCCCGTTTGAGCTTTTTGAAAAAAATCCATTCGTGTAAAATGCCTTTTAAAATTTGACACCTTATATAAAGTTATGGCATCTAATTTTACTAAAACACTTGTAGTTTTTGTTCTAATGAATGGAAAATAAAAAATTTCATATTTTTATAAAGCCAATAAGATGGCCTATAAAATAAAAAAAAATCACAATAAACAATTCTCAATTATTTTTAAAAAATCATGATTTTAGAGTAGTTGGATATCTTAAAGACCTCAGGCTCTTATGATAGGGTCGGGAGGTTGGTTTACTTCTTTAAATATTAGTTGACTCAGATCTGTCATCAATGATAATCGTGTTTCTTCTTATAGTAAAATTAATAAATAACCAAATACTCAAACCACGCACAATAAGCAGTGAAATATATATAACTGCAACTGCCACCAGACATAGCTTTAACCAGAGACATATTAACCAGGAACTGGAAAAAGAAACAATTAATTTCAGCCCTCCTTACTCTTAGATTTGTATCTTTTTCAGGGAACATGATCTCATTCATGATGTTGTACTTTTCACTTTCAACGAGTGCAATTGAAACATTTTGTAGGACTAGAAATGTCTCTTATTCTTATTGGTGGGTTATATTTAGAAATTTATACAAAAAAGGCAACAAGTTATAGGTTTATTTGCATTATAGCTAACATTAAATAAAGTTGTTTATGCTATATTTACAATATTGTTTCGATGATATAGATGCATAAATTGAGTTATTTTTTATGAGTAGGAACAAAGCAGAATTTCAATCGTAGTAGGCTTATTAATATTACGGTTACTAAGCTGAAGAGTATATATATATATATATATATATATATATATATATATATATATATATATATATATATATATATAGGGATTTTTCAAAGAAACAATTTAGTTTTATTTATGAAAGAGCGAAGAGTATACTGATTCAGCTAAACCTTAGTTAAATTTAATACACACAACTTAAGTTTATATTTTTCTTACTTATTATATTTTTAACCAGCCCGATATATGTGTGGGGAATACTAACAGTTAAGACAAAAATAAAATTTTAACTAAGTAACAGCGAAGAAAATGGGAGGCCAAATAAAGTACGTTTTTTTAAGGTCGCACACAAGAACAAATGCATTATATATTTGAATAGAACAAAATGCTTTATTGTTGAATTATTATATAAAAGATATATTTGTTTCAACCTTGAATTCATTTTTAAGATAATCTGTGCTATTAAATATATCCTTGCTCCTATTATTCATTTATCGAAATGTTTTTTTTTTTTTTCAATTTACAGTCATGTCCATAAAGTAAGAATGATTCAGAATCACACGCGAATCGAACCCTCTGGAGTAAAAATTTCACCTGTAGAATTATCTGCCGAATAATATGTGAATAACAGAAAGCCACCAGATGTGACTCCAATAATACCGCACGAAGACGAGGGTATAAAATAGTGGTATATAAGGAATGGTAACAAAGAAATAAAACGGTCCACAAGAGCGATCTGTAAGTCGCAAACATGTAAATGATTTTTTTTACGTTATACAATCATCGGCCACCAAGAATACACACTTGTGTACTGAGATGGAAGTCTCCGGGAGCTTGAAAATGTCATCTTGGTTTTATAAACGATTCTAAGATGATTTAAAAGTCAGAAGACATTATAGTGTAGGTAACCCTTCAGTTATACTGCTGAATGAAGATGCTTATTTGGCAGTAACTGCCAAAAAGGAACAGACGGAGCACAATATCCGACCTGTCTCGTCCGCTATCTCCAGGCATGGGTACGACAGTTTCAAAGCAAACCATGTACAGAAGTTTGGGACGTATTGATATATATTCTCTCAAGCATGTCAGATGTGATCCGCTCACAACAACTCACTGTCTCCAGAGGTTAACCTGGAGAATAGAACATATAATGTGTGGACATCGTCACAACAGGCTTGTGTGCTATTTTCCCACGAGTTTCGATTTAGCTCGCAGTCTGATTAACATCAGAGATTCATATGGAATAACTGTTATCACCAAGTCAAAATCTTTGAACGACACCTTTACGGTGGCGTAGGATTGCTTATTTAGAGGAAAACTATACTGTCCTTTCTCCAGAACAGATCTGCATATTCAAATCGAAACCATTACAGACCAGGGTTATCAGAATATCAATCTGAAACAACATGTGCTTTTCTTTAGGGGTGTTATGAGCACAAAAATTTGGTTTATGAGCGACAACTCCCATCAACACCGAGCAAATATTATAAACGAATGTCTTCAACCTGTGAATATTAACTGTATGGAATGACCAACATACTCATTTGACAGGAATCCATTATGGCACGTGTGGCCGATGAGTTCTAGCCCATAAACGACAACTTACATGTGTTCCGGAACTTCAGAGAGCACTGAGTGAAGTAAACTTTCCCAGGATCAGCTCGATAATTTGATACTCAGCCTGCCTATGCGTACCGGATGTGTTTCACCGAATGTGAGATACAATTTGTTAACCTTCCTAGCAATCCTGTTATACTAAACTTTTGTAAAGGGGATAATATTTTCATAATTCCAAGAGAACGCAAAAATAGTAGCTTTTAAAAATGGTATTATACATACACTAGTGGGTCGATAAATGAGTACCAAGGTTGCTTGGTGACTTAAACACTGGGGGTTTCGCTTCAGACTGATTGATCGGGACATCTGTTCATGCCCCTCACTGCCCAATGGTCCCGTATACTGGGATGCGCATAGTAGGCTCTGGTCCTCATGGGCTGTTGCGCCACTTAGTTTGAGTTTGCGTTATTATACATACACTATCTTTTTTGTTCCATTTTCTTTTGTGAATAAATGTGCTTATTCTATAAGTCACGTTTGTTCAGTTTCTAAACTTTTATTTGCCACAGCTGGCATATCATTAATTTATGAACATGAGTCTAAAAGGATTCTTAGAATAAAACGTCGATTTGTAGAAATTAAAGTTTTCAAACTTTATTGTTCAGTTTAGAGCAGCGTTTCTAAAACTGTGGACAACTTTACAAGAGAGGCGCGAGCCTATTGAAAAGTCGAAAACAAAAGATTATTTAAAAATTATTAATTTACTGAAAGTAAGCAAACAAAATACTTTCTGATATTATAAAATGTAGAATACACATTTACATTGATATAATACACTTATAAATGTATTAGTACTGTACAATGCATATTTTGTTATTAATTTAACAATAATTAGTTAAGAACAAGTTTGATAAACATCAGGGACCCCATGGGCTTGTATTAAGGCTTATCTTGATAATTCGTACGGTTTATAATTAATTCCTTAACTGCCGATTAAAATTACGCGATTAGCTCCCCAATGACACAGTTTACCACGTAGACGAGCGTATTTTGATGTTTTTTAGGGGGAGGAGAAAAGAAATGAATAAGCAAAACCTCTGAAATAAGTAAATCCTTCGCAAACACTATCAATGTCCTTTGCATACCAAAGCCCTCGGAATACTTTTATGGATAGCCCCGCAGAGAAAAAATCGTAATTCGGAAAGAATTTTATATACGTTCAGAAAATTAATGCTTTGACTGAGCAAGACATTTATATACGTCAGTAGCACATAAGAGGTTAAATTCGTATATTGTAGATTTAGTGTCAATGTAAAGTATTATTGAATTCAATACATTGTTATTGTAGGGAGGGGGCGTGATGAAAATGATGATGGAATAGTGGGTCGCGTTTATTGAAAGTTTGAGAAGCACTGATTTAGAGAAAAGAATTTTGAAATTTCATATATTTATTTATTTATTAATTTATTACTATAATTGCGCGCTTTCAGTGTTTCTTCCGAAAAGTAATAACATATCGCATTCTACATATTTTTCCTTCTTCATAAATTAGCAAACTTTAAACTCCACGAGACAAATTTTTCATCATTACTGACTGGCATTTGGCTTTCAATACTTCCTTAGTGTTATCAAAATAAATTTAATTATCTTGTTGTTTACAATTCTGAAGTAGAGAAAATGTTAATTACAATACGGTTGAAAATTCTTAAGGATTGCATTAAATTAATACTTTAAGTGAGCATAAAAAACTGCATTAGAATCTCTCTCCACATATGAAACATTTATAAAATGATACTTATGTATTTTCAATTAGAAAAGAACATACGCGAAATAATTATTCTTAAAAGCTTTCAAATGTTCACTAAAAGCTTCTACATAACTTTTAGATAAAATAATGCATTTATTTAATTGCACTTTATAAAAAGGAAATAAAATTACTTTCAAAGACATTTTTCTTTAAATTTATTCAGTGCACAAGTTAAGTTAAAAAAATTAATAATCTATTTTTTCTGAGCGTTTAAAATTTAAAGAGGAGCAAGGATTCAGAAAACATACATATTAAATTCATTGAAACATTTCTAATCATTTCTTCTGTTTAAGTTACTGCAAAAAAGGATAGTTTATATTTTCTATATTAAAAGCCAATATAAATGTATAGATAGAATAAATGTGTTAGAAGCTGTTTTTTTTTAAATTTATAATTAAATAAGTTGTGTGTTATACGACTATTTCATTATATACAATCGAAATATATTTATGTTTTCAATTTTCTAAGAAAATTGCGACTTTTTTCAACGTTTAAAGTTAAAATTTACACAATTTTATCCTTACTAATTTCCTTCCTGTTTTATGTTTCTTAGAAACTATTCAATGTCCGTACTTAAAAAAAACTAGCATTGTTATTTTGCAAGAAGAAAATTAACATATTAGAACAACAATGAAGCATTCTCGGAAGATAACTTGTAAATATAAACCCCCAAAAAGATAACACCTACCTCTCTTCTGTCTGATTTTTTTCTTTTTCGAACTATAATATATATATATATATATATATATATATATATATATATATATGTATATATATATATATATATATATATATATATATATATATATATATATATATATATATATATATATATATATATATATATATATTTTATATATATAATATGTGAAGTTTTGTTCTAAATAATGAATACATTATTTTGCAAGGTAGATGGATGCTTAGTTGTATTGTGATAAACGCGTATAAGATTATTTACTGCAAAATCATCGTTTTGCCTTTAAAAAAAGTATATATATAATCCTTATAAAAATTTACCTTCTAATAAAACTCATTTCAAGAACTTAATGCTTGTTTTAATACACCCTGTATTAATAATTGCAAAAATGTTCTACAGATTTACTCTTTCAGATATTATATATATATATATAAGATCTGGCAATAAAGTTCAGTGAATAGTTCTGTAACATTTTGACGTTCATGAGATATTAACGAAAGTTAACTTACTGTCCATTGTAATAGTCACCTCCTATAACTATACATCACTGAGATCAGCTATACATGTCCTTTTGGCGTGGAGTTCAAATGTCTCGTCACGTTTTATTGGATATTACAACTATCGTCAAAGAGAGTTTGAGTCATGGTAGTAGTAAGAAGTCTAGAGGATTGAGATCTGGCGAGAATAGCGGATTTTCAATTCGCACTACCCCCTGTATTTTCAGAAAATGTTTGTTGAAATTAGCTGCGTGAGGGCAAGCATTGTCTTGAACTAAAAATCATGTATCTTGTTGTGCGTAATGCGCTCGTACCCTGCCTAGACGTTTCATGAAACGAGTCAAAAGTTCAATCTACCTTGTAGCATTCATCAGCCAGCTATCATGCGCCAAGTTAATCGACGAGCTTTGGTGAATAATTTGCTTACTTTCTCTATGTTTTGTCACTGACATTGATCACCGGTCTTTCACTAGGGGTTTTGTGAGAAACACTTTCCCAGCCTGCTCGAAAACGGGTGAAACTCTCGTGGACACACTTCATGAGCGGTGCTTGATTTTCATAAAGATTGATTTTCGTTACAGCACCGAATAAGTTTCTGTCGGTGTCTTGCCAAGCCCAAAGCATAACTTTAAAGTGTTCGTTCATTCTCCTGTTCTCAGTAAAGAACCAACGCACTAAACAAGCATTTTGTACAACAAGTCTTAGATGGAACACAAAGGAAGCTCAACTGAACAACGGTGGGGGCAGATAGCCGATACCTACCACTAAGCATGTGCAGCATTTTGTTTCTTTAATGTTCCCAAATTGGCCAGTCTGATTTCATTCAACGAACTTTATTGTCAGGGGTTGTATGTGTATATTATGTATTATATTATTTCTACATTGAAAATAGATTAATTTGATTAAAATCATTCGCTTCTACAGCATATCACGGGATTCTTTGATGCCCGCACTAGTTTAGCATGAAAATATCCCATTACTCTGGGTGGCTATGGCAGTTGAGTTGTCATGATCCAGAAATCGTAGACTTTATAACGGAGAGGCAGGTTTCAGTCACGGTGTCTCTGAAATCCTTCAGTTTAGAAATGTTGATGCACTTCAAGTATATCAAGGCAAAAAGACTTTGTTTTGGCACAGCATGGAAATTCGATAATGAAGTGCAGCTCAAGCGTCATTACCATCATTTAGTCAAAGTTTAAAATTACAATGTCAGTTGTCAACAATCCTTGAATTGTAAACGCTATGTCAGTAAGATACATCAAATCAAATTCAATGATCCGTACTACTGCCATCCTTGTATCAAAGTTATCACTTCAAACTCATTTCATATATTCTTTTTCTTCTTCTTTCTTATCTATCTGGTCTGAATCAGACCAGATTTATGAATTTGTTCACCCTTAGAAAAATCTAAAACCAAAAAATAGGCCTCTTCAAATGTCCTCCAGTACCATGTCAACGCAATTAAGTAAATGTTGCAGTGCATCCTCTTCATCATTACACTTGGTTCAAATTAGAAAAATCTAGACAACATGGGAAAATCTGATGGATTTTAAATTCCCCGTGGACAGTCCAGTAAAAGTATATATATATATATATATATATATATATATATATATATATATATATATATATATATATATATATATATATATATATATATATATATATATATATATATATATATATATATATATATATATATATATATATATATATATATAGTTTGATCTCTTCTATCATCTTTATAACTGATTGACACTCCGTGGCACTGACTAAAATACCATGGATGCGGTGGTTTTTGCAGGAGATGTTTATGGAGGCTTTACATTTCGAGTATAGTTCAAAGTACATAAAGGATTCCTCATTGACCTGAGTCATTCAAGAATCACCTTCTGAAATTTGCAAGGTCATCAGCAATGTCATTATATTTTAAATTCACATGGGATGGAATCCACTGCATATGCATCACGGCAGCAGAAAGGGACCTGAATTTATCAATAATATATATAAGGATTATATAAGGATTATTTAAGGATCAATATAAGGATAATTCGATCCGTATACTAATTCTTAATATAAAAATCGCGATATATATAGGGATCAATTCATATATAAGAATGCTAATATAGAAGCTTATTTGAATATGAATAGTTCATATTAATTGAAACTGCCTGAAAATACACTTATTTCGTCACTGAAAATTCGTTGAATGGAATGTCAGCTAAGATATAGAGATATCCATATCGCTCGAAGGTTATTAAAAATTTCTATAGAGACAATTTCTATAAATCAAAGTTCTTTTAAGATTGTGTTGCGACTAAAATACAAGACATATAAGTTTTTTTCCTTAAATTCAGTGTATATATTTCTCATTATTCTCTTTATGGTAACTATTCAATCATAAATACAATTACTCAAAATCTGAAATTAAACTATGTTTATTTCTTCTCTTTATAATCCTTTAAAATGACAATATAATCTTAAAAAAATTGCGATAATAAGATTGAAAATAAAAATATACGGTATAATACAGTCCGCGACATTTGTTTTCTAATCTATAGTTTGAAATATCGAACATTAAATTAGAAGAGAGAAAAAAAAAACCGAAGGAATATTAAATAATCCAATGAAAGGAGCACGATCCGAATTCGATTTCGGATGCCTTTGTGTTGCTACATCCTCTGCTAAGCGAAATCCATTTTTACGACCATTCAATAAGCCAAAACAGTGCTCTCCACATTCTTCATTTGCATGCCTGTCGACTGTTGTGTTTACTAAATTTCGATAAGAGACATAATCAATGTGTAGAAAACCGTAAATCAAATTTATCAACTCCTCGATTTCCCTCCTATCTCAGCAAGGAAGGAAACTGGCTTCCGGGCATCTGTTTTCGAAGTCACTTGATGCGATTACCAAAAGGGGAACTTATAGAAAAGGCAGCGAAAGTTAAACGGAATGGATTTATGCTAATCGAATAGCACTGAGTTACCACATGCTCGAGGCTATTCATTAAACTGAGGGACAGCTGCCCTGCAAGGAGCTCAGCGCTCTACGGACTTCATTAAGTGGTATATGGGCGATTGTGAAGCGGTCATTTATAAATTTGGGTCATCTAAAGCTGTTTATTAGATTTTTGCTGCGCATTTATGGAACAATTCCTTAATCTTATCGTTCTGTGGAAGCAAATCAAATGTCGGGATACATTTTAATATTGTTAGTATATAATTAATCATGTAGAGTTTAGGGTTTTCCACTGATAAAATATTATAATTTAAAATTACTTGCAGGAATTTTGTAAGCATGGTAATAAGGCTTGCTCCATTTTACTTAAAAATGTATCAGTCTAATGTTTACGAATCTCCGGCTAGGTAGCGCGGATCTTTTGTCACTGGCCTTCTGTATCCAAGGTTGTGGGTTTGACCCTGGCCCAAGTCAGTGGATTTTCATGCTGCAGAAAATCGACAGTGGTCATGTCGTATGATTATGCGGCATGTAAAAAATCCCTTGAGTGTCCGTTTAGCTTGGGTGCTCTCGGGAAAATTAAATTCTTAAGTGCAATTTCTCATCGTCAGAGCACAGGTGCCTCCCTCTGGGGAGAAAACTGGGGGTCCAAATTATTTGCGGCAATTGATATCGCATATAGGGTTACGCACTAAAAGTGATACCAGTTCCTGGGGAGTGTACTAGATCTGCAAAGTTAAAAATACCAATACGCAACCCCATTGGGAAAAAAATTGACATAACAGCAAAAGAAACCACAGCATAATACATCTTTCAAGTTTTTTTTAAACGTGTTCGCTACATTCAGAACATTGTTGTTCCAAAATCGAATATTAGCCGTGATAGTCCAGTGGTCAATGTAACCGAGTCGTAGCCGGCGTGACGTAAGTTCGAGCCTACTACCGCTGAAGTCCCACCTTGTAGGGAAAGAATGCACATTAATTTTGTCGAAGCTCAAACATTCTTTTGTTGGTGTGGTGTGCTCAGTAGGAGAGGGTACCAACTCAGATGTCATCCTCGTCACTTGACCATGGTTCAGAGTTACAAGGTCCAACTCGAAAAGCTCTTGAGTAGTTGATGTTAATACGCACTCACTCACCCTAAAGCGTATAAAAGAAAAAGAAAATTCTGGTATTTAGTATTAATTAAATTAGAATATAATTAGAAAACTATTTTAAGAATATTATTTTTCAAAAAATATGGATGCAATGCATCATGTATATGAAATTGTTTGTTGAAAGTAACGATTAAGTGATCCTTTCGAAACAAACACTTCCATGAAAAATGCTTCTATAATAATAATATTCTGCATATGTATAAATAAGATTTCTTTACAGAGCCTGATCTTGGATTTTTAAGATTATAGAATTTTGGAGTAGATTTATTCAGATTTTTTTTTAATACATCAGAGCAGAAAAATTTTAAAGAGAAACACCGGTTATTTTTTTCATCTGATTGTACCTTTGAATATAATGTGAGTTTTTCAAAACTATTAGTCAATTTATGTATATTCTCTAATTCTAAGGACTCAAAGCATCCAAATAAATTATATATTTATATATATATGTATTTTTTTAAAAAAATTATGTTTCCGAATTCATTCACCTTAAGGTTATTTTTTATTTTGTTTTTTATTATTATTAATCGCACAATTTGTTTCTTATAAGCATATGATAAGATGATTGATTTGTTTTTTTTTACTTTAATAGTTCTAACTTAGTTATTTTAAAATATTTATTTAAAAATTGTAGTCTGTGACTTCATTACAATAATAACTCTTGGCGCAGTAGTATATACAATTTTATAAAAATGATTTTAAACATAATTGGCAGTCTTGTATTGAACATAATTTATGTAACAAATTCTAACAGCTTACGCTATTCAACAACGATTATTCAGTAAAAATGCTTTAAACAGTAAAAATTTCATTTGATTTCAATATGCAGTTGGCTTATATGCATATATTGTACTCAGAAAAGTATGAAATGATTTACCGTAAAATCCGGCGTATAACGAGCCCTTTTAACACAAAAAATAAGATCGAAATTTAGTCGTGTCATGCGCCGGGTATAAAAATGATAGCTGTAAAAATGAAAAAAAAAGGATGAGAATAAAAAAAATTATACTTCTGCATATATCGCACAATGTTGTTAATTTAAAAGCACTTGAATTCCTTTTGAACTTGTAGAGGAGTAAATCTAGAAGTATAATATTTTTTCAAAAGCTGAAGATAATACCTCGAATAAATGACTTCAAAACATTATACACTGCTGGACAATTGCTAAGGACGGATAACACTATCATCCATAGCAACCACAAAATGAAAGGAAGCAAAATGTGGAAAATTAGAATAAGTGCGGGATATTAGTAAGAAGAAGTATGAGTATATGCAATTTTTTTTCCACGTCTGTTCATCACGTGATAGCGTTCATAAGAGCTTTAAAGGTTTTGACGCGTGTGGACAGTTGTTGTTTCAAGTCAAAAATTTACAGGAAAAATTTAATAGACGTACTTAAAATTTTTGGCATGTCTTCCCGGCATCACATAGATGATTTTATGCGTGGCCGAATTATTGGATAGATCGAAGAAGGGCTAAAAATAGCAGATGTAGCCAGGGAGTTCGACATCGCTCACAGCGTTGTTTCACGTCTGTGGAAGTCATTTAAAACTACTCGAATGTGTAGTAGACGGCACGGGGGAGGTCGTGTTAGAAATACGACGCCTGCAGAAGACAGATATATCGTCCTATCAGCAAAAAGAAACAGGCGCACCACAGCTCAGCAGGTGGCAAATCAGTTTCTTGCTGCCTCAGGAAAGCAGATCTCCCGAAAAACTGTTGCTTGACGTTTGAAGGGAGGAGGACTATACGCACGCAGACCTGTTGTGTGTGTCCCATTGACCAGACAGCACCGTACTGCCCGTTTGCAATGGTGTCGTGAGCATCACAATTGGACTGAACAGGACTGGGCATGCGTATTATTCTCAGATGAGAGTAGGTTCAGTGTGTCATCGGATTGTAGACGCCAACTGATCTGGCGCGAGAGTGGTACTGCTTATCGTCCAGAAAAAATCCAGGAAAAGAACAGATATCCGACATGCAGTATCATGGTGTGGGCCGGCATCATGATCAATGGCCGCACGCGCCTACATGTGGTCGCGAATGGGACTATGACGGGCCAACGATGCATTGATGAAGTTCTACTTCCTCATGTTCGTCTTTTCCGTGGTGCTGTCGGTGATAAATTTGTTTTTTTGGACGAAAACGCAACATGTCATCGAACACTCGCTGTTCAGGATTGTCTAGACAGCGAGGGTATTCAACGTCTCGTATAGCCAGCGCGTTCTCCAGATCTAAACCCCATTGAAAATGTGTGGGATGCTTTGGGGAGGCAAGTTGCTGGTCGAAACAAACCTCCGACAAACAAGAACACCCTCATCCGTGCACTCACAGAGGAATGGGATAAATTGCCTCAACAATAATGTTGTGCAAAAGTATGGTACTACATGTGGAATGTTGCATCACACTCCACGGTGGACATATCCCGTACTGATACCTTTCTTTAAGGTGCCTGCTGACTTTTAGATGCATTGTTCCATTTCTCCGTACGCAGATCAAATGAACATTTTTTTTCTTTCAGATGTTTCACAGCTTTTGTACTTTCCAGAACAAAAAATAATCTTTATTCTAATGTCTGAACAGTGTGGCAACTATATTTTATCCTACTAGGGCTCATGTCTCGCTTAATGTTATGCTACATAGCAATTTGTGATCCGTCCTTAGCAATTGTCCAGCAGTGTAGCATTATATACATACATTTCAGGTTTCTTCGCAAAGGAATTAGAGTGCTTCATACGGCGAATATACCTTAAAATTAAAAATAAATGCAACTTGAAACTATCGATGCGTGTTATACGCGGGTGAGCGTAATACGCTGCATTTTACGGTAGTTAAAATTTAATACTATATTAAAATACAAATTGCTGTAATTTTTTCTGATGAGAAATCAGAACATAAAATGTATTTTCTATTGTAGTAATTTTTTCTACGTGCGAGGAAGTCCAGTTAAGTCCAATTCATTCGAATACAAGATCATATAACAAAAAAAAAATATTGTAGCATAAATCCCTACTAATTTTTAGATTACTACTATTTTTAAGAGATAATTACTCCATATTTTAAACAGTGTTATTGTCAGTTTTTTTTTCAGATTACTCAATTTATTATAAAATTATAATTTTGTAACAGAGAAGTATATTGTAAAATATATAAACTCAAAATTGTACTATTGAAAAAAATTGCTGTTATTGATTTTTAAGTAAATAAATAAAGCTTAAAAAGATATGCACTACTTTCAGTAATATAGATGGAAATACTATTTTATGCGTTCATTAAAGTGAAAATAAATTGATAATTTTAAAGGAAAATGGCACATATTATATTGATGATATCCGAAATTTGAATATTTAAAACTCAATATGTGCATTTGTAAAGTTTTTCTTCGTTTAACTTTAGGTTTGTCTTAAATACGCGTATTTTTGAACCTGAAATCGTCGAGACATTATATTAACCCTTAACTGACCTTTAAAGTCACGCAATCCACTCCCCACAGTGATATCATTTTTCACATAAATACACGTACGCGGTGTATTAGGTGGGGGAGAAAGAAAATACACAGGCAAATAAATACCTGTTTAAAATACTACCAACGTGATTTTATTATATTACAAAGCCTTCGGAATAGTTTTATTGAAAGCCGCACAAAGAAAAAAAATCGTACTTCGTAAGTACGGATATAAATGTCTGGGGCATAAAAGGCACCAGTTGAGTGAGACGGATATATACGTCGGTGGCATCTAAGGGGTAAATAGTTTTCAAAACCAAATATACTTACCAATAACAAAAATTTTAAATGACATGATGTTTGAACATTTCTCCAAATCTTGTCAAGGAATGGCAACTTACTAACTTTCAACTAATTTTAGAAAATTTGGAAATTTCCAATTGCAAAATTTTAGAAGCTGCCTTTTCTCGAATGCAAAGCTCTCAAGTCTGCAAAAATTGATTAGGTAGTAGTTTGTAGTCAGTTCTTTCCTCTTGCCGTGTATATTAAGGCTGCATTTACTTTTTGTCACGAGTGTGTTTGTCAATAAAGAGGAGGGACTTGAAATAATTCTTGTTTACTTCAAACAGCTACCATATTTAGAAGTCAATCTGTAAAAATTCCTTTTCAACCAAAAATAACCTTTGAGTAACTGAGTATTTATTAAAAGTGTACTGTATAGAAACACGAGAGCTACTGGCGATGTACCTTATAATTTTGAACCAAGGTATAGCGTCGAAACCTAAACTGCCCTTCTCCAAAGTACACCAAACGGAAGACTTTGAGCTACGACAGACTTAATGTGCAGCAGCCTGTCTACTGGGCCTTCAGTGCCTTTACTGGGAGCACGCCATCCACGAGCTCGCCACTAGGATCATTAGGATACCGATTACAGAATTTGTTCTAGATGAAACTTGCGTGTTCTCCAATAAAAAGCTGCTTCAATGTGTTATACTAAAAGTAATGTAAAATATATTACCTTAAGGATCATTCCAATTACAAAAATAAATGTTAATAAATAATTTCTTTATAGAGAACATGGAAGTATAATACTGCAGTTTTGAAGAATCTAATGTTTTAGCTCTCAAAGGGATCAGATGTAATTAAATAAAAATAATGTACTAAAATAATTCTTAACAATTGTTTAATTCTGATAATAAGACTTGGAAAAAATCAGTGTGTTAAGCAGAATATCTTAAATAATTTAAAGCCGAAGTGTGTGTTCCAAGTAATTGAAGTACCAAGATAACAAAACAAGTTCAATTACTTTCATATTAAATCGTATGAAGTCCAAAATCCAGATAAGCAATATTTATTCATTGGCTAATTAAAAGAAATGTAATTTTCAAGAAGGTAGAATATAAAAAAGTGGAATTATTTTTTTTAATTTCAAACAAAAAATAAATTATACCTTATAATCTATTTATTTCTGAGGTTAACACAGATAATGACAATGTAACTTCTAAAAAATATTTCAACACTAGAAGGATAAAAAATAAATGCTTTTAGATGCATTAGAAATTAAAATAATATCTAACACACACAAACACATACAACCAACACAATATCTTAAACCAATTAAATAAAATTTCTTCCTGGAATGTTTTAAGCTCTGATATGCTATAATTAAGTATTTTTCAGATTAAAAATTTTAGTCCTTTGAAATCTGTATAATGTAGTGACATATTCCATTTTTAAATAATTCATAATTTAATATCCAATGGGTAATAAAATATAATTTTAAAACGGGAATAGGGCTCCAAAAGGTTATTATAAAGTACTTTTCAGCTTAAGGCTTAAGTAACTTTTTAAATGAAAAGTTAAATGGTAATAAGTAATTAAATATTAACTATAGCCTTCTAATGTATTTAAATGTATTAAAAGTGTAGGATAACAATAACCTTTGGTATTCTATATTTTCAATGCAATCGAATTAAGCAATTTTAAAATAATTCTGACATGAACAGTAAACGTACATTCAAGGCACAAAGTTTATATTAGCATGATATTCTTATATAGCTGACACATCATTATTAATTATTTTAACATGCATTATAAAACTTCTGGATTAATTGTAATGATATATAAATGTTTTATGTCTCATTAAAAGTAATGTATACCTATAAGGTAATAGAACGTTTTAAAAAGTTTATAAAAGGGTTTTTGCATTCATATAATTAATAATTTGCATAACTTATATTTTATTTAAAACTAGTTACTTCTAATTTATCAGTTCAAAAGTTGTGAAATGAATATAAATATCTGTAAACTTATTATAAATTTCTCTATACATAAAAACAATCCATGTGTGCGTGTGATGTCATTTTTTCATGTATTTCTTTCACAAAATTTTAAATAAAGTTGAATTTTGTTTTTATACTATTATGGGATAGTGATAGCGAGCTAGAAAAAACTAAAGCTGGTGAAAGTTTGAAAAGCGAAAAGAAATTCAAATGCATTTAATATGTTTAGAGATTGTATTAATGTAACAGATATAATAGAAGGTAAAAAAGTGATACATACATCAATGTTCACTCATAATCTAAAATATTCTTAGTAATTTAGAAAGTATGCCCTTTTTTAATCATGATTTTGCGTAATAAAAACGGCATACAAAGTATTTTTAATAAATATTCGATTGTTATTTTATCAGTAAAATTTTAAATATCTTTAAGAAATTAATTAACCTATCAAGCATAAATTAGTTATATAAGTGATTTATTACGTGTAATTTATAGGATAAAAATAAGGCATATATTGTTGTAAGATAGTGAAATATTCCTAGTTTACCATCATCACGAATGTTTGACGTAGCTTTCTTTCGTAAATTTTAAAAATGTCCTATCAGTAAATCAGTTCTTGCCACGGATTTCTCAACATGTTTCCATCGATCAAATTAATGACAGCGAATATTCTTGATATTAATTCCGGAATTGATGCAGGAAATGGCTGATCGTACACACTTGATCTTTAACAAAACCTCATACACTAAAACCCAGGGGTGAAAGATCTGGTTCTGACCACTAAATAACACCTCGAAGACCAATTCAAATTGGTACCTTAGCAATGGAATATGTTGTGTCGCTGTTGTGGTAGAAGCAAGTCACGCTATCCTGTTGAAAAATGGAAACTCCGGGCATCTTTTTGTGTGATGATTGGCTTAGGAAAATATACAGCATGCACAGGTAAATAATTCCTACAGCAGCCTTCTCAGCGAAGAAAAATGAACCGAAAACATTCGAGGAACTCACTGCTAAAAACACGTTTACTTTGAAACTATTTATCTCTTATTCTGGAATGGCATGAGGGTTTTCTGACCCCTAAATTCTTACATTATGGCTCCTAACGCTCTCTATGAATAAAATAATATATTACCACTAGTCTGACTTTAAACGTCTTAGTTTCATTTAAAATTTTGGAAGTTCTTAAATTACGCAAGTGTCCAACTAATTTGTAGATACCCTGTATTTCAACAACAAATTATAAATACTGAATTAAGGGCAATAAAATGAGTTTTCTATCATTGCAATAGTTTTGATGCAGTTCTTCCGAATAATAAAGAACTGCCCCATTGATTGGATCTAAGATACTTATTGTTAAAAATTAAATTTTTGTGCAGTTTTTTAATGTTAATTACAGTCGAATTGAAGTAACATTATTAGCTTCTAGTTTAAAATATCATAATTTTCATCCACAAGCTAATGGTATCCGAAAAGGTTAACTACATGATTAAGTCATTTACATTTGCAGCCCATTATTTGATTAGATAGATTTAGCGGATCATTAATCCTATTTTTCAGAGACATCTTGAATGGAATTTAGCATTAACCTTTTTTCTATTTCGTTTATATATACTTTTAGAATAACTGTATGACTTTTACTTTTCATTTATGCCCTATAACAAAATTTAAACATATGTAATACAATTCTTGAAGAATTGTAATACAAGAACTTTTCTTGTGAAAAAAGAAATTTGTAACTCTTATAATCTCTTTTTTGTTGTTATATATTTAATGTATTCATATATATTTCATATGCATGTCATCGTTTATTCTTTAGAAAAGACTAGACATGATGAAAAATAATTATATTCCACTTGCGAAAATGTATTGAGCAACAAAAACAAAGCAAAAGCAATTTTAATTTCAGGCATATGAAACAGGAATAATAACATTTAGTAAGCGAAATATTTATATATTCTGGATATTATGAACAAAATATTACGGAGTTTTTGTTGTTGTTGTTGTCAGACACTTTTCAAAATCTCTTACAGGGGATTTTTAACGTTATACTTTTTTAATGATTTATTAATTTTTTTAAATACTATTAATTATTAGATGCATTTAAGGCATTCGACTATGTTTGAAACTATGATTTGGAAAAAGCATATTAATTAATGATTTATTTTAATATTTAGAATCACCTGAACTGATTAATCATGTAATAAACATATTAAATGGCTTACAAATTAGTAACATAAGTATTAAAATTTTGTATACTACTTTTATAAATAAAATAATAGGATAATTATTATGTTATTTTTCCTTTCAATAAAAACATATTGTAAAATGCGGTGACTTTAAATGCAAATATACAAAAAAGGAACTCAGTTTTAATTTCCTTAGGGATAAAATAAATAAATGTCTTTATTTTTAATTAGTTATAAAATACTCTGGCAGCAAAATAAAAGAAAACAATGACATATTTTCAGAACATTCTCTTTTTTTTTTTATGAAAATAATTAGTTTTAAGCTTTTAGCATTTATATTTGATGTTAAAAATATTTTCTCTTAATATACGTATATAGCTAAAACTTTTGTACAGAGTATGAACAAGGATTTTTTGAATACATAATTTAGAAATGGATCTTTTTCACATTTTATATATATATGTGTGTATATATAATGCATTAAAGTAGATGAATAAGTCTTGGCCAAGTAATTCTTCAAAGTGTGCTCTCCATGGTTTTCCAAAATAATAAAACTTTTGCATGGAAAAAAGCGGTCATTTCCACAAACACATGATAGTAACTAAGCAAATAAAGTGTTTTTTTTTCAAAATTTCTTATCCAGACTCTATAGAAAGGTCTTACCTATATACAGATAAATCATTATCATTACAGAATCATTTTTTTTATTATCTCTGATAAAGTAATTAAATTTTTAGTTTTTATTAATTATTTTTAAATACAAAATTATTTAATTTTTTCCTTCATTTTTTTGCTAAAAAAGGGAATTTTATTATTTTTGTTTATTTATTTATTTTTACCGTGGCAACATTTTAAAGCAGTATTTATTATATGTATATTCTGGCAGGTGAAACTAAATACCAAAAAATATTCCTCTATTCCTTTTTTTGTATAAATCTGAACGTAGTCGGATACCTTAAATAAAGCGTCGTGAAATTTGTAAGATCATTTTAAGTATGAAAAATAAACGCATATTTCTAATATTATCTAATAATACAAGCGGTATAATTTCAGCAACGTGTGTGATTTCATTTAGAAAGATTAAGAATGAATTTGTTTTCATGTTATTTAACTGTGTCAGGTAGTAAAAATAAATCATAAACACATATCAATGTCGAGTCATTAAGAAAATTTAATGCTAGCAATTAATTTAAACTAATCATTGTGATCACCCTTAATCTTTATTGCGAATAATTAATAACATAAATGTTACGAGATATTGAACAATTTATCAGCTTAAAAGTGCTTCATCAATTATATTATAATTTATCTTGTTGAAAATTAAAGTTTTTATTTCATAAACTTGGTACTTTCTAAAGAAAAAAGACTGAAATATGAAGATTCGATTGAATTAATTCATTGAGCATTGCTTACAGAAAAATAAAACAATGAATTCTGAATTGTTCAAGATTTGAATAATGACACCCTTTAATATCGTAATTTCCCTCCTTGATTCTTTCCAAGAAGATTAAGGTAAAATACATTAATAAATAGGAATTTCAAAAAGGAATATTTTCTTTTCGTTGAATAGATATGTCTCTTCCTAAATAATTGTGTTCTTAAGTAAGAAAGCCCTGTCACATTTAAAAGCATTGCTCGAATTCTTTATAAGGGAAAAATGCATGATTACCCTCCCAGTGAAATTGCATTTGAATTTCAGATATTATAGAGTAGTCTTTCTTGAAAGTAGTTTATGTAATGTGGATTGAAGTTATGCGTTATGAGCTGCATGTTTGTATTTTGTGGGGAAAATAAAATATTCGAATGAGGATCTTTATCTGGAAGCATTTGCGTAATTCTAAGTTATTGCACATAATTAAACGGACACGGTGCGATTCCTTTGACGAAACTGGATAAAAAATAATCAAATTTTCTAGGTTAATTATATATATATATATATATATATATATATATATATATATATATATATATATATATATATTGTTATCCCACAAAATTTGTGGTTCCAAAGTTTAAAATATTTAGATTTCTCATTTTAATTTTAGATTCGCTTTTTTTTCATATTTCGATTGCTGATAAAAACTTTAAACTGATTATCTCCTATATATTGTTATTAATACCTATAATATAAAACTTGTACGTATTTTAAGATCAAAGTAATATTTACCTTTTTAAAAAATAGTTTAATTTAGAATTAATGCTTTCATGAAATTAATGTAAGCATTAATAAAAAAATATTTCATGTGTTTCAGTTTTTTCTGTTAAAAACTCCATACTAATTTTTTTCATGTAATCCAATATACCTGTTAAATCAAAATTCACGCATCAGGCATTATATATATATATATAGATATATGTATATTACAATTAAAAGATTTGCAAAACACATTGAGAAAGAAAGATTTTATTTAAACCGCACGTTGTGCTTTTAAAATATGGACTGTCTTCAAAATCTAATTTTCAAAGATGCTTTTGCTGGAATTTTTTAAAAAAATTACATAAATATGATATTTTATAGAAAACAAAATATGATTATATGATATGATTGTTACTTTCATTTTTAACTGACATCATGATATTTTTTTTAAAAAAATATTACTTCATTTATTTTATACATAATTAAAACATCTATATGAAGAACTCTTACTAATGGAATTCTTATTTATTATATTCAAATAAATCATCATTCATTACAAGACAATTTATTAGTTTTTTATTTATGTATAAAATATTCAAAATCCAATGTAAGCGATATGATAACTTACTAAAAATTTGTTTTATATATTAAGAAGCTTCTATTACACCTGAGAAACATTAAATCATAATAATAAAAAAACGTTAATTTTTATCGCTGTATTAAGTATTTTCTGAAGCCTGTAATAAATAATATTTGGTACTTGAGTTGCAATTCTCTACACAAGATGAACCAAACATTAAATAACGTCTTCTAGGAGTAAATAGCTTTAGAGAGACGATGTGGAAATCGAAATATTATCAATAGTTATATACAAAAAACATATTTTTTTAAAACAACTATTTCAATAAGACATAAATAGACAAATATTGGTAGCAATCTTAGAACGAATATTTATGAATATGTCAGACTTTCTCGAGAATTCCTGAAATACAGTAGTGTTGCATTAAAAAGTTATTTTTTTAACACAATTTTTTCTACCCGAATATCAAGTAGGACAAAAAAGTATATCACTTAAGGTATGCGAATACATTCGGAACCCGGATTTTGCAAAAGCGTATAAATGGGTAATATTTTTGATATTTAGTGTCACTTAGATTAGAAAATGTACATTAAATGTATATTAAATGCATATAAAATTGTTTTAAGAATAGTATTACAATATAAAAAATTATTTAAGTACAATATTTTGACAAAAAATTAACATAGAATGATCCATTTTCAAAATATTCTCCTTTTGTGAAAAATGCTTCTATTATAATAATATTTTGCCTGTATACCAGTGTTTCTCAAACTGTGGGATGCGCCTCCCTAGGGGGCGTCATAACACTTCAAGGGGGGCGCGAGCATATTGAAAAGTCGAAAAGAAAAGATTATTTTAAAAAAATATATATTAATTTACTGATAGTAAACAAACAAAATACATTCTTACGTAATAAAAAATGAAATACACATGCCCATTGATGTAATACACTTATAAATGTATCAGTACTCTGCTCAATGTGTTTTAGAATTAATTTAACAATATTAAATTAAGAACGTTTAACAATTACCAGTAATCCCATGGACTCTTAATATGTAAAATTCTATGCAAAAATTAACATTTCATGATTTGCCCTGTCTATAATTAATTATTTCAATGCCGATTAAAAATTACGCAATTGACTCTCAATTATCACCGTTTAACTTGTAGGACAGCGTATTTGGTGTATTTGGGAGCGGGTAGTAAAGGAATAAATAAGCAAATCCCCTGAAATAAGTAAATCCTTCGCTAACACTATCAAGGTAATTTTATTGCATTCCAAAGCCTTCGAAATAATTTTATGGTTGGAGTTCACAGATAATATCGTACTTCGGAAAGACGTATATATACGCCGGACGCATTTGAGAGGTAAAAGTCGAATAGTAGGTTTAGCGACAAAATATACTAGTTTTGAATTTAATATATTGTTATTGTATGGGGGCGCGAGGAAAATTATGATTGAATATTGGGTCTCAAATATTGAAAGTTTGAGAAACACTGCTGTATACAGCTCAGACCTCTGTACAGAGGCTCAACTAGATTTTTTAAATATATAACTTAGAAGTAGGTTTATCCATGTTTTATGACAACAGAGGAAGAAATTTTAAGAAAAAAACGCCGATAATTATTTCAATGGGTTGTAACTCTGAAAATAACGTGAAATTTTCAAAAAAAAATACTTCACACTGTCTGGATAAGTCTTTACTTTATATAAGTGAAATATTTATTATTTTAGAACCTTTTTTTTGTAAAATGCAAACATTTTGAAAAAAGATTATTCTAAGTTAATATTTTGCTCAAATATTGTATTTAAACATTTTTTTTTATCAAAATGTCCTTAAAACAATTTTATACATGTATTCTAATCAAAGTCATACTAAATATCATGAAAATTATCCATTTATACGCTTTTATAAAATCCCGGTTCTGAAACGTAGTCGGATACCTTAAAAATCTTAGATTCATATGATGACCTCTTAAAGAATACGTTAAAAGACTAATAAATATATATACGTTAAAATATATATATATATATATATATATATATATATATATGCTAATATATATATATATATATATATATATATATATATATATATATATATATGTATATATATATATATATATATATATATATATATATATATATATATATATATATATATATATATATATATATATATTTATATAAGTTTGTTGTCTAGGAGTATATGTTTATAGATATAAAGGTTAAGTAAGTTCTATTCCTGGAAAATATACATTACTTACATTACTACTGTTGCTGTGTCTGTTCCTGCAGTCATCAATTGATGTTATTTTAATACAGCTAAACTATAGTTAAAACTATCAATAATGGAATATAAAGCAATTAAATGCATTTACTGTAAAATAATCCCCCGAGGGTAAATATTATTCATTTATCATTCCCTGTTTTTTTTTTAAAAAAATAAGTCCTATTTCTCATTTAAATTAATCTACATTTTTGGACATCTGGAAGTAATAGATAGGGAGAGGTTTGTAAAATATAAGACAAATTAGAAATATTTATTTTTATTATTCGTGTAATTTATTAAAAAGATAAATATAATGATTTTATAAAATTTGCCATGCAAATAAACAAACCATAGTAGTTATTTTAAAGAAGAATCAGTAGCTTGGTTAGAAGTTGTCAGAAAGAAAAATCAATTTTAAAAGAGATTGGTAAACATACAGAGCATGTTGACAGATGTATATTTAAATGTAGTTGATCTCAAAGTCCTCACGTGACGATAAGTAGAGTGTACAAGTAAGAAGCAGCAGCTTATTTACCAGAACTAGATAAAGTTCCAATATGAAATTAATCCCCAATGGAAAATATTTGAGATAAAAAACTAGTAAAATTTATTTAGGAAGAATATATATGATATAATAGAACTGATTTCTGTGAAAATTAGTTTAATTTCTCAAGTAGTACTTTTATTCTACCACTAGCTGCAACAGAAGGCCCCAATACGTTTTGCTGACGAGGTAGGAATTGTCATTAAAAAAAATTATATTTTTTGTTTACATTAAGCTGATGGCCACTTGTTTATTATGTTCGAAAACATTAATGAATATATTCGAAATAAATATTCTCATTTTGTTTAATAATAGCTAAAAAAGAATATAACTAAAAGATAAACATTAAGCGAATTCTACCTAACTTATTTTCTTTCTGTATCAGTTTGCTTTTTTGCTATATATTATAGTAAGGCGATTTATTGACCGTGTCTAAAAAATGTTCGTTATGGGCTGCGAATTTGACACCCCTGCTTTACAATACTAAAAAGAACATACATGAATATAAAAATACCTTACACGAACAGGGTTTGGATATGAAATGCTAAATAAGGTGTCGCCCTCACCATATGCATATGATTCAAACAGGCATTTAGGAATGTTCAGTAAATATACATATAATAACTTGTTTATAAAGCTACGTTAGCCAAAAGGTCATGGTCAAGAATTCATGTTCAGTGGATTAGAGACACGGATTCTAGTTCCAATTCCTCTAAAGTTCCATTGTGTTGAGGGATTGAAACTTGTTAAAATCTTCCACTGTTCCAGGTACTCTTGTTGAGTAGTTGAGAAGAAATTGGGATTGAATAGGGTGAAAACTTGCAGCTTAGCTTAGTCTTTAAACAGTGGTTCAGAATTATGAAAAGTATTGTGATTAGGTGACTTTGATATCGGATAGAAATTGTTCGTTGGGTAGATGATCAGAGTACCTAACTCTTCCGAGCTAAAACATCTCATCATTAGGGTTTTGAGTGACTGTAATGTTATGACTCTTGCCCTTTGTTAAATAATGATACTTAATAAGTAAAATATACTTTAACCCTTTATTGGCCGACGGTACTTATAAGTACCACTCACTTTAAAATTACATAGAATAACCGTTTTTACGAATACTCTGACTTGTGGCAGGAATATTCTTTGAAATCCACTCTTCCAAGATATATAGCAGCACGGGTTCTATGATGAGTATTTTAGCGGTGAAGGTGAATAGTTTTAAGCAGAAATTGCATTTTCAGCTGATGGCGTTTTCAGTGGATAGCGAAGATTGTCATTTTTGTTCAGAAAAAAATAGTTAATGTCAAAAGGTAAGACTCGAACGTTTTTAGATATGTTAATGAAGACCTTAGAAAATGATTTGACTATTTATTTTAAGTGTACAGTGTGTGTAATTAATTTTACAGTTGAATATCTTTAATTAATTAATTAGCTCTAACTAATTAAATTTCCCAAAATTGGGTATTGTGTATATATATGTATATCTCTTAGTTTTCAATGTAGTGATTCAAAACAAAATATTGCATTTAAAAGCTGCAGTAAATCATAATGCGGTCGATAAAGGGTTAAGGAGAATAATAAAAATAAAACCTTAAATATAAAAGTGTGTAAAAATAATAAAACAATGCATAATAAAACTAATAACTTCAAAATCCGTGCAAGTATGGAAAATGAGAGCCGATTTAGATCAGTGGGTGAGCGGAGCGAAGCCTGACCAACGGGAATGCATCTTGGAACTCAGTAGTCAAAAAATGAAAGAGAATATATTGAGCGATCGAAAAACAGAAAAACAGCTTTTTTAAAAGCTATTAAAAATAAGATACTTTAAGGAAATTTTTTTAACGAACTTGGAAAATAGATTAGATTATATATAGAACAGAAATTTGCCATAGCGAAAATAAAATAACTTTGAATTATGTGAAGTCCTGGGAAACGAAACCTGGTCGAGTCGTTTGAAATCAGATACTCTACCCACTAGACCACGGAGGCTCGTAGAAAATGGTCAAGTGAGCTTTTAAGATGATAAGGAGAATGAAAATGAATTGTAAAAACTTAATTGGATCTCCAAAAGAATGTTCCTGGGTCTGTGTTAAAATTAAGACCAGGGACAAAATTTTCAATGTCTAAAATCGAAAGATTATTAGAATAATCAATATTCTGAAAACGTTAGCTGCTAATTGGTTGATAAATTTCATTTTGCTCGCGAATCTGATGTCATTATTCCTCATGAACCAACGAGCAGTTAAAATTTGTCGGAAAAACGATGATTTTAGAAGCTTAAATTTGACTAATATGAATTTAAGCTACATCTGCCCGCCCAGATTTGCCCGACATAGGTCAGAATTGGCCTAAGAATCGATATCAATTTATTTTCTCTGCTGAATACAGAATTTTTTGCATTTAAGAGGTCAATTTTACGGACCTATTTTTTTAAAATTTATTTCTTACATATGTGGAATGTTGTTTGAAAGAGAGGGGATTATCTTGGGTAGCACCTAGGTACTTAGTTTGCTGAGACCAGAGTATTAGTAAGGCATTGATATAAATTTTGGAAAGTTTTCTGATGTTAGAAAGAAATATCGCTTCAGTTTTTGATGGATTAATAACAATTTCTCACTCTTTGCCCCATTTCTCCATGGAAGTAATGAGAATATTGAGGTAATGTGCAATTAGTGTTGGGTTTTGAGTTTGAATCAGCACCGATGTGTCGTCTGTATAAATGCAGAAAATCGTGTTGTGAAGAGAAATAAAAACCAGAAAGCGTTGAATGCTTCTTAGAGTGTAAATTTAGTTGTAATCAGCATCGTTATGCATTCTTAAAGAAGCACAAGATTATTTTAAATTCATTTGCGTACGTATCCGGTATAACTATTATCATATAAAGATGAAAAATAATTTTATATATTTAATTGACAGATCGATATTACTAAAAATAAATAAAATAAATATATATAATCATTGAGATGCGTTATATAAGATTTACGCATCTTTTAAAGGATTAAAAATGATGAAGTTTAAAAAGGGCACAAAATTATAAGCTGTGATAAGTAATACTTAGTTGATTTAAACTCAAAAGAAGTTTTCTCCAGGCATTTATTTCACAACTTAAATTATGATTCACCGACAAAAATAATTGGAAAACAGGAAGTCGTTCATGGTTCGGAAAACAGATAAATTTCCTGAGGGCAGCCCACAGTCATAAAGTGACTTAAAAAGAAATATTTGTTAAAAAAATATTTTCATTAAACTTTTACACAAATACCTTATTTTTTAAAGAAAAATAATGCTTAATTTCCATAAACGTTTTACTTCATATAACGGACGAAAGGAAAAAAAGTTTTTGAGAGGGAAACGTAAAAGTTTAAATTTGTGTGCGAGTTTTTTATTTACTGAAAAATAAAATCTGCCATCAGACAAATGGAAAGAAAAAAACTAGACCTTATGTTAATTACACATCTTCAAAAACATTTCCTTCTTTTTTTTTAAGTCTCTCATTTCATGAAAAGAGTTTAAAGAAAATAATGAGGTCTCCGTAGCTGAAGCATCCACCTTCCAAATTAAGAAGCGGAATTGAGGGAGGATTTTTTCTTCGCATTTATTTTCATCTTTCCGCCCCGTTACCGACCGGAGAGAAGATTACAAAAAAAAGAAAATATTCACAACTAAAATCATCTGACGGTTCATTAAACGGAAGCAGTATTCAGAACTTCTTAGATAAAAGAGAAAAGACTCGGAAATGAACAACCTGACGCCTGAATTTACACCCTCAGTAGATTCACTGCCACCCGCAAATATTAAAAACAAAGCTCCTCCATGTCTTAAAAAAATTAATATATTTATGTAAGATAGTATTTATGATTAAATAAAGGGATAGTTGTGTGTGTGTTCCTTTATCACAAATAATTTTGTACTGATTGCGTTACTTTATTCATTACTTAAATCCCACAACTCATAACACCTCAGAAATACTCTACTGAAACTACTCTAACGCTCCTCTCTCTCACGTCTTTCTCACAACTCCCGCCTTTTCGGAGTTACACTTACACAACACCGCTGCTGAAACAGCACCATCTATAACCTTAACAATTCTACTATAGTAGCACTATCTGATGTAAAGGGTGTTTTTTTAGAGGTATAGAACTTTAAATTGCAATAAAACAACGGTGTATTATTCGATTGACATGAATTTTTTTTTATTCGAAAGATAATCTCGTGGCATTACATTTTAAATATGATTTCTGGCATAGGACTGCCACGGCTGGCTCGGATGTACTCCAATCTGGACGTCCAATTTTCGATGACTTTTTCCAACATTTGTGGCCGTATATCGGCAATAACACGGTGAATGTTGTCTTCGAAATGGTCAAGCGTTTGTGGCTTATCCGCATAGACCAATGACTTTACATAGCCCCACAGAAAATAGTCTAGCGGTGTTAAATCACAAGATCTTGGAGGCCAATTCACAGGTCCAAAACGTGAAATTAGGCGGTCACCGAACGTGTCTTTCAAGAAATCGATTGTGGTACGAGCTGTGTGCCATGTTGCGCCGTCTTGTTGGAACCACAGCTCCTGGACATCATGATAGTTCCATTCAGGAATGAAAAAGTTAGTAATCATGGCTCTATACCGATTACCATTGACTGCAACGTTGTGGCATTCATCCTTTTTGAAGAAGGATTCCACCAGCCCATAAAGCGCACCAAACAGTCCGTTTTTCTGGATGTAACGGTGTTTCGACATACACTTGTGGATTAGCTTTACTCCAAATGCGGCAGTTTTGTTTGTTGACGTAGCCATTCAACCAGAAGTGCGCTTCATCACTAAACAAAATTCGCTTATGAAAATCAGGAACAACGGCCATCTCGTTTTGGGCCCATTCGACGAATCTACGCCTTGCTTGATGATCGTTTGGATGAATTGCCAAACCAAACTGAGAATAAATCACTCGACAGCTGCTAAATCGGTCGCCATCTTGGAAAGTAATGCCAATCTAAACTTCTATACCTGAAAAAAAACACTCTTTAGTTACTGATCAATACTTTCATAAATATTAATTAATTCTGTAGAAACCATACATGTTTTCAACTTAAAAACTTTTTCATATTAATTTTGGCTAAGGGCAGGAACGTCTTAAATCATGGGTCCATTGGGCCCTGGTTCATTAAAACGGCCACAATGAGGGGTCTTGTCTCGTTCTCGTCTCAGCTGTCATAAGAGCATGATACGAATTATTTCAACGGTAAAATGATACTTTCGCCTGTATTTTCCAAAACACTAGGAATTTTGGATGATATGTCAACTGGCTGTATGCGATGACCGTTCCCTATGTATAGGCTTAGGTTTACTATCGTATACTATGATTACTCATTTAGTCAAAAGGCGGCAGTCGGTTGAGCTGTATTGTGCGATTTTAAGTTATGCACATTTATTTGTTTCGAGTTATTTTTTATGCGAGATGTCTACTATTAAGGATGTCTACTATTATTTATGTCTACTATTAAGAATCACAGGTGAAGTCTACATTTTTATAACGGGTCCAAGGTGTACTTTTGAAATGGGGTTAAGAGCCTCAAGAATTCTTAAGACGTCCATCGCAAAAGGAAACATTCAGAAATTTATAAAGTAGTACATTTTTAAAACCATTTCCTCATCAACTTAGCTACTTTGAATATTTCCACTTGTGTACTGCGATCCAACATGATATTGTTATGCGTAAAATGCCTCTCCGAATCGGCTCCAGAGTAAGATGGCGTGATTGTTTATTAATCCCTTTACAGCTTATTAATTTCGCGTTTCACTGCCCAGTGTCACCTTTTTTTCACATAGGTGCACTTACGCTGTTTATTGGGACGAGAGGGGGAAGGCACCAGAGAGGAAGTTTTAATAAGTAATTCTGTACAGACCCTGCCAAGATCATTTTATTGGATTCTACTTCCTTGCGAATAATTTTACTGATAAAAGTGCAAAGAAAAGAATCGTATTTCGGAAAGACGTATATACGTCGGGAACACTTAACGCATTGGTTTTGTGAGATGAATATATACGCAGATGCCTACTCTAAGAGGTTGACAACACTCTATGAAGCAACACAGGGGCTATTTGAACCTTGGTCAAGTGACGAAGAAAACACCTCAGCTTACATTTCTCCGCGAACTTTCACACAACTTCAACAAGTGGACTTTGAATGAATGCGGAAAATTGATCAAAATATTAATACTCATAATTCTGGCTTTTAATTTTAAAACTATATTTAACTCTTATTAAACTCATATCAGAAAAAAAAATTATGCATTGTTTACCCAGTTACTGGACGGGAAATTTCGATCTCCTTTCACCACTGATATCAAGCCCTTTCTTTACATTCTACTGTCATAAAGAAAAGTCGCATGTTATTTGATAATTCCATTTTTTTCTTTGACAAAGCCTCATTTACTTTTACTTCAGATATCAGTTTATCAAATACAGGATGGTAGAAAAGAGTTTTTACTGAATCCCATGTTGAAAGTATTTCAGATTTTCTTGATCATTCCTACTTCAAATTTATTTTAAAACTTTTTGCTTTTTATTATAAAAAATATCTGAACAAATAATTGAATTTATCAAGAAGTACATAGAGGAAGCATTTAAGAAATACTCTCACAAACTCTGTATCAATTCACATGTTTACTCTTTACAATTTCATACATTTATCAATACATATAATGTAAGAAATTTTATAGGATGCTTTTGTTACCTCTGCATTTTGTGACATTACCACCGAAAAAGTATTTTGTTGCTATAGCAAAGACATTTTCCAGAAAGCCAATTTATCTCGTCTGGAAAGATATCCTCCAGAAAAATAGCTATTGAAAAATTTGTGTTTAGTGGTATAGTGACGAGCAAAGTTATATTTGTTAAATATAACGTTTTCACTACAAATCAAACAAGTTGTTGATTCATGTTTGTTTGTCTGTACGAACTAGTCAAGATCCCAATCATCTTGAAACAGCGTATATTATTTAGCTATTTTTCGATTGAAAGACCGGATAGTTAATTAAAAATTAGTTTCACCCATAAAATGTTATTACTCCACTGTGTTCACCATTAAAGTAATTCTAATCCGTAAATAAATAATCATATTCCGTTCCATATAGATTGCTCAATATATTACATTTTAAATGACTTTTTAATTGTCATTTTCAATTCCGATGTGCATAACTTTATTACCCACTCACACACTATTCCTAGACTGGTATAACACAATTGGACTCATTTTGTGAATTTTTTCACCATCTAACATCCAGGTACTTCTTAACGCCTCTTCTTTTGCTCTGTTCGTGGTTTTAGTTCTAGCAACGGTTGTTCAACAGCTTGGTATAATACTTCGAATAAATGACTTAAAAAAGAGTTATGCTTAAGTACATTTCAGGTTTCTTCATAAAAAAGGCACACGTTGTACGGTGTATGCATGAAAATTTTAAAAAAATGCTATTTGAAAGCACATAGGGTGCAAAACTCCAGAATATGTGGTGTGTGTGTGTTTGTGTGTGTGTGTACGCTTATAAAGGAAAATGAACAATTTAAAAAAATCCTTCACATATTGTATAAGATTTAGATACATATAATAATGTTTTCTCTAAAATATTATTACTACAATTTGTAATTAATCCCCAATTGTTCAATGTTAGGCGTAAAATATGCATCAAAGGCTTAATATGTAACACAAAACAACTATTTCCCTTCATTTAATGATGAATTTTTTATACGTTATACCTCTAGGCTCATGAATCAGAACTCTTATCTAAGCTGGGGAAAGTTAAAGAAAAAGAAGCATTTCTCACAGTAGAAAAGAAATAAAAAAGTTATCATTTCCTCTAAGTTCTAATGAGTGGAAATGTGATTAATCTTACTTTATTGCCCTGGAAATACCATGTTTGGTGTAATCCCCGTAAGCTTTCCGCTAATCAGATGAAGACTGAATTGCCTTGCGAAATTCGCAGTCACTAGCTTCTTCATTTAAAGCTGATGATGTTAAATAAAAGTCAGGTCTCTAGTCAAATAAGAAAATGCTTATAGCATATGGTACGATTCTGCAATTTTATGAACAATGCTTCGAATATTTTATACATCTCCTTGAAGTTTATTCCAGAAATATACAATGGATAGCTTACAGATCAAATAAAAATTCGGGTAAATGGAGCTCATTATGGAGAAAATATCTAAAATATATTTTTTATGTTTACTTATAAATAGTTTTATTATTGCATAAAATATTATAGATTACTAGAAATTATTCATTGAATTGATTAGGATTATTATCATCCTTGCCATATGAGTTTTACGGAAAAAAAACATTAGCAACATTGCAAATGCTTAAATAAAATTGAGGGATTTCTTAAATTAAAATGCTTCAAAACATACAATTAAGTAAACTATTTTTAAAAAGCTACATTTGAAAGTATTTCAAATATTCTTCTGTTCACAAAGTTGTACAACGTTCGTTATACTCCACTGTTTTGCACTAAAGACAACTGCCTCAAATTTTTGAGCACTTATGAATGTTTTTGGCTGAGAAACGCAATATAAGGTTTCTATTTTCCTTTTTATTAATGAACTTCTATATTAGGCCTTTATAAATTCATATGAAAAAGCATTTCTCAATATCATTTGGCAAACAGTTTAAATTGGTCAATAAACTGTTCTGATTTTGTTGTATTACTTCTATTGACTAAAAATTCAATGATATTTAAATAACTTCATGAGCAGATATACAATAATTGAATCGTAAGTTCACGTCTGTCTCTATTTTAATACTAATTCAAGAATAATAAAATGAATTACAAATGAAATGAAACCTGAATATGATGACTTACGTTGCATGGAAATTTATTAAATCAAAAGTTATTCCCAACATATTGTTATTTGATCTTAGTCTTTATTTTGAAGTTCAGTTTCGGAAAAATCCATTCTTTCTCTAAACCAATTAAATTTATTTTCTATGAATTTATTTATAGAAATTGAAGCAATATCCTTAAATATTTCATGTCAATCTTAATTTAGAGCTCAATAATCCTATTATATTATAAAAATAAAGTCTTACAAACCTACATTTCATTTTAGGTGTTCCTTATAATCCAATTAAAACAATTGAAGTACATCTAGTAAAAAGAAATCTTAAAAAGACATTTCACAAAAATCTTTTGAAACATTGAAGTATGAAATAATATTTTTTTTTTTTGAAAAAATAATAATTTACTTGAATGTTTTAAACATTAAAAAAAAGCTGTAAAATAATCTCATAGTACGATTCAAAACATATTACAATAGATCTTTTTTTAATGTAATGGTTATATGAGTCTATTCCCATAGCAATTGAAAATTTAATTTAATTTATTTCTTTTAAATTTAAATTAAGAAATTAACATTCTGAATAAATGATTTAGTGCAAGAAATACTAGAACTATGTGGGCTCATTTATCTATTAATAGAGCGTTTTGAAATTGCATATCATTTGAAGATTAAATATTAAAAAGAGAGAGAAACTGTACTATATGAAAAGAAGCTGGTTTATTGAGCATGCTGCGAAGCTATTTTTTTCATAAAAACTATAATAGGATATTATTTTGTAAACAATACATATGATTTCACTATTGTATGGTAAACTTAATTAGATATAAAAATAGGTTGAATGTCATACACTACCTTTAAGGTATCCGACTACTTGCCACAACTTTTTTTTGAAGAAATGGAGATATGAGTACTTTTTTGTGATTTTTAGATTTATTTAGTATGTTTTAAGGAAAAAAATCCTAAAATTGAAACCAGAAAAAAATGTCTTATTATTAAAATGGGAAAAAATGGCGAAAATGTACAAAAAATTACAAAAACGGGACCCGCTCTGTACAAAGATTTTATGAACAAATTCTCAATTTTTCATTTTTGACATGTTATTTTGTTATCCCTGTTTGAAATGACATTTAGTATAAGAGATATTTTAATTTCTTAAAAACTAGAGCACACACTTTATCTTGGTGATTATAAAAAAGTGCTTAAAAAACAATGATTTTATTCACATAAAGGAATGCAAGTTTTGAAATAAAACAGTGATTGATAAATCTGAAGGTCAAAATACTTCTACTGTTATACAGAAAATACACAAAAAATTCAGTAAATTATTTTTAAAACTCTTTGAGCAATCGACGTCCCCGTTTGAGCTTTTGGGGGAAAAAAGCATATTTCGAGTAAAACGCATTTTAAAATTTGACATGTTGTGTTAAGTTATGGCATCTGCTTTTACTAAAACAATTGTAGTTTTTGTTCTAGTGAATGGAAAATAAAAAAATTGGTATTTTTATTAAGCTAATAAGATGGCCTATAAAAAAATCATAAAAAAATTGTCAGTTTTTGAAAAAAATCATAATTTTAGGGTAGTCGGATGACTTAAGCAACTTAGATATATGTTTTTTTATTTGTTATTTTCTATTTTAAAAATATATAAATACTCATAAAAATACTTTCATCAAAAGTACTTCTAATAGTAATTGTCTTCCATGTTAAACTACAAAATAACATTTGATTAATACTCTTAGATTTTCATCTAAGTTTTTGCCTTTGGCTTAAGAATAACCATTGACAAATCGGTTCTAAATTCAGGAAACGAAATACTACTTTCAGGAATCAGGAAAATTAGAAACACCTTAACATCCTCCCTCCTCTCTCTCTCCTTGTTGTGATGCATTTGGTTCAAACTTTCTTTTATTTTTTAAATGATGCATTCAAGTTAAAAATTGTCAGGGTTCTGTGTGAAATTTTTTTTATTTATTTAATGAGGTACAGAATTATTATTTATCCTGAAGCTAATATTCTTTATGCACACTTCAGATATTTTTCTTTTTCTACTCCTTATTTTGTAAAATATTCAGGTAAATGTTTTTAGTTAACATGTTCCTAAGTTTAGTAGCTGATGTTAGAATAATTTTATTCAAATAAAAAATATTTACTTCTTAATAATTGTAACTATTTATTTCTTAGTAAGGGTTTATTTAAACCTCTTCTCTCTGAAAATAATAAACAAAGAATTGGAGTTAGTTTAAAATGAATATAAAACATTTATAAGCAGAATAAAATTATGAGATTTATATATAATCACAAAACTGAATGGCATAAATGTAAGTAATGTTATAAAGAAATTAAAAAAAACATTTTATTCTATTCTATTTATTTATTTTTAAGAATTCTTTTTGATTTCCTTGACATAAGGTACTGTACATTTTGCAATCTCAACTTAATCAGAGGCCATTTGACGTTGCACTGAACTTATGTAGCTTTGATTACATCAACATTGGTGGTTTGTTCCAATTTTGTAGTGTTATTTTAAAGCAGTAATATTCTGTTCAATGTATTCTATTTCTTTCAAGATTTCATGTTCTTTTTTTATGAAATTTAAGCAAATAAATATTAAGTACACAGATATTTCTACTGTTTTTAATTTCTGGTTTAAATATTTCTGTCAGAAAAATTCGAGAGAGATTGAAATCGTAGAATAAACTGTAGGTGACATTATTTCACTTTAAGCAGCCTTTATGAAATATTACAATTATTACTTATAGTGCAAATATTTTAGTGACTAAGCGAGTTTTGATGTAGTATATGTATTTTGTAATAACTACAGCTTGTGTTATGAGTCTTTTACTTACATTTAGTATGCAAGTTTGCATTATACTTGACTTAAAATAAATAGATGTTTACATCCGTTATTTATCTGTATTAAAAACTTGTTTGTTCATTGAATACATATATTACTTTTTTTCGACCATCTGGCACAGTGGTTAGCGAAACTGACTGCTATGCCACAGGGCCTAGGTTTGAATCCCAGAGAAAACATGTATAGTATCTTAGCGGCATAGGAGTACTCAAATAGCCGTCCAGCCGCAAGTCCTTTCTTGAGGTTGGTGGAAGGGGAAGATAGGTGGGAGGGCCCTGTACCCCCCAGGGTAACCTCCCTCAAAATTGGGTTGGGACTAAGCTAAAAATCTAACTGTCATCTGTATGGTGCTTTAAGCTACGACTAACGACAGGCGTTCAGCTTGCTCCTTGCCATGATGGATTTCATGGTCCTGGATATGAAGCTGTTGATATCAGGTAGCATCAGAAACAACAGCAACATTACTTATTTTGATCTCTTTTTAGTCCCGTATAAATTTTTTCTGATTTTTCACAAAATCAGTTGTTACTTTACTACATGGATATTAATATACGCATTTATTATCTGAGTAATATTTGATAGTTTTAAATCAAGAAGCTTATTACAAAGGCTGCATGTAAGCTTCAGATAAATTACTTAGAGTAGACGGAAACCCCATTGCCTCTAATTTTACTATGTGCATTTTCTATCATTTAGCTGAAGTTGCCGCAACCCTTCGTACGCAGGTGTGAGAGGGTTCGAGTAAGAAACAGACATTTATCAAGTTATAACCACTTTTATTTCCCTTACTACTTATTAGATTTAATGAAAATAACTGATAACGCACTCTAATAACTACACCAGATGAGCAATTAAACTTATTGATCTTATAATATAAATATGAACACTTATCTATTCTCCTGAACGTTCTTGCTGCAGCACTTGCTTAATCGCAGCCGTAAGGTGGACGACTTTCTTTACGCTTGCTTTTTTCCTTCTGTAATTAATAATACTAAGTACGACCATCAGCCGCTCACACTATTCTTTCTTCTCATACTCAATTTTCAACCATCCCCACCTACTCCCCGACTAGCACTTAAATAGTAGCGTGTATTTACATAAAATCAAGTCCTTTATATGGAAAGCGGTTTTCAACTAAAGTCACAGATGAAAAGAATATTTAACCGAAAATGATTAGTGAAAGCCTAAACTATAACCCATTACAAAGTGAATGTTAACTATAACATTATTAAATTCCTAAAGTGTCTCATTGAATATTTCAGTAACACGTTTTATTAATTAAAAAAATAACTGGGTGTTATTCATGGATATAATTGCTGCATATTCTTATCTATTATTGTGAAATGGAATAAAGAAAAAAAATTCCTTCCCCTTTTTAATATAGTAGCATTTGTTTCCCAAAACTTGATCCATTTAATCGCGGTTGCGTGCAAAACTCCAACTACAAAACGTTTCGAAAAATTTTATCATTCGTAAAAGTCTGAAAAGTGATTAAGAAAATAGGATTTCTTTTCCGAACTCGTGGAACCGAATACATTTCATTGTTGTAAAATATTTCGAGCTTTCAAGAGTATTTATCACCGAGTAATAACCCTACCAGAAATGCTAGCATCGTCTCCAATTTCACAGATATCATTTATTAACACAAGAAATATTTCCCTTTAATAAACCTTGAATGCAACAAAACCTGAACACATTTTTCTCTTTTATGCCCCAGCGCTAAGCGGGAACTGTTTTCAAGCGATTTTCTCTTTTAGTAATTTATCTTTATTTAATCTGCGTGGTGGAGAATTCCGCATTCCATTCGACTCATCCCAATCAAAGCACTTATGGGATTTTTCCCGCATCATATTTCATGCAAGTCATTTCTGAAATTTCAATGCCTTACTAATAAATATCTCAGCCCCAGAGCATCGCATGGGCATCCAAGATACACAGGGGGGAAAAAGAAAGATAAAACAACAAATATAAAAAAAATGCATGGATAATCTACAACGAGAATTTTTTTTCTTTTCTTTTGTCTTCTTTCACAATTGATTCTCCTCTTTTTATTCTTTTGTTTAGAGATGATCCCTTGCTCCGGATCTGTATCCCTGCCTTTGTGGTTTGAATCTTCCTGTAATTATTTATTCCTCTCTTAAGGGGAAAGATGGTGCTGGTATTGTTTGTTTACAGTGCTTTCATTTTATCTTTTCTCAAGTTACCTCCCAATTTTCACTCACATTGTGAAAGAGCACGAGGCATTACCCATGACAGAACATGTAAATTTGTGATAATGCATTCTCGGAGAAGATAAACCCTCTTTCAGAAGAGGGTCTTAGCATAGGTTTAGAATTTTTGGAAGAAATTGTTTCCAAGACTTTGACGCTCACATAAAATGCTTGAATGGTTTCCAAACTGATAGAAAAGCATAATCCTATGAATTTAAAAGGGAATACAAAAATATGAGTAAGAAAAAAAAATGTTAGAAAACCAAAATAAAATATGCAGCTGGAAGTGATAAATGACCGTTTCGTTCAGAAAGAAGTACTTAAAACGGGATGAGAGTCTAGGAAGGAAAAGTGGTATTAAGCAGACAAAAATGTACAAAGTTACGCAGATTCATTTTAATGGCGTTTCTGTTATTCAGCAATTACTTTTACATTTAATCATTTTAACGGGATTATCTAGAACTGCGTTCTTTTTAAAATTATGCAATACATCAAAATATATGAAATTTTTGAAAAAAAAGAATATACTTAAGTATAAAATAATAAATCGCCGAATATTTTTTTTCAAATGGTGCTGCGGATTGGTATTTTCACCAGGGACCTGATATTACTTTTTAGTATGGCACCATACATGTATATACTAATAGCTACAATGTAATTTTTACCAGTAGACACCCTGGAGGGAAGCATTTAAGCTCTGATATTGCGAAATTGAACTAAGAATTTCAGTTTTTCCAGAGCACCTAAGCCAAACAGGCAGTCTAGGTACCTTTAATATGACGAATAATTATACGATACGGACGTTATGAATGTTTTGCATAATGGAAATCCACCATTCTTCCACCGACCGGCAAACCTGGGTACACAAGGACAGCACCTAACCAACTACAATATCCATCCGGCAGAAATGAACATACATTTTTAGATGTAATTATATTTTAGTATAACAAAACAAAATAACGTTTAAAAGATTCACTTACATTTGACAAAAAGCTTACAATTTACTACTCCTTCGAAATGCATATAAATTAAACATTGCATGAACTTGATCATCTTACAAAGCTTAAATTAAGATATCCGACCACGTTCGGAACCGTGATTATGCAAAAGTGCATAAATGGATAATTTTCATGATATTTAGTGTCACTTATATTAGAACATACGCATAAAAGTGTTTTAAGAACATTTTGACAAAAAAAAATTATTTAAATACAATATTTTGGCAAAAAAATAACTTAGAATATTCTTTTTTTCCAAATGTTCTCCTTTTATGAAAAATGCTACTATTAGAATAATATTTTGTCTGTATATTGCTCAGACCTCTCTAAAGAGGTACAACTAGATTTTTTTTTAAATTCATATTATTTTCAGAGATACCACCAATTGAAATAATTATTGGCATTTTTTTCTCAAAATTGCTCCCCTCTGTTTTTGTAAAATATGAAAAAAATAAAGTTGAAATAAAGAATTCAAAAATTCTAGTTGAACCTTTGTAGAGAGGTCTGAGCTATATACAGGCAAAATATTAGTATAATAAAACCATTTTTCACAAAAGGAAAACATTTGGAAAAAAAAGATTATTCTAAGTTAATTTTTTGTCAAAATGTTCTTAAAACATTTTTATGCATATGTTTTAATCTAAGGACACTAAATATCATGAAAATTATCCATTTATGCACTTTTGCAAAATAACGGTTCCGAACGTAGTCGGATACCTTAAAAAAACTAATAAAAAATGTCAGTTAATGAATTTTTAATCATACATGAGGAACGCTCTGAAACAAAGTTCCTTATTTTTATAAAGTTCTTTTATAAACACGAGAACCTTATTTCCAACAAAGAATGCATCATGACATCATGATAACATCATTATTTTTGATATAGTCACCAACGATATTGAGACATTTATTGTCACGTGCAAATTAAAGAAACTACTTTGGTAAAACTTGGTATCACGTTATGAAAATAATTGTTACACTAGTGACCAGTCTTTTGACGAGACATGACTGCTTCTAAATTCATGGTCGGTTGGCATTCATTGATGACGGACACATTAGCCATTTCGTGACATATGTGTCACATATGCACCTGTCTTAAACCCCCTTATCGGAGGGCAGACCATTCAATCCACTTTTCCGTGGGGACGGTAGTCTTGTAGAACCAATACGAAACGTGATTCATCAATGCATTACCCGAAACCTGGTGACACTTGGGGAGGATGCCTGTGTGACACAGCCGTCTCTACATTGTTTTCCAAAGATCAGTACGTCGCTTCGCACAGTGGGAATTTTTCTCAATCTGGCGCTGGGAAAGTCCAAAAATGAAATTGCGCGAAATAAAAAAAACAAAACAATTCACTATTTATGGTCCTCATAGGTTCCCTGGCCATGTGGTAAACAGTTTTCGTCAGTACGCGAATAAAAATATTCTACAATCAGTGGTTTAGATTGGGTTTCTTTTTGCAACAAGAAGCACTTGCGAACTTTATTTTCTAGTAAGAAGTTCAATCGTTTCGTCTTGAAAAAATGCATGCGATGGGTAAGGGTAATTCCTTGATTTGATTTTAAATTAGGTTCCAGTTTGATTAAAAATTATAAAAACATAGCATTTCGCACAACATGTAACTTCTAATAATATATGTCGGTTTTCTGTGTTTATTGGAATGGAACTTTTCGAATTGACACGGATTGATCACAGTAATACTTAAGTCACATAGAGTAGATATACACCTTTAATTTAATACCGAATTTAGTTGCTACTCCCAAATATATGATTTTTTTTCAGCGTTGACCGATGGTATTACTCGGCGTTCTTATCCAATGTGTAGAAGGAAAAGCAAGATACTAGCGCAAAACTAATGTTGTTTTGAGTTTAGTTAGGACTGCAACAGACTCTGATAAATTTGAGGACCAGCAGCAATTAAAATTTAGAAAAATTGTTAAAACTTTTTGCTCGTATGTAGGGTAAAAATGGATGAAGTGCCATAGAAATGAAAAGTTCCTGTCCAAGTCGAATGATGCGTGGTTGTCGAGGGAGTAAAATTCATACTACATTTTATTATTTTTAAGAAAAATGTATACCTACTATTTTAGTGTGGTACTTTATGTTTATTTAAACTTATGATAATTATTTTCTTCAGAGTTATAAACTTTAAAATGTTTTTCTCGGTTTGTATTTTATCACATTCAAAATACTACTTCTTCCACATTTATTTACCAATCAATTCCAGTTTTCCCTTGTGTCTTATATGTAATGCATGTAACAAAGTTAGGGACCCATTTTGCTGTAAATTGAATACTTCATTTTTTAAAAAAAGTTAAATGTGGGAAATATTAGGCTTTTGGCTGAATTTTAGCATGTATAAATATAATATATATATGTGTGTGTGTGTGTATCAACATTTTATTTTTTTCCTCCAAAACTAATAAGGTATTGTAAAATCGATCCCTAAAGGTTTTTAAAGCATCCTCAGAAATATTACAAAAATTTCATGTCAAAAAATTGATTAACACAATAAGAGTAGAATTTTAAAAAATTTTAAATTTTTTAAAAGAAATTAAATTTGTAAAATTGTGTGAATAAAAAGGAAAAAAAAATATATCGTATTATTTTTTTAAATAAACATTATATGAAGTACTAAAATATAATTTTTAAATACATAAATAAAAAAAATGCCCAAACGGGGCCGAGTCCTTTTAATCACTACCTATTATCCTTTATTGTATGTATATAATATTATGTTTGATTGCATTTGTTTAATCTTTAACATTTATTAAATTAAATTTTTTTAACTTGCCACACTGCTTTTTGTATATATTCTCCCACGTGTAATTTACTGTTTCTGTTAACATCCTAAGATCCTTGTTCAAAAACTGGTTCCATTTTGCAATCATTTATACTTGATCTAATTCAAACTTGACATAAATTAGTTAAGATCCTATTAACCTTATTTGTTAGCAAAAAAACAGAAAATAATACCCAATTTACATTAATTACTATGATTTTAAATCATTATGAAGACTTTAAAGACATAAAATAATTTCCATGCGCCAGATTGGCAAAACTTCCCTCTGTGCTTCGTGGCGAAAAGTTTAGTCCCATGTAACCATTCAGCAACATGTACTTCAATGGGCAACCATGTTGAATGGAGAATTTTTTCTTTCATCATGATTTATACTCAAATGAACTCGGGTACGCCAATCTACTGCTACTGTCTCTTCTTCAGCGATTTGCGCATGCGTCATTCTTTCTACGTCGTTTTACCAGAATGGAATGTAGTTTCGTATGGTGATTTTTTGTTTCATCTAGCGCACTAACTTATCTTTAAAAAAAATGATGGATCTTATTTTCGGAACCTCTTATTACAAGTATGTAGTTACAATGTAAATGCTGAATTTTTACAAAACATAAAAAAATGAAGTGATTTGTATTTATTGTCGATGATGACTTCAGCATATACAACTGCATTAATATAATAGATTATTTTGTAAGTAATCTGCTTAGTCCTTGTAAGCAGTCACCATTCATTTCAGCAATTTTAAATGAAAAATACATTTTGTCTTGTTAGTACAAACTAAAGTCGCTTTAACATTTTTTTTATTTCCCTCATGGGTAATAAAATAAATAAGTCAGCTACACCAGTTATTAACGAAGTCAGTATCATTAAGAATCCCAGTTGATGTTTTCATTCGGAAATTGTGTATTTTTCGAGTTTGCGGTTTTTCTTTTATAAAATGGAAATACTTCAGAAGAGAGTCGCACGGGAAAATAACTTTAAGCTCTAAATCCATTTAAGTACCATTCTATTGTTTCCTGCTTTTCTTATTTATCTTAAGAGTTGTTTTCTTGTTTTGAATTTATTTTTACAAGTAAGCTGGTCGTAGTTTCTGGGCTTATTTTGTTTGTCTTATTAAATTCCAGAGGTAACAATCACAATGGTATAAGTCCAATCTAATACATTTTTGAAATTATACTTGGATGAAAAGTAATACCAGGTCACATAGATTATAATATAGTATTTATTAAGACATTCGAAATCATGAAATGACTTTTGCAGTGTGTTTTGGATATTATATATTAAATTTTAAAAAGTAAATAAATACATTTAGTAATCAAACAAAGGACGTGAAAGAATGTGACTTACATCTTTTTAAACTGTAACAATTTTAATTGGATTGTAACTCTACCATGAAAAAGTGTCAATGGAACTATATTGATTGTATAAACTAGATTTTTTTGCAGATTAAAACTGCACAAATTCCAATTAGGTTGGTTAATGTTTATACGAAACATGGATGTTTTTTTATCAAATAAATATACTAACTTGTAGATTTTATTAGATTTTAATACATTAAATCATATTTTGAAATACAATTTATATCTTTTTTGGGGGAACTATATAAATGATACAATGTAAAGTGTTTCCTGTTATGTGCATATTTTTATTACTTTATGTAATCGAACATTGTCATTTTTGTGTATATATCTTCTTATTTCTTAACTAAGCCACATTAAAAGATAATTTAATAGATGGCACTAAGCACTGAATGATTCCATGAAAATTAAGTAATATAAAAGGGAACTCATCATCAAAGAAAATACTTATACTCGTATTATAAATATACTGAGGTAATGAATGCGTTTTTGATGCAATGATTTTCAGCATTGTTACCTGGATACTTTCAAAATTATTTTGTTACCATCAATATCTTTCATTTTTGAGGCAAGTAAATTTTTAAAAAGTTTGCTTATATTTATTTAAATAAGATTCGTTGCACATTTAATAGAGTGTACAAACTTTTGTGCGAGTTTGTTTGAGAGTTATATTAAAGTCGCACTGCATTGCAACGCAAGGGCTATTGGCAAAGGGCCTCGTAGTTTTGAACCTCACACGGTGTAGACGACACTTGAGCTGACAACCTTTCTCCAACTACTACACCAACAGGAGGTCATTAAGTCTTGATCGGTTTATTGTACCTCTACACGGCGGGTTTTCACTGGCACCATTATTCAAATTAACGACACTCTGGCGACGAATGTTTGATCATTACCACTAAGCAATAGTGGACAAGCAATTTTTTTGAGAAAAATAGTCTTAATATTTCACTTTAAGCTACCACAATTGCTATATGTATATATTTTGATTTTGAGTAAATGTAACTTCACTGATAAATTTAACCCCTTCCAGGATTATTTTCATCAAAAAGAGTCCATTTTTTTACATATTCCCACTATACACAACTTTCTAAACATAACATCACCATTCACATACAAAACTTCTTAAAAACGAATGTAAAAAAATCTACTTAAATAAATGAGTAATTTAGATGTATAATTGGATTTATGTATGGTAGAAATTATTAGAAATCACAATTCACATTAACTATAAATATAATCTTAAAAAATACCTAGCTTTTATCTTGAATTACAAGTTTTATTAGCATCTTTTACGTTAGCATAAATCATTATGAAATTATTAATCAAAAGTTGATTGTGTATGATAAGTTGGAAAGCAAGTTGCTGCACATAACTCATCATCGCATTCCGGACAGTACAGTCTTGTTTCTCTTCTTACCTTCCTAAATTTACAGTGTTTCTTTGAGCAGCAAATATTACACTGTGGTATTAGATTAGTTTTCTTTCCTGTCGGAGGAATGTAGTCAATAAAGTTTCTTTCAGATAAGCGTGAAGGGGATTCTCAGCAGAAATACATCCACTTTTTACAGAAAATTCTCCAATCGCCAGGTATTTTTCAATTCTACTAATCTAGTGCTTCTCAAACTTTCAATATTTGCAACCCTATAATCAGTCCTAACTTTCATCGCGCCTCCTTCAAACGATAACAATGTATTGAATTCAATAATACTATATTTTGACGCTAGAACTGTAATACGACTAAACTCTAAAGTGCTAACAACGTTTTATAAATGTCTCTCTCAGCCAAAGCGTTAATTGCCCCAGACGTATATATACGTATTTCCGTAGTACGATCTTTTTGTGCACTGCTATCCATAAAATTATTTCGAAGACTTTGGAATGCAATAAAAGAACATTGAGTGTTTTTGCGAAGGATTTATTTATTTCAGAGGATTTGCTTTTATTTATTCCTTTTCTTCCCCCCCCTACGAGGAATCCGGTGGTCATGGGGAGCGAAGAGCGTAAATTATAATCGGCAGTTAAGAGATTAATTATAAAACGTACACGTTATGCTGTGTTAATTTGTGTGTGTAATTTTGTATATATCAAGCCCATGGGGTCACTGATAATTTCTAAACTTGTTCTTAACTTAGTATTGTTAAATCAATTATAAAATGCACTGTACAGTACTGATACATTTGTAAGTGTATCATATCGGTGTAAAAATGTATTTTATTTTTAATATGTCAGTGTTTTTTTCTTTCCTTAAATTACTAATTTTTTTAAATAAACTTTTGTTCTCGACTTTTCAATACGTTCGCGCCCCCTTGTAGATTTATTACTCCCCTCAAGAGAGGAACTCCCCCCAGTTTGAGAAATGCTGTACTAATTAATAAAAATAACATGTGAAGACATGTGTGTCTGATTGCTGATTGGACACTGTAAATATTCACCGTGCTGGGGCTACGCTCGGGATGAGGCAGGGTGGTACATTTCGCTTGTTCAAGCTCAACTTGGGAAAACTCAGGAAGGAGTTAAATCAGGGTTTCTCAATTTTTTTTTGGGGGGGGTAGCCCCCCACAATTTGAGAAACGCTGATTTAACTAGGGGAGCGTGATAACTCTACGAGGGTTGTGCGAGCATATTGAAAAGTGGAAAGCAAAAGATCATTTAAAAATTATTAATTTACTGAAGGTAAGCAAACAAAAGCATTCTGACATAATAAAAAATAGAATACATACTTACACTGACATAATACACTTATAAGTATATCAGTATTGCACAATGTATTTTATTATTAATTTAACAATACTAAATTCAGAGCAAAATTAGTAATTACCCATGGTGCCAAATGGGCTTATCATACATAGAATTATATACAAAAATTAGCACTTATCTTGATAACTTATACTATTTATAGGTAATCCCTTAGCTGTCGATTAAAAGTTACGCGATTAGTTGCTCAATGCCACCGTATTATACGCAGGCACGCGTAAGTGATGTATTTAAGGAGGAGGAGGAATTAATTAAGCAAATCTTTTGAAATAAATAAATCCTTCATAAACGCTGTCAAAGTAATTTTATTGCATTCAAAACCTTCGGAATAGTTTTATGGAAAGCAGTGTACAGAAAAATTAGTACTTCAAAAAAACGTATATATACGTTCAGAACAAATAACGATTTGGCTGAGTGATACGTTTATATACGCTGGTAGCACTTAAGAGTTTAAATTCGTTTTGTAGCTTTAGCATCAAAGTATAGTATTATTGAATTTAATACAGTGATTTTTTATTAAGGGGGCGCGATGGAAATTATGATTGAATAATGGGTTGCAAATATTGAAAGTTTAAAAAACACTGAGTTAAATGAGAATTGAAGTCGTCAACTGACATGTTTTTGACAAAGATGTCACTCAGATATTATCGGGTCCATAAAGCAATGAAAAGAAATGATTGTATCTAGATATTAAGTTAAAGATATTACAGGAGGGGAAAAAATGTTTCTTTTTACTCCAGTTTGTTCTTATGTCCTGGTATTTTCAGGTAAATGAAAAACGTCATACTAAATCAAATCAGGTCATGAAACATTTGCATAGCTTTGTGCGGAAAATTAACTTCTAACGTGACAATTTGGTGAAAGCACTCTTATTATGGCCATGATTCGAATTTAAAATATTTGTGAAAACTCCGACATTCGATGTAATTGGAATAAAGTTAATGAAGAGAAAAAAAAGCATGTGTGAGATAAATTGTGGGTGTCATCCCCATCACGAAAACTAGATATGTACTCCTTTAAAAAATTAAGAAAAATTGATATTTTGGCACGTTTTTGGAAATTAAACGCACGTTTTACTTTTCACGCATACTTAGTATCTTTATTTTTCTGTTAATGTTTTTGCACCCATAGATATTTTCCCTTTAAAAGAATATGTTTATATATAAACACAATATTAAACTTTGTATGATTGATTTTGAAAGTAATTTACCGAACCGACTTTGATTATCCGAAAAAAAAAATAAAAATTGAACTTCAAGATATCAATTTTATTACATAAAGAGTTTTCTTGGAAAATTACATTTATTAAAAATATATATATATCAAAAGAATGCTGCGAAATTCAATAAATTTTAATACATTTTAGTATGAACAGAAAAAAAATCCTGCTGAAGTTATGAATCTTCCCATCATTTTTGCTATATGAATTAAAATTGATGTGTCACTTTATTAAGAATTTTTATAAATAACGTTTAAATTTATCTAGGAATATAATTTCCATGCACATTCAATATATATATTTTTTTATTTGTAGCAAATAAAATTATTTCAATAATTGTCTGAAAAAATTAAAATAAAGTATAGACAATCAAATATTTATAAAATACTGTGCAAATTAGAAACAGTAGGCTTGAACTTATTTTACTTTTCTATATTGCTAAGACCTAGTGGCTTTAACAAGACCTTCGAACAATAATTCTATTCATTATGGTTCAGAAATATGTATATATATATATGTGTGTGTTGTGTGTGTGTGTGTGTGTGTGTGATGAATCCCCAACCCTAAAATTGTCAGTAGTTGAGATAAACTTCCTACCAGAACATCTCAACCCACCTCCCGAATAAATACTTTGACTTCGACAAACTTACGGAGACCACGTGAACGAACGACGCAGTGGCTCCTGATCGACGTTGAAATAAGACTCGTTTTGCCATGGCTGGAGTACAGACTGATTTGCTGAATATTAACAATAAGATATAATATGATAAACGGCTGCACGCTGCATTTCTCCTGTCATTCTAAGAATTACTATTACTCCAATACATTATATATATATATATATATATATATATATATATATATATATATATATATATATATATATATATATATATATATATATATATATCAGTTCGATTTCGGTTTCGTTTCAGTTCCGAATGACTAATTTTATTTTATGCTCATTCTTATTTGCACTGAAAATATAATTCTAACATTTACAAAAAAAAATGTAATTCTATCAAAACTTTGAAGATTTTATTCGTTTTTTTTTATTAGAACGATGGAGTTAATGAAACAATAGAATTAACCAACGTGTGGTGAGCAGAGAGAACGGTGAGCATTGCTATTGTTATTCATTATCAAAATTGCATCTGAGTACTAGGTTTATTATTCTGATTTGTCTTTCTAACCAGCCTATGCAAACATTCGTGGATGATTGCATGCTGAGATGCGAAAAATATAACTCAGGGTGACATTTTTCTTAAGCGCGCAAACACGCGCAATCATCTCTACTTCTAGTTTATTAAATCTGCTTTCCACTAGAAGTTTCATGCGAAACTGAAAAAGTAAAGTACTAGTGAATATCAAAGCAGAAAATCGGGAAGTAATATACATGTAATGATGATAATTAAATGGTTGGCGATAAAATAAAAAAATATTGATAATTTGGCTACAGTAGCTATGACTAACGATATATCGAACCGAAATAAACCAATATTTAGTTTCGGTTCAGTTCCATTTCAAAGCCCGGATTTTAACATCACGTTTCTGCTTCATTAAAATACGTTTATCTTTATCAAACAACTTTTAATCTTAGAGTAGGCTATTCTCATCAAAGCCATGACTTTATTTCCATATATATATATATATATATATATATATATATATATATATATATATATATCAGTGGCGCACACAAGGGGTGTCCTGGGGATCCAGACCCCCCCAAAGCCCTTGATTTTTTTCCGATCGATTGTAATTCTATGTATATAGTACGTAAAATTTAATTAAGTATTTGTTATTAATGATTAATTTTATTAATTAATGCTAATTATTTATGCAATAATTAGTTTTTTACTGTGTTTTGTTCCCGAAAATCGACAAAATCAAAAGGAGCATGATACAAGAATGGTGAACTTTCGACCCCGGACCCCTCCCTCCTTGAAAAATTTCTGTATGCGCTACTGATATATATATATATATATATATATATATATATATATATATATATATATATATATATATATATATATATATATATATTGAATAACAGAAAAGTAAATAATTCAAAGTAAAGAGAAATAAATACATAAATTAATACAAATTTTAATTTCTACCTACAACATAACTAAATTACAGTGAGAAATTTGTTGCAAATCACAGTTACTCAGTAATGCATGTATACTACAGCTCAAATGAGCAACTGAATTTTTCATCACAGAAACAAAAAGAAAAAGAAAACGCATCTTTTAAATAATTATATCACTCAGATAATAAATAAGTTAATCCATTCGCTTAGAATTTTTTAAGATAGGACTCCCCCCCCCATTAAACGAGCAGACATAAAATTTTGAAAAGAGATATTAAATCGTCACTCTTGTATGGTATAAGATAGATGTGCCTGACATATCCAATGCTTAAAAAAAACAAAAAAGAAAAAAAGGAAATGAATGAGGGGTAGGAGAACAAGATTAATTAAAAATACAGCCACTGTCACGGAAATATGTTTCCGAAATGAACATGGCATTACAATGTAATATATTGAGCGTCCTTCCCTTTTCCCCCAATTCCTAGAATGAAGAGAATTTAATTATCTGTATCATTTTCTTGCGAGTGATATACGCGTTCTGTAATTTAATGATAAAAATATTGGAATTAAAATTTTAAAATGAAGAAGAGTATATTTATATCTAATGGTTTAAAAGTGAAGAAAATTTATTTATATTACTTTCAGGAAAAGTATGTTATCGAAAGTGGTGCTACAAACAGTAAGTGCCCTGACCTTCTCTTGTACATTATTGGATAAAATTAATTTCACTTCCAGTTTGAAAAGAGAAGCGTCTGTTACTGACAAGAAGTTTTAATTTGTATTTTGGTCATGAGTGTTAAATAGATCTTAATTAAAGAATGAAATACATGCACCTATTGAGTATCTAAGCAGGAATTGGTGTGAATTGATAGGTAAAAAGTGTGTTTTTCAGTTATTTCATTTATTTTATTTAACAATTTCTTATGAACGTTATTAAGTATAATTTAATTTTGTCAAATTATTTTTTAATAAAATGAAGCGTGGAATATTTAAAAACTACCCAGCAGATGGTTTCTGTTTCTGGACTAATAAACAAACTTTATTTTGTTTTATTTTAACACATTGCTGAAAAATAAGTGAAGTGAAAAGGGTTGAACATATTAATAACTTTTATCAATAAAATTGACACAACTTGACTTTTAATGATTTTCTCCTAAAGTTAATATAAACATATTACTATTACATTCATGATATGGTATATATGTAAATTTATTTACAGCAGTGCTTCTCAAACTTTCAATACTTGCAATCCAATTTTCAATTATAATTTCCATCGCACACCCTTCATGTAACAACTATGTATTGAATGCAATAACATATGCTTCAACACCAAAGATATAATCCCACTTCAATTATAAAATGAACAATTTATGAAGAAAAGTATCAAATTTTTTGTATAACTTTGAATAGGAAACGCCCATGGAAGTCAAGTTACAAGTAATTACTAAACTTGTTCTTATTTTAGATTTGATAAATTAATTATCAAATACTTTTTGCCATACTGTTACAATGATAAGTATCTTATATATCAGTGTGATATGTATTTTATTTTTATTATGTCAGAATGTATTTTGTTTTGCTACCTTTCAGTAAATTGATCATTACTTTAAATTTTTTATTTTCGACTTTTCGATATGCTCGCCTCCCCGTAGGGTTATCACGCCCCCTCGGGGAAGCCCACACCGCACTTTATGAAACGCTGATTTACAAACATCATAGTACAGAAAATATATGAAAAAGAAACAGGTATCGCGTTACATGAATATTTCTAAAACAGCCTGGATGAGGCGTGGCCCAAGATTGAGATAGTACCAGCGATACTCAACAGTATACCCACCGAGCCTTTTTAAGTGGCCCGGTCATGGTCTATTGTTCTGAGAAATGTACTTATTTAAGGGACATCAAATTAAAAATTTGGTAGGAAATTTTTTGTCAAAAAAATAAATATATAATTTTTGTTTTTTGCTGTCGGTGTCGGAAGGGTATGAATTGATATTACACTCATGTCCATAAATTAAGGATAATTCAGAATCACACAGAAATTGAACTCTAAATAAAAATTTCACCTGTAGAATTATCACACAAATCTAGAAGAACAATATGCAAATTACAGAAAACAACCAGATGTCGCGGATAGTACGTCACAAAGACAAGAATGTAAGAGAGGGATATATAAGGAATGGTGGCAAAGAAGTAAAATTATTCACTGGCACTTTGAAAGCCTTTCAGTGCAATAACCGCATAGTTACGTCAGAAAAGAAGCATTTGGAAGATGTTTTACCTAGTAGTATTATTGAACGATTGGAACAAGAACTTACTCAGCTGGAAGTATCCGAGGAACTTGGAATCACCCAGAGTTGTCATTTCAGGCTTTGGCAACGATTCCAAGTGGATGGTAATGTGAGTAGATGTTACAGCACAGGACGCCCCCGAGTTACAACGTCAAATGAGGACCGGTATATTTGGCAGTTACTGCCAAAAGAAACAGCCGGAGCACAGCATCAGACCTGTCTCGTCAGCTCTCTTCAGCTACTGGTACGACAATTTCAAGGCAAATCGGGTACAGACGCTTAGGGTGCATTGGTCTATATGCTCGTAGGCCTGTCAGATGTGTTCCACTTACCGCAACTCACTGTAGCCTGCGATTAACATGGAGTAGAGAGCATGCACTGTGAACACCACAACAGTGGTCTTGTGTGATGTTTTCTCCGAGAGACGAGTCCAGGTTTAGTTTGCATTCTGGTTCTCCCCGGACTTTAATATGGAGAGCGCCAGGTACCCGTTACCACCAAGAGAACACCATTCAACGACATCGTTACGGTGGTGCAGGATGGCTCGTTTGGGGAGGAATTATTCTTGGTTCTAGAACTGACCTGCATGTTCAGAGTGTAACGATGACAGGCCACATCTATCGGGATGTCATTCTGGAATAACGTGTACGTTTGTTTCGGGGCGCCATGGGTGCTGAATTTCTGTTTATAGATGACAACGCCCGTCCTCACCGTGCAAACATTGTAGACGAATGTCTTCAATTGGAGGATGTCACCCGTATGGATTGACCAGCATACTCACCGGACTTGAATCCAATAGAGGATGTGTGGGATATACTTGACCGACGAATTGCAGCCCGTCAACCCCCTCCCACCTGTCTACCGGAACTACAGAGGGCATTGCTTGATGAGTGGTGTATTTTTCCCCAAGATCAGATTGATAATTTGACACTCAGCAGGTCTAGGCGTTGTAAGGCCTGTATTGCATCGCCCGGGAGACATACTCCGTATTATCCATTATACTAACCATGATATACTGTTTTTTGTAAATAGGTTCTTTTTTGAAAGTTGCTCCAGGGAGTAAAAAGTCGCAATTTTTATTAATTATGTCAAACATATAGCATTTTTTTGCTCTTTTTCTTTTTTTAATAAATAGACTTCACAAATAAGTCGAATTTGTTTTGCTTTTGTCTCTTTCTTTGCCTGAACTTCATTATCATTAATTTATGGACATGAGTGTATTTTTATCCTTGGAAAGATTAGTGATAGTAGACAACAGCGGAGTAGAGACAATTTTATGGGTGGAACTGATTTTTAACTATCTTACATATCTTGCAAACGAAAAAATATAAATCGTTTCAAGACGATTGGGAAGTTAATTATTTTATAGTGAAAAACAAACCAGGATCAGTAATTGTTAGATTCTGCAAGAAAATGCTGTACTTAAAAAATACCGATAAAAAGGAATCGTTCAATGACCCATTTCCTCGAAGATTTCTTTCGAGAGGTGATAAAGAGGCTTTCTTGAATAATCTTTCCAACAGCAACAACGCGTTTTGCCTGTGGTAATATCACATCGGTAACAAAGACATACTATGAAGTTTGCTACATTATTGGTAATCATATGAAATCGTTTACTGATGCAGAAATTATGGAGTGTTTCTTAAATGCTTCTAATTTAGTGTTAGTAACAAAAACGAAATATATATATATAAAAAATAATAATTATAAAAGGCAAAACAGGAGTTATAATATTTTAATTTTCCACATTTAAAATTTCCAATGTTATTTTGGACCTAAAGCATTCCCCTCTCTCCTATTTATCTTCATGTTTCGGCCCTCGTGAAATAACTATTATATGTATGTGGTTCGCGTGAAATAGCTGATATATATATGCAGCTCAGCAGAAAAAAAGTTGAGTACCACTAGATTATAGACTGATTGAGTTCATCTTAATTCGGCAGAAGGATTAAGAGTACACAAGTTAACAAGTGTTAAATAGTTAGGTATTATACAGTTATATACAGTATTATACACTTATAAACAAATATATACAATATTAATACAATTATATGCAGAATTATACAAATGTATAACAGTTATATACAGTGAAGCAAGTTTTATTCCTTACTTAAAAATATGTTGTCGATTTTAATTAAAAATGATTTCTCCTATTAAGTAAATAACTATTAAATACATCCTTGCGTTACAAATATGAAAAAAAAAATATTGCTCACTAAAAAGACATTTCTTCGGATAGTATTATATACATATATCGATATATCGATATCTATAATATATCGTATATCGATCTTCGCACAGGTGAAGTGAAAAATTAAGTAATATAGATTAATGGATAAAGAAGTTTTTAATAAGTTAATTTTAAGGGAATTGCATATTAAACAAAAATAAAGTTTTCTGCACATCTCAGCTCAACAAAACAATCCTATTTGTGAAATTTTAAGCCTGTTGATCTAATAGCTAATAAAAAAGGGATTTTTTTATTTTATTTATAACTCCCCGTAACACTCCCCGTTGTGGGTCAATTTTTGTAAACACCTTATTAAGCTGATCTTTTCACAGCAAAAAAAATACATTGCTGCAAATTTTGGGTTATGAAAGCATAAAATAGTATAAATAATCCATATTTGTATGTGTAATACGTTAATGTTAATTTATATTGTATTTATTTTATTTTGAAATTGTAATACTTGCAAGCAACGCCGTTTCTTACAAAATAATGGTGATTCAATGGAAATATAGCGAAATGGTGGCGATAGAGCCAAGCTGGAATCATTTTTGGTGATCATGTTAGCAACTTTTTTTTGGCGATTGATTAAACGGTACAAAAATTGATATACTGTAGCGTCACGTAGTAGGGAGCTGCAACAAAGAGGATAGCTCAAAAACCTTCTCCGCAAAAAAATACATATACATGGCAATTTTCATAGTGATCGTATGAAGGATAGTGGTGGAGTGATGCAATTTCATTATACAAACATCAATTTATGTATATATATAGAGAGAGAGAGATGAGTTAGAAAAGCTTTGTGTAGCCTGCTAAGTTACAACAATGACTGATGATAAAAGAAAAAAGAAAATTATAAGAAACTTGTGTGTAATTATGCTATAGGAAATAGAAGCAATGTTGTAAGATTCAGAAAATAATTATACTGTATTTTTTTAAATTGACTAAAAGAAATGCTGGAAAAGAAAAGAAAAGTAGCTTAAGTATATAAATATATATATATATATATATATATATATTTGAAACATTATATACAGCAGCCATTTTTAAACATATTTTTATCAAGTTATATTACGATTTTAATTTTTTTCAAGTCTTCTGTTCATCTCAACACAAGCAATACATATTTATATTTATCTTTTCCTAACATAGATATTTTAATAACCGCATGTTATCTGACAACGAAATGAAATTAATCGCTATATTTAATAATAAATAGAAGCGGAAATAACTTCTAAACGTATTTAATTTATTTATCCTCAGAATTAGATTTGTTTTCGAAAGGGAATTAATACATGTACTGCCACACACTACAGATACCGGAGTTGTTTATTAGAATAAGAATTAATGATTCATTTTATTGGTAAACAAGATAGATGATTTTTCAGAAAATTTATTTTTCTTGTGGATACAAACCAAGCAACAAAAGCATCTTAAATATTTTGTTTCGTAATTTGAGAAACATATTAATGGGTATTTCTTGATGAATGGTTCAAATTTGTTTGTAACAGGTGTTTAATATTCTTTTGAAGGTTGAATGAAATAAACCTTTAATCTCTTAAGTATATTTCAAATATTTTTTTTAATTATTTCCCCTTTGTCTTATTCAATCTTATTGTCAGAGAGAGAGAAGGTACAGAAATCCACACACACTCACACAAAATACGTATACAGATACACTTATACAAAAATAAATTATAAGTTAAGTATAATCAAACCACTTATAAAAAAATTTTATATTAATTAAATAATACAGAAATGATAGACAACGTTTAATTCCTTACGGAATACCGTCAACATAATAAAGACGAGTATGACATAAGTGTTTTTGCCATTAAGTTAATTTTAAAATATTATTTATATAAAAGGATTAAAATAACTTGAAACATTTTCAAATTAACCGTTAAGATTTGATTAAAAGCTATTTTTGAAGAAAATGTTAAACTACTTGAAATAATTATCCATAATTATATACAAAGTGTGTTATCATTCCTCATTATTTCCCCCAGCATATTTTAAAATATGACACATAGGAAATTATCTAAATTAATTTATTTATGTCATATGTTTTTTTCCCTTTAATGGGGCTGCGTGTTGATATTTTTTTACCTTTGCAGAATTAGTTCATTCCCCAGGAGCTGGTATCACTTTCTGTTATTTAAGCACCATATTAGTGATACCAATCGCCGCAAGTAATTCTGACGCCGACTTTCCTCCCCAGAGGGAGGCACCTGAGCTCTGACAATGCGAAATTGAATTAAGGAATTTAATTTTACCGAGGGCATCCACTCCCAACGGACACTTCTAGAGATTTTTTACATGCCGCATAATTGTACGACATGACCGCTGTCGATATTCTGCATCATGAAAATCCACCGACTTGGGTCGGGTTTGAACCCACAATATTTGCTTCAGAAGTCCAGCGACAAACCAACTACGCCACCCGGTCGGTAAATAGTTTTGTCATATCTCATATCATGATTATTTATGTCATAATCATATGGAAACATTCATGTAGAACTGTACTTCCCCTTTAAAAGTATGAATTTTCTTTGAGAAAATTTGTCAATGTACAAATTTTACGAGTATTTAAACGGCAATGAATCAATTTATACTGACATTTCATTTGTTTGGGATGCCAAGTTTAACACGTTTCTGAGTTTAAATATTCTGCATAAATTATATGATTTTTTTTAAAAGGCCCTGGTAAACCAATTAACATGACAAATTAATTTTAAGAAATCCTCACTATGGAAAAGTGTAGAAAAAAAAAGGTTCTCAAAGTGGGCAATAACGTCCCCTTGGGAGCGTTTGAGTCTTTAAGGGGAACTGTTAAAGACCCAAAGTAAGTTAGGGGAAGTTGAGATGGTATAGAGGAGCATGGGCAGATTAACCAAATGTAGTATAAAACAGACTTAAAAAAACACCCTGATATGTACTAACAAAAGTAAACTTTAATGTTGGTTAACTTATATTGATTGTATGTATTTAAAATTGTATATTCATGGCAATAGCTGTATTTCAGATTCTCAGGACAAAAAATGAGGGGGGGGGTAAAATATATTCTATTAATAATATAATACACTTTGTTTTAAAATTTAATTATCTTGTTTTCACCATGTTACGTACACTCTTATTTCTCTGGAGTAGGATGGGGCAGCATCAAAATATTCTCTAGAAAAGGGGCGCCAGTTCGAAAAATGTTGGGAGCCTATGGTGTAAAAGGAGTCTATACACAATTTTTTATATTCTTTAATTTTGCGTTATTTTTTAATAAAAGTGTTACTTTATTTAGTAACCTAATAAAAATCTAATATTGTTAAATCTCTATTTAACATTACATTTAAGCTGAAAAGCACTAAAGAAACAGAAATCAGTTCTAACCTGAAAATATTTTACAACCTATCGCCCTAACAACTACACGAGTTCTTATATTGCAACCCATACGCTTTCTGCCTCTCATCACAACTTTTACGACAAAACAAACTATTTGAAAACAGTTGAAGCAGGATATGGAAATAAATAAACTTCCTGCGAAAAGCCTTAAATGACATATGGACTGGAAATAGGGCGTAGAAAAGAAGCGAGACTGCAATGTTATCTGTGACCACCAGAACACCCGAAGACCCTAGAGGCCATACTTTGTGGTGACATTTCGGTCCTACGCATTGATTACGCTGTGGGGACAGATGCCACAGTGACCAATCCCGAATCTTTTTACGCCCGCTTATATGTCACATAAAGATCGCCTGGACACCCGGTGGTGACAAGTATTTAATACAAAAAGAGAAAGGCGGGACTGTATTTTTATCCGACGCTCTCGCAGCTTAGTCGTCAAATATTATGGAGCGTTCACCTGGCCTCCGTGGCTGTTATTGAGTTTCTAATGTTTAGATAGTTTGGGATGAAGGTTTCCGCAAAAAAAACGATGGTAAACACGCACAGATATTGCTTTGGGCTCTGTGCTTTGGTATTATTACGTAAAGGAAAAGCAATGCATATTCTTTCCTTCGAATATATTGAAGGGGATTGAGGCTAACATCCTGATATCACGAACTGATATAAAGTTAATGATATATATTTCTTCAATGTGATAAACGGTTATTTTGAAAAAAAATACCACACACAAATATTTATTTATACTACTAAATTTATTTTGTATTTTACAACCAATTTGAAATAATACCATTTTTTTAAGTAAATAAAGTATTTTAAAATGGGATGTGTGTGTGTGTGTATTAAAAAGAAATTATTTTAAGTTCAGTTAAAAAGAATTTATATAAAATAATTTGAACAAAAATTACGTTTAAAGACATTAATTTCTAAGTTTGTATTGTTAAAAATTATTTTTCTATAAAAGGAGAAAATATTATTGAATGAAAAGAAAAACAATATATATGAGATGAGAAATTTGTATTTCATTAGAATGATACCCATTTTTAGAAATGATAAGTGTATGATTCTTTTTTTCTCTCTCTTTATACATTTATTTATTTATTTCCACTCATTTTTTTTAATTTTCTTCAAGACGATGGAGCCTAAAGTCTATATATAATCAATAACTATCATGAAGCCGCAAATTTTAACCTTCTGCATACTTAATTTATAATATTTTATGTTATAAGTACTTTTTCTTGAAAACTGAGTAGCTATTACATTAACATTCTTAAAATGAATGGGATCTCCAAAGAAAACAGGAAATAAAAAAAAATATCGTAAGCAATTAAAAGAAAAAAAATTAATTATTATTATTCCTATAATGGCTATAAGTTGCAAACAAAGTGAAATGCAATAAATTATTATTATTTTTTTTACTTATTATTACCGTCATTATTGTATTATTATTACAGCAACATTGCGCACATACTATTGCTTCTATGATGCACATTTACATTGAAATAAAGTTCATAAACTGTCAGTAAAAGGAAAATACAGCTACAGTTCCAAGAATATATTGAAGTAATTATGCACAAGTATTAATTAATTTGTTTTTACAAAAGTTATAAATTCAATGTTATACGTAGCGTGTATATCTATAAATAATGTTTTCAACAGAAACTTAATTTTCTTTTCCGTACTCGCTCAATGATTATAAAGAATTAATATAACTAGAACAAAAAATATTTTTGCTCGTTTTTGCTTGTTTGATAATAATTCTTCTATTTTCACTATTCTCTTTTATAATTTTTTATCACCCTAATTCTGCTAAATATAATAAATAGTGGACCCTAGTACCTTTGCTTTGACTTTCGCTTAATTTCCAGATACATTAATTAATTTCCCGCAATGCACTATTGAAGTTAAAATGAATAACTTTTAACTATATATATAGCAATACTAAACTAAAAAGCATATCCTAAATGCACACATAAGTATATATGACATAATTTCAGACTACAATTAAAAACTTAACTGTAACATATATTTCCTGTTTTATTATGTGAAAATGCATTTCAATCTTTCATTAGATTGCTTTCACTCATGTCGATCAATAGAATATCTTTATACATATTAGTGGACAATATTTTGGTAATATTTTCATTTCAGAAGATTTTCTAAATCTAACTGAATATAAGATTTTATAAACCATATGTATGATTTTTTTATTTATTTTTACTTCCCCCATTTAGAAACATTACAGCAGAGGATATAACAATTTAAACCTAAATTCAGTGGAGATCGCATGAGCTGACCTATTTTCCAATTCTACATATTGAAATCATGTAAGGACTTTGAATGACAGATGGATTGCGTATCAGCGTGAACGTCGGTCAACCCCCGAAACATCAGTTACCAGTCAAATTAGACTACCGAGGTTTCATTTTATTAGAGACATTAATTTGAAATATAAAAAATTCAAAATAAAATCTAAATTCACCTTCCATTTGTCTTCTATAATATTACTTAATTTTTCGATTTTATGTTCGGCATTCATAATCAAAATTATTTTGAAAGAGACCTCTTATTTCAGTATAATATTTATACATGCAAATACCTTGAAATAATATTGGGCACATTTTCCTTTTTAAAATTGAATTTATTTTAGAGAGAAAGTATTTGCTATATGCTTCTTTGAGAAATAAGATTTTAACAACTTTGAAAACAATATATAAATGTTTTTTTTTTCCTAAAATACCGTTACTAACAAATTTAATAAATTACTCGTGGCACTTGTGCTTATTAGCAAGTAATTTAATTCAACAAATCAAATCTAAGTATTATTATAAAACTGCTCAACTAATTATTCTCAGACATCTCAACTCATTCTCTTGCGAATATCTATAGTTAAGTCTCAATTGCTCTTTGAAGAATCTTTATTCTCGATTTGGAATCAGGATCTCACTGGAGAGTTACGTAACAAAATTATTCCACTTGAAAGCAGTTCTCACATGCAAATTGATCTTAATCAAACAACTAACAGTCTGGACTTAAAGTAACTACTTCGCAGATCATTCTATTTCTACCAATGTCTCTGGTTCCCGAACTCAATCAAAATTTACAAGAGTCTTTTCATACCAATGAAAAGCAATGAGAGGAGTGAAGAATAAATTCCATTCAATCCTTTTACCTTAAGTCTTTCGGGATTTAAGTCTTAAGAAGCTGAAAGACAGTTTCGATATCTTCTAACAATATTGGATGGCTAGGGGCGAAATTAAATCCTTTTAAAGAGGAAGTGAGAGAAATGTTTGTTTTACGAATATGGGAATTGACCAACTAAACCGGAACTGACTCAGGGAATCTCGGGAGATTTATTATATTATATACCAAAACTCTCTAGCTTTCACATAAGACGTTACGATAAGGATATTTCTATTCATTTAGTTCAGTAAGGGGTACATTTTTTTTTATGTGTGAACTGTTAAAAAAGAAAACTTTTTTTATTGGGTCAATGCAATTTAGTGTAAAATAAAAATAAACATTAAAAATAAATATACTGAAAATCCTTAAATACTAATGCCTAAGTTTTGACTTTGTATTTCTTGGTCTTCCACCATTTTTTAAGCTTGAGTTGAAATTTTACAACCTATAAGAAAAAACATTTATTTGTATTTTACAAATATTTTTGTTACCCTATGTATATTTCTTATGCTAAAAAGTTTTTGTGATCAAAATACCGGGTGTTTCTAAATGAATATCGGAGTTTTAGCGTTTTATAGTATTTATTACATGTAATTTACAAGTATAATTCATGCATTGAATGAAAGAGTAACTGAAACAGTTTTATCTATAAGCTTACAAATGTTCAATGTGAACCCCATTCGTTATTCGGCACGCATCAAGTCGATAGGCGAGTTCATCCCAAACTTTGTTCCCTGTGTTTGAGGCAATTCTTACAACAACTGCTTCAATCATGTGTCATAAGTCTGGAATGCCAGCTGGTAGTAGAGGTACATACACCCAATCCTTAAGGAACCCCCACAAGTAAAAATCTCATGGCGTCAGATCGGGTGAACGTAGAAGCCATGCGAAGCAAGCTTTATCATGAGGTCCTTTGCGGAAAATCCATTGGTCGAGTACAGTAATGTTCACCCAATCGTGCACTGAGAGATAGATGCCTTTGAGGCGGTACACCATCTTGCTGCCAAATGAAGGTCTGGTTGACTTTTCTTTCAATTGAGGAAATATCCATGGTTGTAGATTATCAAGATGCGTGCATGCGCACACGTGCTAGCATACAATAATGTTTTAAATGGTCTTTCCTCCGGTGCATGAGTTAGACTAATAAGTTAAATGTAACAAATAATATAAAGCGTTGAAACTCCGATATCCATTTATATATAAACATATATATTATATATTTATTATCCGATATTCATTTATAAACTCCCTGTATAATCTAGTTATTTAATTGTTTAAAGAAAATTTTTTAAAAAAATTAATGAAATTGTTTAAAATGCAGGAAACTCTACAATAACTGATATAGGTACATGAACCTTTTTTTTATAAGTACGGCAAACTATGTATAACAAAAGTTTGGCACGGTTTTTGTGATAACCTGATTTATAATCGTAAAATATTCTTTTTACGAATGCTTATTGAAAATTCCTGGGAAAATGTATGAATTCTAAACTGAATTGTTTAAAAAATATGTATTCCTATTTTTCAGAAATGTATACTAACTTTTTCTACATGTTTTAATGCCACTAGTTAGAAAAAACGCAAGAAAAAAAAGAAACAAACAAATTTAATTTTTTAAAATTACTTTTGACATTACATTTATTATAAATCCACGTTTTTTTTAAACTTTGGTCTTTCAAATTTTGTGAGATTTAAAAAATGTATAAAGAGTAATTTCGGCTAAAAACATTTCATGTTTTTATTTTCGACCAAATTCTGCCTTAATAAATTTTTGCATAATTATTTAGGTGGGATCAATTTTGTTGCATATACAGAGTAGTTTTCAAATCAATTCTGTATAAATTATCACATTTTTTTTCCATGTGCAAAAATATATAATTTCTGCAGAAGTTTTTGCGCGTGCAAAAGATTGGAACATCACTTGAAATAGGTGTTAAAAATACTTAATTTCAAAGTGTCTGTACAATTTCAACCTTTTTCATGGGAAAGATCGAATTCATAGGTGGACTCATCTAGCCTGCGTAACGTTGTTTCCCCATCATTTATTTAGCTCTATTCTCTTTTACACTTAAAGCTACCAGTGTAATGTTCGTGCCTGGGTAAAATATTGCTCTTCATAGGCAGGCATAATACAAATAGTGAGTTGAAATATTTTCCATTGTACTTGATATGATTGTTTGTTAAGTTTATTTTTACCTGAATAGTTAATCACGAAGATTAAATTTAAATTTTAAAATTATCTTAGTATTTAATTTATTCAATAATGAAAAATATTCTTTCAAATTAAAAAAAAAAAATTCGTAAGGTATATGTAAATATGTAAAAGGAATATGTAAAGGACACATTTTCGTTGTTTTCACAGATACGTTGTATGAAATTATTATTTTATCATAATTATTGGTGGATCATAAATAAAAAGCTATTTTTAATCCAAAAGAGACCAATAAAGAAGAAATAATTCAAGATTTTCAATACTTACAAAATCAGTGGCCTTGCAACAATCTTGAAATTTCGAATATTCTAAGCCTATTTTCAGTCAATTCTTGAATTTGCCTGATTACTTGCAATTTAAGATAATACATCGAACTATAAGTAACAAGTATTTCATTTTTTTATTTACTTTAGTCACTTAGGAACTACTAAAGGTAGTTATCAATAATTTATTACTTTTTAAAATTATTTTAACTTAAAGCAGTTACGTGTATGGAAGAAAGCACACATTGTGAAATACATATACGATATAACCATTGTTATACCTTGAATCCCAAATACTGTTTGATGTTGAGGATTTATAAAATCTTTAAAAAAAGAAGAAGAAGCGTAAATGAAATTATGTATAATTTTTTTAAACATTTTTTCATGTTTATCAGGTTTACTTCAAGAATACGTACTATCTCATAACTCCAAGAAGATTTCGATCAATTTCAATTTGTCGTAAGCCCATTTCTGCTAATCTGTATGGAGTTTTTACTAAATACTTCTCACAATTCATTTCTATTTCAATCTGTCTTTTCTATGCATATTGAAATAAACTGAAATGAAGACGCATTAATTTTTAAATATAGTTTTGTTTTTCAGCTAAAAAAATGTAAATTAGATAATTCTTATAAGGGTGTTATTTAATTTTACTTTCTAGTCCTTAATTTCCACCCATAGAAAACTTACGCAAGCATTAGAAAACGTTGCAAAAACAGATCAGTTTGAATGATTCTCTTTGATAGTATTTTGTGCTAATGTGAATCGTAATTCAGAATTAATAGAAAATAAATTAATGAAATCATTTTATTCAAGTTTCTGATTAATAATATTTAATGGTGTTTATTAAATTGATTTAAAATTCAAAAATTATAAAAAAAAAAGTAATACATTGTTTAGCAAAACAACATCTAAGTAAATGTTCTAATCTCTAAATGTAAAGATCAGAAATTTTTAATTAAAAATGATATATAAAATGGTGTTTGCAAATGTTTTTCTGTAATAAAACTGCTTCGACTACAGGAGAAATATTAATAATTACTCTCTATTTCATTGTATTCTAATACTTAGTTAAAAATACTTTGCAAAAGAAGAGAGATGCCATTTCTTATACGCAAAAAAATTACATTTTAAAATTTATATAATAATCAAAATTCTAACTTTTTTTTTCTAATATGACGAGATTAAAAGAAAGTCATATTCAAAGATTACTGAAAAATATTTTTGTATCATTAATGCTATTTATTTAAAAAATATTTATCCCGTTTTTATAATAATCATGGTTTTAATAAGAATTAACAGTCTAAACATGATTTTGATCATGAATTGAAAATATCTTTTAAGCATTCGTATTTTTATCGTTTGACACAATCTTCAGTTACCGTTATCTATAATTTTATAGTGACAGCTCAATTGTTAAGAAATATGTTCCAGAGTTTTTTTTTCTTTACCACTCAATAATGAAATAAAAATCCAGTTGAAATAAAATTTATTACGCAGTAAATCCAATGTTGTACTTTAATAAGAAGAATTCTTTTTTATCTCCCTCAGGGAATGGACTAATAAATCTCAAGAACAAAAAAAGAAGATAACAAACATCAGTTCCTGATGGTTCATCGATAAGCTTATTCGGTTCATTAAAATAATAGTTCCACGTAATAAACGATTGAATTTAGTTATCTATTAAACTAATACAATAAAAATAATCAATGAAACATTATCTTTAACAGTAATTCTACTATTACTATTTTCTTCTTCATTATTTTTATTTTTCACTTTTAAGATAAATATAAAAATGGATCTATTAACATATCTATACTGATCAAGTCAATAATACATAAATTTATTTGAATTGTCGTGCAATTCACAGTAAAATTTCTTTCATAAGGCTCCATTTGTCTGTTTAAAAATAATTAACATTAATGACCTTCAAAGGATGATAAGGAATTTCCATCGTTTTATATAACGAACTAATCTCATATTTCCCTATATGCCAATTCTTACTTGATTTTACCATAAAATGCCACTATTTACTTTTTACTTATAATGTTTTTTTTAACATTTATTAATTTGTATATCTTGATAGCTCCTCATTATTTATGTGCACGAATTATTATTACATTATTTTATGCAGCATGCCTATTTTTTGTACCAAGTTCATTTTATAAACGAGATATGAATAATATTAATGAAGTATTAATTATTGTATATGTATTCATTGTATACTGATTCTTTTCTAGTTATCCTGGCAGAAAACCAGTACTTTAAAGTGCGACCAACAGATCAGGAAAGCAAAGAAGGAGATGATGTGGAATTCCAGTGTCATATTGGTAACAGAGGAGGTGACGTACAATGGAGTAAAGATGGTTTTCTCTTAGGTATGTTCTTTGATATATTTCACCAAAAAGAAATGTTACATCAAATAATTTTAAGGTTATTGAGAATATTGAAGTATATTGATTTACGAAAAAAGGAGAAAAAGAAATGCGAACTAAGTTCAAGAATGAAAATAATTTTAGTCATATTATTTATAAATTAGAATGTGTTGTGGTTGTCGTGTTTGACAAAGTGCAGTGATTGTAGTAATAAAACATAAGGATATAGTCAGATATTGTCAAGGGCGTAAATCACTGCCGTGGCAACATCCATGGCACGGTCCGAGTAAAAAATGCCCATGCTGCAGTCATTGTCTTCTTTAAAAAGGGCGCCAACAATGGAAGGACAGCTAAAAAGATTTTTGGGAGTCAGTTCTGGAAACACATCGGGTAGAATCTAAATGTTCGTAAAATGCTTTGTCCTTAGTTTAGTTATTATTGTCGTAATTTCTCGGCTATAACTTAATTCTGGCAGTGATAATTCTTTACTTGAGTTTGAGCAGAGCTTTTGTTTTGCTACTACGTTGGCATCAAAAACCGTAGTAGATGAAGTAATAGGCTCAAGTGTTCTTGATTCATTGACAAAGGAATCGACACACCATCTCGTTCCCTTCGATGTCAACATGGGCAGGGATCCACTAAAGGGATAAATAGAATAACTGAAACTTTTAAACAATGGCATTTAAAAATACTTATGATATGAATTTTTATGTCGACCTGCTCACCAAATAAAAAGACGTCGCCGATTTAAGAGACTTTGCCGAATGCTGTCATTTAAACATGGTTATCTAACATGCATGGGAACGGGTTTCCACCATTGACTGGATATCTCGGCATTTGGTGACGTCTTTTGAATTGAAGAACTTGATCGATGATATTATACATAAGTACTATATTTCTTTTATCTGTTTAGATTCCCCAATAAATTAACTTATAATTAAATTTGTTACATTTTGGGAAAAAAATCCAAGGTACTTACGTACTATCACAACCTATTGGCGACAATACATGAAACGAACCACATGGTTGCCATTTCAGCGCGTACGACACATGCGAAATTGGGGTTTGCCAGCTTGGCTAGTTATTTTGGACGTTGGCATTATTGCGATAATACAGAACCGAATCAAATTATGTTTGTTGCAAATTTTTCATGAACTAAAATACTTAATTTTTAACTGGATTTAATTGTATTCAATCATTTTAAATTTTCTAAGAATTCATGTTACGTACTAATTACTAGCTTCAATTTTTTGTCCATATTTTACTAGCAAACTAAATTTACAACAAAATAACAGATTTTTATAACTACTATTTGCTTCATTTTCCCTCAGATTTAAAGTACCATGCGAATATAATTTTTTTCAACTTTAATTCCTAAAGAGAAATAAATAAAAATATCTGGAAACAAAAGGAATGGTTCTTACTTCTAACTTAATGACTGATTTACCAACACAGTTCAATTATTTCCTTATAGCTGCAAACCAAAATTTATTTCACCCATCGTTATCGTAACTTCCAAAGTAGTGAAAAACTAACAAAATGCTGAGTAAGATTTATACTTCATGTTAAAACTAAGCGATCATAAAATCGATTTATAGTACAGGTATATCCGAACGATAAATTTCGTTGGCAGTTAACGTTCTGAGTACATCATAAAGTTGCTTTGCTTATGGTTAATGTGTTGTAGAAACCTACGTGTTGCCGAAGAAAATTATTTCTTGCTTAAAGTCAATATTAGTATAGCTCTTACTTTTGTTTCCGCAAATAGAATCTATTGTTGGTATAAATAAGAGATTATTTCTTTCATTATTTTTTCACACACACATGCTGGAAGAAAAATACGTAGCTTAATAATTTTGCTTAGCGGTTCATTTCAAGAGTTTACATTAGTGGTTATCCATTAAATTTCCCCATAACTTTTGAGAACTTTCATTAAACTATAAAATCACAAAATGTATGTTTTATGGGTCTGAGATTAATAAAGTCCTGTGTGTTTTCATTTGAACCAGTGAAAATTGCGTAATAAGAAACTAACTGTAAAGGCTAAAATATTTTTTTCGTGATAAAGGAATTTATTTTTTAAGAATATTGCATATATATATTCAATAAAATTAAGTTTATTAAAGTACATTTTACTTACATAGATATGTGTATATGCATGTATTTAATCAGAAACGTTCAAAAATTTACGTAATTTGCTCACTTTTTTTATTATTGTTGCTAAAATAGAGTTAGTAACACTAAAAATCTTTAAAGATTTCCGTTTTTGTCTTCTGTTTTTATTTAACAGCCCTAAGAAGCTCCATCTTCATTTTAAGTGAAATAGAAATTTACTTTCTCCTTCTGTTCTTTGTCATTGTTCTCGCAAAAAAAAATCTTCTGAAACAGGGGGAAAAATGCGAAATAAATCACTGATTTTAGACTCACAGAGATGTTCTCATCATCTAATTTCAAAGTCAACGGATGAGAGATAAGATGTTTTTGTAGGGCATTTGTAAGGGTGGAGGGTGAAAGTAGCTTAGATAAAAATAAAAAAATAGCTCCTGTCAGAGGTTATTTTGAGGATGTTTCAAAGCCGTTATCCTCCTTTCTATGAAACATATGAAACCATCTCTCTCTTCATTTCACACCTCTCTCAAATCTCATTTACACGGCTGATGTTTTATGTATTTTGTTCCTTCTCAGAAGAGAAATTGTATAGTGTTAAGCGATTTTCATTTTGTGTTAAGAGAAAAAAATGCATGAAAATACTTGTCGGAAGTTGTCGGAAATGTTGTATCATTTCGTGTTAACTGATATTTCGTCTTAAACATTTTCGCGTTAAACGTATTTCACTGCATTTGTTTCTAGTATAAATGTAATCACACACGCACACATTCAAAAGTTTCAGTCAAACCTTGGATAAAGCCAAATTTATTTTCTGCAAACAGTTAATTTTTATTCTTGCATATCTAAGTTAAAACTACGGAAAAGCAAGAGGGGTTTTCTCCTCCGATTTTTACAAGTGGCATCCTTGATAACGTGTATGGTGATTATGGTCCTGAAAGAGTTACACCTTCATTCAAAAACAAGTGATTTATATTCTCTTCTATTGCAAATAGCAGAAATCACTATTCATTTATTGATCTCCTGTCATTCCTCACAGCGTGGATTTTGATATCGAAATAGGGTTATTTCAAGCGAGAACCTTGTCTAAATTCTCATACATCTTGACCTATGAAAGATCAAAGGTTAAATTTCCCCACACAATTTGTGTGGAAGTTGTCTTATACTGGGGAATTCCTCTAGAGAAACCAAGTAGCCACTGGACTACTTCCAGAAACTTTTATGCTTAGCAGAAAGTCCATTCGAAACTGCGTCTGCCGCAGATGCCAAAAACACATTTATTCCCGTAATATTCGTTATAATTCCTCAAAGGTCTTTGTAAGGTTCTAGTAACTGCACCTGACAACAGGTCAAACGATACACACGAGATCTGGCTATATAGAGAGGAGAACCTGGCAACGACAGGAGAGACAATCAAATTCGTGGCTGAGTGCACTAAGCACTCTCCACACTTTCGTTCAAACTGCAGTAGCACCAAGGGTGGGCAACGCGAAGGTGGGTGACCGCTCCACAATGTCGCCGGTTGCCTGTTCCAGTCTTTTTCTTTGAAACGAATACATTAATAAAGCCTTAAAAATCAATAATTTCAAAGCTCATATTCACAAAAAAATACCCATACATTTTTTCAGTGCTCTTCATAACACTAATAACTTTAATATGATAAACTAAACTGTGTGTGTGCATAGCATTGTAATAATAATAATAAAAGTCCGAGGAGAATTCTACAGGATTAATTGGTTCTGGCAATAATTTCTTAATTATTGCACCTAAGTAAAATTTATTTTTACTAATTTACTTTAATTATTTTCCTATTTTTAACCCAATGGACAAGTGTATCCTACTTTCTATTTCTTAATATTTAATACCCCCCTTGAACAGTAAGCCAGAGGCTATATTCACTTCTACCTCAAACAACCAGATAGCATCCACTCAGCAAAGTCAAAATCACTGCCAACTTCAGGCCGCGAAGAGCATCCAAAGCCACGCCTCCCGAATCCCATCGTCGCAACCAATAGCCTTCATGCCACTCCGCAGAATGTGAACTCCAACTATAATCATGTCCCAGATCATAGACTTTCTGATATGGGATTGAGTATCAGTGCATATGCCCAAAAATAGACTGCCATCCAATAGCAGGAGATACCAGACCAGACCAGAGGAGAAAAGAGCATTGGTAGTGAGGAAACTGAGGCGAGAAAAAACGTGGTCGGAGGAAGAAATTCTGCTCGACGATGAGTTTTACAATCTGGTTACATCGTAGTATATTTTTTAGTTTATAATGAGTCACGTAGAAGAAATGAAGTAAAACAGAGGGACAAAATCCTATCCTGACTGCAGTTATTTTTTCGCAATTCGAACACGCGACACCGAAAAGAACCTCCATTATTCAAAAAAGAACCAACAAGTTTGTAGCATTCCAGATAAAACTCAAATATATAGCTAACTAGTGAATAAACGTCGAAAATTCTTAAATCCGTAAATTTTGCAAAAAAATAATAAATGGCTTATTTCCCTCAGCTGATCAGGTTTAATAATAAATTTTCTTTTTTACTGAAGTAATATTTGAATTGACATTAAATTTCACATAGTGTTTTTGCATTTTTACTAGAAAATTAATTAAATCATGAATTTAATACTTATAAGTGTACTTTTCAATTATTTAATATAGATGTACACAGTAATACAAATTATAAGATGAAATTGTGTGTAACATGCCATTAATTATTACACTAATTCTTCTGTAAGACAATTAAGAAATTTTTTAAACATTAGCGCTATATTACTAAAATATTTATTAAAAAATATACATCATAAAATTATTAATGTGTAATAATGCTAATTAAAATTCATAAGCTTAAATGATAAATATTTTAAAAATTTTAAATTTTGTTTAAATTTTATTATTATTATTATTATTATTTTACTATTTAAGTACCGGATGGTTATAATTAAAGTTACACTATTCACAGAGGCATGTAGAATCCATTCTGTTTATCGGAATTTGATGAAACTTGGAATATGTGCTATATGGGCAAAGGGGAAAAGGTTTCTGCAATTAAAAAAGATAGTTCAAATTCTGACCTCTAGGAGGATATTTGGTGCCCAAAGAAGGACATAAGATATGTTAGAATCAGTTAAATGTATTCAGTTACAAAATATGCTCAATATGTGTTCCATTGACATCAATGACTTATTGAAAGCGCATTATAGAGTTTTCAATGGTAGCGCGGAGTACTCAAGAAAGTTTTCAGCCACTTGACGTGTAAAGCTAGCTTTCAAATCAGATAAAGATCTGATTCCACCTCTACAAACAGTGCTTTTTAGAAATCCCCACAACCAGAAATCCCAGGGATGTAAGTCGGGTGAGCGAGACTGCCATGCATCCGGAAAACATCTGGATAATCACGATTATTGCTAAAGTTAACACTAATCAGTGCTTCGATTTGGCGCACAATGTGAGGGTTGCTCCATTTTGTATAAAGATAGTGGTTTGCAAACATTGTTGTTCCTGTAAAGTAGGAATGGTTAACGATAACAAATGCGCGCTAAAAAGTTTTTCTGGTTGTGATTGTAAGTTTATATAGAGGTTTTACAGATTTTCATAAGGAATATTTGATAAAAACCACCTGGTGGTCAAAATTTGTACTATTTTTAATGCAAAAATCTTTTCTCCATGGTCCATATAGCATATATTACAAGTTTAATCAAAATCCGATAAGCATAACAGATTCTACATACCTCTGTGTGAATAGTGAAACTTTAATTAGAACCACCCGGTACATTAAAGCTGTCTTTTAGGTTAATGTTAAAGAATAGGACCTGAATTTGGGACATTTTTTCGGATATAAAAGAAATGAAAAATTAATATGATAATCTGGCTTCACTATCGTTTAGAAAGCATCATTTTTTATCATACTTCCCTTTTTTAACTGAGTTGATTCATTTTTTTCTGGTATATAATGTGTTTCGCGTCTTTTCTCCTATACCGTAATGTTGAATGGGCTATGCCTTCGCGTATCAAAATGAAAAAGAAAGTATTCCTGGAATATTTTGAAATTTTTAAAACACTATATTGTTAACAGAGGTATGGATTATAATACAACAAATTTCCATGTAAATTGACGCATTTTTTCTGTTTGAAACTGTTTCTTTGCATTTGTTCAAGTTCTCGTACTTTTACCGATGACAGCCTTGTCAAAAATTTAAAACTTCGCTTTATACCTGACACGAATTTGGATTCATTAATTTCTAGACAGATTTTTTAAAATTAGTACACAAAAATATATGAATGTACTGTGCATTCTGTAGAATAATAATATTTTTATAAAGTTAAAATAATATTAGTGCTGAAAAGTAAATTTCCGAGTGCCTTAAGGACAAAGACAAATTCTCTAACTATTCGATTTTATCAAATTTTTGCTAAACATATTCATTGGTAAAGTGATTAAATTATGTACTAAACAACAGCTTCTTCTACTTAAGGTCTTAATCTAGGTAATTTAGGGAGATGAAATTGAGATAAGTATTTCAAAATATATACAAAATATTCTCAATACGATTATAAAACTTTTTTTTTTTAATTTTAGTTTTCCTTGATAAATTTTCAAAATGCTAATATTATGATTCGGCAGCATATTTGTTTCATTTTATAACTTTAAACTGCTGTTCTCGTAACATTTTGAAGTAATTTTATGAAATTATTAAACTTAAATTAGTTTTGCATGAACAATTTGTTTTTTCAAAATAATATATGTCATTTAAAAAGTCGTTATTGTTCATAGGCAAATAACTTAATTTAATACGGGAATGCACACAGCACGTTAAAAGAAAAAGAGAGGTAGTAATTGGAACTACTAATTGGGACTTAAAAGTTCTACAGAACCTTTGTTGTACTTTTTTGAGCTATGCTAAAAATACATAACTAAAAATTTATTTGAATATTATTAAAAATATTATATTTTTTGAAAGACCATAAGGTATTTTTTTTACCTAACGATTAAGGGTTATTTAGACATTATTTATTACATTTATACATAAATTTGTTTTTCTTTAAAACATTAATACGTAAGTATTATAATTAATTTAAAAGTTGCATTTCTTTTTCTAAAGGGCAATAAAAAGGAAGAGAGTAAACAAATAATATCGATTTTTTTTTTAATTAAATATTGCTGAAAATCCTATATTGCAATTTTAAAAATACACAATCCTCATGTCAACTAGACATATAATTAAGGCTATTTTTAAATAAATAGTATCTAGTTTTTAGTCATTTTTCCTGTTAGCGACTCATATAAAGATATATACTTCTATATTGTTTTAAGTATATTCTTGAAACATTTATTTTATCAAAGAACGTGATATTTGTATCTGAGACAGCTGAACTCGAAATCAAGTATATATTTTTTTCTTTACCCTAGAAAGCCATTGTCCATCCAAGCCATTAAAAACTCTTGGATGTTGCAGGAATGCATTTCATTTCAACTTGTTCTATGCTTTTTCATTCCTTTTACTTTTCATTTCCCTTTCCAAATTCCTCCCTTTCTTTCTTTTCTGCAATATAGAATACCACATTTTCTGTTATGTCACCAACAATTGCAGTATCCTTTGGAATTTCAATTTGAACTGGGGTGCCGTTGCATCAAAAACATGTAGCACCTTCCCATAAAAAAAGAATGGTAAAGGCTTAGAGATGCGGCATGGAACTAAGGAAAGGGAATTCCACAATCGTGACAATGTTTGGAAGTTTCAAGAAACACATTCTTACTTGATAAAAAAGAAAAATAATACAATACCATTTTACTATTAAGAGATGGAATCACCGTTACTCACGTTGTCAGTTTCATGAAAGCGGTTGATATGAAGCTTTGAAATTGTTTCTTGAGAAAAAATGTTCCTATAGATATCTTGCAATACAAAAATCTTAGTCCCATTGATCTTTGTTGAATGTGAGTTATTTTAAATATAATTTGGACGAATATTTGACTTTTAATTGTGCTAAAAGTCAATTTATTTATTAAATAACTTGTCGGAGATTAGAACTCGGTACCTTCTGATTCGTAAGCACACCAATAGACAAAGGGGATCCATCATTTCCGGAGGCTGTTACTTGCTTATGTAGATACCACCACAATACCCCCCTACCAGTGAGTCGGTAGTTACGTGAACGAACGAGATATTTGTTGTTATGGCGAGTGAGTGAGTTGTTACTTATGCATCAAGTGAGTCTGACGACTTTGTTTGCTGTGACAAAAGGGTCTGACGACTTTTGATTGATCTTTTTACGGGTAGATGGTGCCACGACATATCAGAAAATTTGCATTTTGTTTTCAGTCAATGTCACCAATGTCGGATATTAGAACTCGGTACATTCTGATTCATAAGCACGTAACATACAACTAGACAGAAGTGATCACTCCTGTCCGAAGGCTGTTACTGGCTTATGTAGATACCACCACAAACTAAAGCATTCTTTTAAATGATGGTAAACAATCAACTTATTTACATTCTAAAGCTGATGGGAATTAATAAAAGTAGTCTACACACAGGATTACAATTACACACAATATGACACAAAAAACACAATAATTTAATTTTTACTAAGAAAACTTTTAAATAAGTGTCAGCGGATTTCTGCGGCGAACTTGTTCTAGCGAGAAAAAACAAATACTGGTACACGCGTGCGTGGTCTACAGTTTCTTATTTTACAAACAACTTTTAAAACAAACAACATGTTGTCATCGCGCAAAAAATAAATACAGTCGAACGCGTTGGTAAATGACGTGACAAAAATAATTATTTTACACAAAATATATATTTAATAGAAGCTGTAAATAGTAAAAATTGAATAGAAATCAAGTTCAGCTTATAAATAACACTTATGGTGAAAATACTATTTGAATAATAATAAAAATACAGTTCATCCAAACAAAAAAATCAAAATAATAGCTGATTTTCGGTAAAATAAGCAAAGATTCTTTGTCAGTTGTATTGTAAGTTTATTGTTTAAACGCTAACAATACTTGTCTTTCTCTGCGCGCATTACACACTGCTCACTTTCTCAGAATATTTTCTTCTTAATAGTCATCTTTTAATGATGAAGTCAATACTTTTACGTTGATTGGAAATAATCAACATTGTAAAACATAAAAAAGTTATAATGGTTATTATGATAAAATAATTTGACATAATTAACTAAAAACTTCTGTAAATAAAGTAGTATTTAACTATTTAATCTTTTGGAAATGGCTATAAAAAACTTTTGGAATTCGAACTGAATATTGAGAGAATTACAATAAAGAACTTTTGTATTACTTTCTAATTTCCCAAATTGAGAAACGGAAAATATTTTCAGAACTCTCGGAATTGCAGATTTTACGAAAGACTTCTGAAGGAACATATTTTTATCCCAAATTGCATTCTATTTTCGCACAATTCTTAGAATTGAAAATCTCATTTTTTCCCCATCTTTTATTTTCTCTCTCCCATTTGTTTTGAATTTAATTTTGTCTTATGAGAAAATTAGATTTCCCTTTAATTGCTTTTTTTCTCTTTTTGTACCCGCTTTTTATTCATTGCATTATATTTTATTCGATTAAGACAGTTTTCCCAAGATAAGTTTTACATTTGCAAAAAGAAAGACGATATATGTTTGACGATATTAATTCTGAGTGGAAATACCGAAACCTTCACATGCAAAGCCAAACATAATTTTAGGAAGTGAGTTTCTATAAAGGCACATCCAATTAAAAGTAATATAATTTGTGATGTAACAAAATCAGTTATGTTAACACGTTTTACATTAGTTTTTTGTTTGCGACACCAGGAAATCTGATTATTATATTTTGCACATTGTCTCTTTTCTGATTTATCAAAAGGAACACGAGTAATAACTGCATCTTATTTGCATTAAAATTCAAGCTGTAAAGAGAGAAACAAAATTAAGGTATTCCTACTTAAACATTACTGAAAACATGCTGTTACATTTGAGCAGATGGTGCTCTACAAAAAGAAGTATAAATTTCAATTAAATTATCTGAATATATTTATAAAAATCAAAATTAATGAAAAGAACATTTTTGTTATTTTTTCATTAAATCGTACTTCCTTTTTTATCTCACGTAAGAAAAATTTCTTTACATTCTTTGCAACAAATATATATTCTTAATTAATACTTATTCCCTCTGAGAAATTAAAAACAGTAAAACTTATTTATTTTTTTAAAGAAAAGTATTTTTGTTCCTTTTTCTCCTACAATTAGCTATAAATATTGAAATTTAAAAAAAACTATGTAATTACTTAAAACTTACAAAAAAGATAATGGAAAATACATTAAAATTATAATAGGAGATGTGATTTAAAAAAATAAATTTTATAATTCTTATGTAAAATTTAGTTAGTGAATGTTTTCATCATGAAACCTCAAGAAAGAAATAATTAAAATGTTATGTTTATTCAAATACAATATAATTGAATGAAAATACGTGATTTGCGTAAATTTTAAAATACATGCAATTATTTATTAATTTATTAAATAATTTTTCCATATTAAGACGGATTTTTAAGATTGTAGTCAGACATATTGATTTTGAAAATACATTTTATTGCCTCTACATGAATAACAATATTTATTGCTTTCCTTCAAAAAATTATGGAAAATCCATAATTCTGAACTACTTATATACAAACATGCATGTTTATTCATATATATTGTTGCAAATTTTGTGTAAAGAATACTTAAAATAGTGTACATAGTTTATATCTGGATGTGTAATACGTTTATATTATTCTATATTGTATTTATTTAATGTTAAATTGTAATATTCCCAATCAACGTCATTCCTTACATTATCAGGGCGATTCAATGGAAACTTTTCGAAATCTTGGTGAAAGAGAGAAGTTGGCGACCATTTTTGGTGAGTCGAGGCCATATGGATTCTTCTGGAAGTTACTTGAGAAATTCATTAATGTCGCGTTTAATGATCCAAGCGGATTTTTCGAGAAAAATCCCTGCGACCTAAAAATTAGGAGTAAGACTTCGAAAATGCATTAGTCTTGTTTTGACCGTTGAAGAGATTTCATACTGATTTAACCATGAAGAGTCGACCAGCGATTAATTATTTTTTCGGCTGTTGAATAGGAGGAGTGAGTATTTACGAGTAAACATACTTGTATTTCAGATACTGATCGTTGTCTCTCAACATCGTAGAAGGTGCAAATTACTTTTGAGATTTATTCTGTGCATTTATACACTGTATTTCAAGGATTTTTTTTTTTTGACAACAAATTTCCATTGCACTTGAAGAACTCTCTTGCTTTTTGCGATTGATTTGCATAAAATTATTGATCCCCTAATAAACGTAGCAATGAGTGTGGAGTGTGTGTGTCTGTTTGTGCAGATATTGCGCATACTACACAAATATATATATACAGGTAGAATTGGATTTCTGTAAAATTTTCAAGTAACATATTATAGATTGCTAAGTGAGTTAGTTAGATGGTATTTTTTTGATTCATGAAAAACCATTATTCTTCTGTTATTCAGAACATTATAGTACATTGCATTATGATGTTCATGATTTGAATTATAGATTGGGTTGTTCGGAAAGTAAGTTCGTTCTTTCCCGACAGAGGATTTTATTGTATTTTTTTTGCACCCAACTTCACATTTAAGCCGTATAATTTTTATATGCTTTGATAGCTCATACAGCAAGGCTTGTGTGTGAAAAATGCCAATTAATTCCACGTAGTAGTTTTTGGTTGGTGCCCTTTTAAATATGGAGAGCGATAAGCAGCATTTTCGACATATCTTAGTGTGTAAAAATGCTGTTCAGGCCAGAAAGAAATTGACCGATGTGTATGGAGAAGGTGTGTTGAACTGGTTCGCTAAATTTCGATCCAGCAATTTTGATGTCGAAGAACGGCTGATTGAAGCTGATAAAGATGCGATAAAGGCATTAGTTGATGCGAACCGGCGAATAACAACACTTGAGATCGGATTGAGGTCAAATTTATCAAATTCAACAGTTTATGACCACTTGAAAGACCTAGGATTATCCTCGAAGCTCTATGTATGGGTTCCCCATGTTCTCACAGAGAGAAATCTGTGTCGCTGCATTGACGTCTGCGATTCGCTTCTCAAACGTCAGGAAAATTACCCGTTTTTGAAGCGCATCATCACGAAGGACGAAAACGGTCATGGAGCGAATAACATGAACCGGCTCAAACCATTTCCAAAGCCGATATTCACCAAAAAAAGGAGATACTGTCTGTTTGGTGGGATTTTAAAGGAATCGTGTTTTTTTTTCAGCTTTTACCGGATAACACAATGATTAATTTGGAAGTCTACTGTCATCATTTGGACAAACTGAATGATGCACTTCAACAGAAAATGTCAGAACTAATCAACAGGAAAGGGAAAGGTGTAGTGTTTCACCAAGACAACGCGAGGCATCACATAAGTTTGGTCACTCGTCAAAAGCTTTTACAGCTTGAATGGGATACAATTCCACACCCACCATATTCTGCAGACCTGACACATCGGCTCCAAAACTTTTTAGACGGTAAAACCTTCACCTCAAATGAGGAGGTCAAAAACCACCTCGATAAGTTTTTTGCCAGAAAAGACCAAAACTTTTATGAGCGTGGAGTTATGCTACTACCAGAAAGATGGCAAAAGGTGAAGGAGCAGAACGGCCAATATATAACTTAATAAAGTATTTGTTTATTATACGAAAACTGTCTTTCATTTCCAGAAAAAAAATGAAGTTATTTTCCGAACAAACCAATAGTAGTACATGTTATCAAATTTTACTAATGAGAAATATCAAAATGTTTTCTTTTTACGTACGGAGATTTTTTCAATTTGCCTTATTAATATGTTATTGTTAAATCCTTTGATGAAAGGAACATTATGAATTTTGTGTTTCGAAATTGTATAAAAATAATGTATGTACAGGAGTCACCAACAATAATTAAATTGTACGCAAGATCTGCCTTTAAAGCAATACAGAATGAATTTAAATACATATATTTTAAAAAATTTACTAAAAAAAAACAACTTATTTTTAAATAAAAAAGTGCAATTCTAGATTATTATGTCTTAAATGTTATGGAATAATATGATTCATATAAAAATATAAAAATCTTTTTAAAAAAAAAATTAAACACACACACTAAATAATATATCAAGATTAATGTATGTATCAAAATATAAAAAAATAAGCATCCAGTATGTGTCCTATGCTATATTTACATTTTAAAAATTCTAGTTACTTTTTCCGCGCGTTTTACTATTGTTCCAATATAATAAGCAACCAGTGGCACACACAAGAAAGAGTGGGGCTGGGTTCCCGACCCCCAAAGCCCTTGATTTTTTTCCGATTAATTAAAATTATAAGTATATAGTGCATAAAATTTAATTAAGTATTTGTTATCAATGATTAATTTTATTAATTAATGCTAATTATTTATTCTATAATTAGATTTTACTGTGTTTTGTTCCCCAAAATCGACAAAATCAAAAGGAGCATGATTTAAGAATGATGAACTTTCGACACGGAACCCTCCCCCCCCACTTGAAAAATTTCTGTGTGCGCTACTGTAAGCAACTATATGTATATATTCAGTTTCGTATTGAAAATCAATTAATCATTGTTTACTGAGGTGAAATGATACTAAATATTAAATTCGCATGTGATATATAGGTAGAGACATGAAGATAAATAAATTATTAGATAGACAGACTGACAGGCAAATAGATAGACAGATGTGAGATGAGATAAAGTTTTAATAATTGATTGATTTGACATTGGAATATGAAAAGATGGATGGCGATGTATTCATAAATATTGTTATATGCATAACAATGCTGTAGTATACATAAACATTGTTCATACTTATCGTTAAGTTAGAAATAGTTTTATGGCAGTTCAGCAGCCCTTCTCATACTACTGTATAAATTCATGTCGAATATAATACTAAAATTATTAATACAAAGGCAACTTTCTGATATTAGCATTCGAAAATGTTTAGAATTAATCAATGAAAATCAGAATCAGAAATATAAGTATAAATTCTAAGCAGTGGAGTACACAAGGGGGAAGGGGACTTATTATATTATACAAATGCCTTACAATAAATAATGAATTTAAAAAATACAGCCTCAAAATTATTTATTGTGGCAACAGAACTTTCACACATACTTAGATTTCTAATTTAAATCAGAAGTAAATGCAATCAATGTTAACTATATTAGTATTATTTAATACATAATCTTATTTAATTAATCATTTTGACACATTTTCATCAGAAACGAAATATGCATATATGTACTTATATATATTTATCACTCACTTGTAGTGACGTTAGGATACGGTTTTTGTAACACTCTGCTTTGACCTTCTTATAAAAATTGATGTGTTTTGAAATTGCAAGCAGATCATTTCTAATATAATAAAAAATTTGATTTAGTATACTTCTCTTTTCCACAAATAAAATAAAATAATATTCCAAAAATTTTCCTATTTCACAAAAGCATTATTTTCAACTTAAAACTAAATAACAACGTTTGTTTGGATTATAATTTTTAAGATATTTATTTAATCAATTCTCCACCAAAAAAAAAAAAAAATTCTCGCAGTGTCCAGGTATGTGTAAAATATTTCCTTCTAAACACAAATATATATTTCCCTGATTTACCTTGTATATGTTGTAGCCAGACGTGGGTGAAAAAATAAAGAATGTACAACATACTACTTTATTTTGATGTCTACTCTCGATACAAGCTTAATTATCATATATATATATATATATATATATATATATATATATATATATGTGTGTGTGTGTGTGTGTATTTATGTGTGTATTTATGTATGTATATATATATATATATATATATATATATATATTTAATTAAACAAGGTATTAATTACAATTTAATATTTAATATAATGAAATTTAACAGTACGAATTAATGAGTGCACTTTCAAAATTTTATTCAGAACCACAAAGGTTGAATGGGGTTTAAATAATAAGAATCATTATTTTTCTTTTTTTGTTTAAACTAAACAAAAAATAAATAACTAATTTTTTTAAAAATGATTTTGATAAATTCATTTGATTTTTCTGTTCTTATCAAATATTTGGTATCGTATTAATTTTCCTACTTTTTGATTTATAGTACTTAAAATCTCATCTCAAAGTAAAAAAATAAGAAGTATAAACTCCATTCACATACAGAAGTAATAGCTTTTCGACACAAGATCCATAAATATTGTTTTGGCCTAAATATATCGAAGAAACTAAAAATTTTATATCAGTTTGAATCATTTAATTGCTCTATCGGAATTACTTCTTAAGGTTATTAACTTCACTTTAATTACGACATCAATGATGTTTATTCAAATAGACTACAAGCCACTGTTATAGCAAATCAAAATAAAGTTTTCTGGATGTAAATTACCACTGAAAAAGCAATTGTTCGTAAGTCCTATCCTTCAAATAACATTTGTACCATTTTTCTCGAAACTTCTATACAAATGCTATTTTATTTGATATATTTTACCCTCTTAAGAGCAAGTTAAATATCCCAAGATACATACTAAGCACTTTTGTTGTTCTGCGAATTGAAAGCAACGTCTGAATGACTTAACAAACCTTTAGGCAAATAAAGTGAAAACGTCTCGGAAACGTCCTTATTCACTAACGAAGCACAAAAAAAACTATATAAATAAATAAAACTTAAACCCACTTTTGTTTAAACAACATCGCTCACTCAACCGAAACCACTTCCGGAAAGAAACTATTATTTTAAATGTATAAATCTTCTTTGTTTGAATTAACCTCAACAACACACAATGTGATTCTGATCGTCAGAGCACGCTGTAAGCCAATCAGAAAGCAGAGAAGCCGAAACCAAACAGAAGGCAGTCTGTTGTCTCTCCGAAAAGTCAAATATTGGTCAAAACCACCACCGGTGTTCCTAGTTTATAGATATCGGATTGGGTAAGATTCAGGGCTCCACCCCATCCCCTTCAGTATGTTTGCAATGAAAACACTAGGAGGTGGTTTTCCATCCGATTGGGGCACTTGAAACATTGGCCGCAAAAGATTTATCCCAGCGTAAAAGCTGAAAGAAGCAGAATGGGGGCTGCTCTCTCTGGAGATTAAATCTTTAGTTCTTGTTTGTGCTCATGCTGTAAGCAGTGAAATGAAAAATCGTTGCCTGTTCCGTTTTTCAAAATGATGACAATAATAAAAACGAAAAAACTGGACAATATTTCACTGCTGGTTTGAAAAGGAAGTTTTGAAATGTCCTCTGACTCAGCATTAATATTTTTAATTTTTTTGTTTTTGGTTGACAAAAGAAGTTTATTTTTTTAAAGCACGTGCTTTTTTTATTTTTATTTTTTACTAACTTGTTTCCTCGTTTTACAATTAAAAAATGCGTCAGCAATACAAGAGTACATTTTCAAATAAAAAAAAAGAAGAAAATGCTTAGACAAGCAACAAAAAAAAAAGAAAAACTTTCTTCTTTGATGTAAAATAAAAGGGGGTTATATAAAACAATAAAACGTTCCATCGTCAGGCATCTTCCAAAAGAAAAATATTGTTTGCAAAGTTAAAAAAAATTAAAATTCTTAATTTAGAAAAAAAATACTAAATTTAGAAATCGATCTATCTTAGTTGTTTTTTTCTTGGGTTAAAACAATGCTTTTAACTGTTTTTGTCGGTGAATGTAACTTCAAAGAACGTTATAAAGAAAGAAAAATAAAATCAGAAAAAAAATTTGTAAGAAATAAGAAAAAATAAATTTTTCAAGGAACATGTAAAAATGTAATGGATGTAGATAAAAAAATCAAGAGGTAAATCACTAAACAACAAATAAATAAATAAAATAAAATAAAAATAAATAAATAAAATACGTTTAAACAATTTCATGGAATAATAATAAAAAAGTAATAAATTCTAAAAGGTAGGCCATATAAGTAAATTATATTTTTGATGGATATAAAATGAAATATAATAGGAAATACTCAAATAATATCAAATGCTGATTTTTAAAATCATTGTGCAATTAAAATATTAAATTAATTGTTGTCTTAAATCATTTATCAACATTGAACTGTGATCAACTGGTTCCGAATTAAATTGCAAGAAAAGCATTAGAATTGATTAATCTATAAATTTTAGTTTTATGTGTCGTATATTTGAAATGACTTGAGATTTATTTTTCTTAACACTGATTAATATATTTTTTCGAAACAATCTGTTTACATTATTATTGTTATTTTATTCTTGAGAATTTAAAGCTTCAGATCTTCAATATACAATATCTTATCAAGAAGTAAAATATTTGATGTTTTATTTAAATTGTATCTCCAACACACACATAAATATGTATTGCCATTAATTAAATGCATATTATGCTTATGTAATTTTTAAAAAAAAACATAAAGAAGGGTTTGGATCATCTATACATATAAATAAAAATGAAGTGTCTGTTTGTAATTTGAAATTAACAGCTTTTTACTAAATGCATTTAAAAGTCTATAAGGTACTTACAAGAAAAAATCAATTTTAAAATTTTTTGTCTGTCTGTCTGTCTATCTATCTGTCTTTCTGTCTCTCTGTTTGTTGTGACTAATCTCTGAAACGGCTGGACCAATTTTGACGAAACTTTCACTGTCAGATAGCTAATGTTATAAGGAATAACTTAGGCTACTTTTATTTTAGAAAAAAAAATAGGATTCCGAGAAAATAAAATTAAAACCAATGAAATAGTGAGCAATATCCGATTCAAATAGGGATTATTTATTTCAATAGGACTATTTTTATTCAATAGGGATTATTTTTATTTAATAGGAATTATTTTATTTCGCAAGCCTTCTGTCTCAACAATTGCTAGCAGTTATATCAAACTTTTTTCTTTGATTAGGTTGCTGCCATTCACGACATCTCCCGTTCATGTCTTGATCCTAAAGATTTTAGTCCTCTCCCCATCGACAGTGTCAAAGGTCATGCGTCCCTTTCACCCCTTGCTCAACAAAAAGCAAAAAAAAATATATATATATATAGATTCACAAAGTGGAAGAAAAGTTTTCGTTAACTCTGCGAAGTGAATAAACACTTTTTGTTAAATTCCACGTGGACGAAGTCGCGGGTAACAGCTATTTAACATAAAATAAATGCATCAGAAAGTAATATTAACGTATTACACATCCAGATAAAAATTATTTACACTATTTTTAGTGTTTATTACACAAAATTTGTAACAATGTGTTACTTTTGCTGAGCAGGTAAGTGTTTTCAAAAATCGACCCACAAGAAAGTTACGGGGCGTCATAAATAATAATAACAATAATATAAAAATCAGCAATTATATGTAAAGACTTAAAATTTAGCAAACATGGTTTTTTCGTTCAACTGAGTTATGTAAAATGCTTTTTTTGTTTAATTTATACAATTGAAGTAAAATTAACTCATTAAAAACTTCTTTATCCTTCAGTCTGTATTTTTTAATTTTTAAGTTCACCCGTGCGAAGAACGAGTATACCAGCTAGTCGTAAAATAAATCAAAGGAAATATAGTTAGATTTAACAATCGCAAAAACTCAATTACTTATAAATAAGATATTTAGGTAATATACATTTTTTTAATAAAACGAGTAATTAACTTAATTATCGTGTTATGACATTTCATTTTATTAATATTTTAACACATTGAACTCAATAAAATGTCATAAAAGTAAAGCTTTTCTTCAGAGTAAAAGAATTGTGCTTGATAGTTTAGCAGATTCAAAATACTTCTGAAATATATTCATAGATACTGATTAGCCCTTGATTACCCCTTATTACTTTAAAATCGTGCACATTATTTCATTTAATTTATTAGTTACATCACACTCCAAAGCAGTATTACTCAATATGTGGCCTGCCGGCCTTTTCTGTGTGACCCAGTCATGGCTCATTGCTCTAAGAAATTAAATTATTTTAAAACAGTGTACTAAAAAATTAGCGGTGAATTATATCAATCAAACAATCAAATCTATCAATTGGCTTTTTTTTTTATAGAAGAATGTAAACAAGAGGCTTGGTCATGGAAATTGGACCTACCCCATAACTCAATAAAATATGCATAAAAAGTATATATTTTGTGTGTATGTGTTTGATAGAAAAGTTAATATAGTATTAATGTAAAAGCCGAAAAAAAATGAGTTTTAATATTTTGTTTTATTTTGCTTCATCCACTGTTGTTTTGGTCTTATAGTATTTTAGCCCCCCCCCCTCCGATTCTCCTCATGTTGTGGACCACGTGAAATACCTGTTATATGTATGTATCCCAGGGGGTTGGATGTGCCTGCTCTAAGGCTCGGACTGGTGTCCAACCTTGTAGTTCTGAATCTTGGTTGAGTAACGAGGACGAAACCTGAAGTGGCATTTCACTCTTCAAACTTCCACACCATGACAATGTGAAGATTATGTGATTTGATAGATTTAACATGCTAAGCCTATCGACATGGCGGTTCTTTTTCGTTAAAAATTGAAATCATTAAGCTAGTTATTTAATCATTAAAGAAAAAAAACATTAAAAAAACACTGGAATTTTCTTTATAAAACATTGTGATGTACATGGAATGTGCATTTACTCTTAAAATGTTCAGATAAAATTCCTACTATTTTAAGCCATCTGCAACTCTTTTTATCATTCCAATATTTAAACGTTACTAACAATTGTTAATTACTTAAAATTAAAATTAATTTGTACTCAAATTGAAATAACCCATGTCAGTATAAGATTAAGGAACTTTTTCTAAGTAAATCTATCGTCTATAACACATATTTTTACAAATAAATTAGCGCATAATTCAAGTAATTTCTATGTTTTATTCTTTATAAAAATAAAATAAAAATTATTTTTCATTTGAGAAAAAATACATATTTTTTCACTTAGATCAATGACGAATAGACTAAGGCCAGAGGCCAAGGTACGCCCATTAAGACTTATGTCCAACTTCCAAAAGATTTTAAAACAATAGTGTGTACATATGATCAATTTCAATGTTTGAAAAATTCATTGAAGAACTTTTTTAAACATTTTAAACATTATTTTATTTTTGGTTTGTAATATGCAAATAGTAATTGGGAGAATTCATTTGTGCAAAATGGTTTAACAATTTGGAAGACCAAAAAATAAATAAATAAATAATAATAATAAATAAAAATGAATAAGGGGAAATACCTTAGCAAATACGCCTCAAATTATTAAAAAGTTCTTAATTGCTTTTACCTGTAATTAAAAAAAAAATTGAAGTGCATGTTATTTTAATACATTATTTTAGCCATACATCTTTTTTTAAAAAAATAAAAATATGTTACAGCGTTATTTGTTTAATTTAAAAAACTTTAAAAAACGCCATATTATTAGATTTTATTTATTTTTTATACAAAGAATTATTGGCTATATTTCCGAATTTTCTTTTACTTGGGTTCATTTTTAAACAGTTCTACCATCCTCTAATCTTGATAATTATTAGCCTTTATGTTTAAGCATTTTGATTGTGTTTTGTCTGTATATTAAAATGGATTAAGACATATTTAAGCTCCTAGAAATTATATTTAAAGTTATTGACTAATAGATTTTCTGCATCAAGAATGAAAAAAAATATTCATTATTATTTAAAAAACGTTTTATTCCCTATCGTATTTTTTTTTTTAAATTTTAGCTTCATGTTTGAATCAGTTTGGAAATCTATAAGTTGTGTTTCAATGCTAAACATAGCAGCAATGGATATGTAACAAAATCTGTATAATCCACATTTATTCTAGCAAAATTCCATTTTATTGCTCGAAATATTTAATTTGACTGACACATTCTTTTCCTATCAAATTTCGTCACTTACACAGTTTAATCTTTATAAAACAAACGTGTGCATTCTGCAATATCGCAAATTGAACATTCTTTTTCGATGAATTTCTTTCAGCATAAAATCCGGTTTTGTTCTATAGACATGGCCCCTTAGCCTCAGGACATCGGATTGTCTGGTCTATGACAGTTCCTCGGCTACGCATTCCTTTATTACCATGGAAGAGATGTATGTGTTCCGAAAGTTTTGACATATTGACACGAGCTCTTGAGTGAAAAATCAGGAACATTCTATTATTCGTACATCGAGTGGGAAATTGCATTTCGCGTATTCCTAGGCGTCGGGTATTCATTTATATTGAATTATTTTTTTTCTGTATAAGCGAAGAAAAATTCACTGGCCGTATTTATTGGAACCTAAGCCGTCATCAGTTATAAGCTACACCCGAAATTTTCATTTTCTTTTTCTTTGTGAAAAAATAAACAAAATAGTTTAAAAAATGATTAATTAATATCTAATATTTTCGATTTAAAAAAAAGTTAAACGTGAACTAAAAAATATATATATATAACAAGTGAATAATTAATTTATTTTCAAATTCAAAGTCAGTGACGTAACAGCCCATGATAGCTAGTGCCTACTTTGCCCATCCCAGTATACGTACGTGGCCATTGGGCGCTGAGGTGCATGAGCAAATGTCCCGATCAGATGGTCAGTCTTAAGCAAAACCCCCAGTGTTCTATTCTCAATGTTTTATTAACCCACTGAAGGGATGAAAGGCTGATTCAACCTTGCTCAGCTCGGGAATAGAACCCGGACCTTTGGTGTGGAAGCGCGATACGCTACGACTCGACCACTGGGCTTATTAATTTATTTTACAAGAATTAAAAACTTTTAAATATATGTGTATGTTAACCTGTAATTGCTCTTAATCCTCAGTTTCAACTCAATCCCCAACACTCCCCCCCATTAATTCCAATTCACTAATGATTTTCAGTAGTATTAACATTGGGAAAGTAGTACGGCTTAGATTTGAATAAATATGGTACAAGTATTCCTGACTTTAAAGCTTAAAACACACAGTAAATGTACGAATAATAATCACTGTAAAAATACAAAAATAAGATAGTAAAACTTTTTTTGTTGTTAGAACCACATTAAAATAATACTTCCTAGTTATCATACACATAAATGTTTATTATTGTTGTAAAGCTATAAGCAGGGGAAAAAAAGAAAATAAATTATTTTAGATGTAATTTGCTCAATCTATGCTTATTAATGTTTCTTAAAATATGTAAGGTAATTAAATTAAAATTGCTTTTTACATAAATTGAGATATATTACATGCAGGAAAAAATTTAATATGTAGTTTTTTCCAGATAAAAGCTCTGCGTGAGTATCCGAGTAATTTGTTTTAAGTGATCTTTTTTAATATCTTAAGCGCACTAACCCTTTTTTTTTTAAATGTTTTCTGTCGTATTTAATTTTATATGTTATTTATTTGAGAAAAAGATTCACACAAAAATAGCTTTACGGGTTTAATTTTGAGATTTTATTTTTTTAAATTAAAACATTAAAAGTAATTTAAAGAAAAAAATTGCTGTTGTTAAATAATTTATGAAAAAAGTAAAAAATAAATAAATAAAGCATTTTTTAAGAAGTATCTTCACTTTTATGTGCTAATATTTATATATTTTAACTCGAGAATGTTTTTTATGAGTTATGTGTCGTAAAAATTACTAAAATTCTCAAACGAAGATTTTAGTTCTTAACTTAGAATTTTACTATACCTGGATTTTTAAAAATAATATCCAAGATTATCATTTTTTTATACATATCTTACAACTTAAATTTATTGAAATAATTTATTCTCTGGGTATTAATATAGAAGGAGTCACTCTCACTGCTTATACAGGTTTTATTGCTTTCATTTTATTTATTGTAGCTGCATTTTTAATATGCACCAAAATTCCTACAGTTAATTCGTCAAAAACGTGTCACATTTTATTATTTCAAAACATAACTAACCACTGATTGGAGGGGAAAAATATCCTGGGTATCAACTGCAAATAGTTTGATTAAAGTAATCCACAAAAATTAATATATATAATTCCTTTTCTTATAAAAAGATAGGAAAAAGGGTTTATTATTATTTAGTTGCATTTATGTTCTTTTTAAAATAGTTTCATTAGCATTTCAATTGCTCTTGATTAAACTGTACGGAAATGTTTTTCTAAAATAAATATGAATGAATAAAATTTCTAAAATATTTTTAAGCATTGAAGTGATATTAGTATCTTGTTCAAAAAAAGTAAATAAATAAATAAAATGATTACATGTTTCAAAAGTAATATTCGTAATGTAACCCTAAATACATTATCCTTATTTGAATAAATATCATATCAAATATTTACTATTATTAGGTGTATACATCTAATAATTAATAAATTAATAATTACTATTGTAATGTATAACATTAACAGTATAATATTAGTATTGTAATAATTAACCCGCGGTCATTTGCTCCTGTTTTTGCTACCGTCGTTACTCGCGGGGTGTATAGAACGCGACAGACTTTTAACACGTGTATTTAATTATGAAAATAAATTTAAGTCATTATGAAACATATTTATAAAGTACAAGGTGTTTTTTGTATTATATAAATAAAATTATTAAATTTATTGTATACAAATGCGACTAAGAATAATTTAAACTGAACATACACAATTTTCATTTTAAAACACATAATTTTACATTTTTTCATAAACCAGTAAAACGTATATACCAGTAATAAATATACTTTATAATTAATGAGATAATGTTAGTAGAAATTAGAAAAATAATATTTTAATCATTTTCCAAACATTCAGAGCAGATTGTATACATATGCTCAACTTCTCCCTTGAGTTCTCAGGCCCCCAGATAAATTTTGAAGGTCATTACATTCCAATCGTTCGAGAAAGAGAGATTGCATCAGGTCTGAAGGTTCAATGACCTAAAATGTGTAGCTACAGAAAAAATCGTGGTTCTGCGCATTCTTTTTAGAATTCTAAGAGGATTTTTTTGTTGCTGGGGTGAACAGAACACCCCGCGCGAGTGATCGCGGGTTATTATTAATATATTAATACATTACTTTTTATCCAATGCATAAATTTAGCAACAATAATATTGATTTATGTATAAATCATGCAAAAAATTCTAATAAGCATCAGCAATTATTTTAACGTTTCCTTTTAATTAAGGATATTGTAAGTCTCAAATATATGCATTATTTTTTGTCACAGATTTTTTATAAAGGAATGCTTAAACAAATTTAAATCTTTTATTTCTATCGAGGTAGCCTGTGTGATTATCCTCATTTTGTTAAGACGTCTTACGTTTATCTTTTTTCTTTAATCTTTCATTTCAAGTTTTTATGGGTACATCTGTAACTCTGGATTCCAAAAATACGGCATAATTGATATTTAATAAAAGTGGGAATTACAGTTAAAATTTCTGAATTTATTCATAAAAAAAACCCCTCAATATCTTTTGTACATAACAAGGGTTCAAAAAATAGTATGGGAGAGCATTATATATATATAGCATCACATTTACAGTTCTATAAATATTTATGGACAGTGTGAGAGAAAATAATTAAAAAATATTTGAGTAGAAACAAAACAATAGTTTCGAGTAGAAACAGAAGGAGAAAGAAAGTGTTTGTTGAAAAGCTAGTTGAACCAAGTCTGTAACTGCATTCTTAAACTTTGAACAAACGGCAAATTTTATTTTTAGCATTTAAAATATTTTTTTTTATATTGCGATCTGCTTTCGATGTTTAAACTTACGTTTTATCTCCCTTTTCAGAGATACGAAAAAAAAAAATGTTAAATCATGTTCTGATCAATTAATTAAGAATTTTCAAATTGAGTTTACATTTTGTGATTTTTCTGTATACCTTCTCTATCTCTCTCCTTTTTTTTTTTGTTAAATATATTTTGCGATGCCAAATTTGTTCTATTTTTAATTTCTCGTAAGTTATGCTTTATGAGTTTAATTACAGTGCTTCATATAAATTATGCTTCATGTTTAATTTAAAATAAGAGAAGCCACATATAATATTTTTAAAAAATTTATAAAGAACAAATAATGTGTGTGGAAGATTTATTTAAATCGGATGAATATCTGCCGATATAATGTACCGTAAAATCCGATGTATAACACGCACCTATACTTTCAAAATGCATTCTTTAATTTTGATGTATATTCGCCGTATAACGCGATCCCCTTTTTTACGAAGAAACCTGAAATGTACGTATGGGGCTCTGTTATGTTTCAAATAATTTATTCGAGGTATTATCTCAAGCTTATGAAATATATATATACTTTAGACTTACAACTCTTTAAGTTTATTAAGTAAGTCATTTCTTTAAAATAAACAGCATTTCGATACATATAAAAGTCTAATATTCGCGTTATGCTCATCTCTATTTTTATTTTTAAAGCAATCATTTTCATACCTGGCGAATAATTCGCACTCGTAAATTTGTGGTTACTAAAATCACTAGTGTTATAAAAATGCGCGTTATGCGCCGAATTTTATGGTATGTATATGGAATAAAAACAGGGGTAAAAAAAAAGGTCAGCCATATAATGCTTTAGAGACGATAAAAGAAGAACCAATACATATGACGGTTTACTTATCTTTTCTAGATTTATTCGCATACAATTTATTGGCGCTTTTGTAATATCACTGAATTTTTTCTAGTTTAATTTCCTATCTGGATCAGAAGCGACTTATCATCAGATCCTAAACATTCATGAGATGAGTTTTGATCATGGATATGTTTGTACACTGAAGAGCCCCCCCAAAAAAAAAAAAACTGGTACAGGCATGCGTATGCAAATAAAGATATATGGAACCAATCAGAGTACGACCCCGCGGTCGGCAAAGATTATATAAGACGAGTGTCTGACACAGTTGTTTGATAGGTTACTGCTGCTGCAATGGAAGGTTATCAAGATTTAAGCGACTTTGAACGTGGTGTTATAGGCGGCGTATGAGAAATGGGACATAGCATCTCCCAGGATAGCGACGAAACTTGGATTTTCACGTACGGCCGTTTCCCGGGTATACCGGGAATACACCAACAAGTGTCACGGTGGAAACCATTCAACGAAATATCATAGATATGGGATTTGGGGGCCAAAAGCCCACTCGTGTATCCTCGTTGACTGCACGACACAAGCTTTACGCCTCACCTGGGCCCACCAACACCGACATTGGACTGTTGATGACTGAAAACATGTTACCTGTTCTGACGAGTCTCGTTTCAAATTGAATCGAGCTGATGGACGTGTACAGGTATGGAGACAACCTAATGAATCCATGGACCCTGCATGTCAACAGGAGTCTGTTTAAGCTGGTGGAGGCTCTATGATTCTATGGGGCGTAGGCAGTGGGCGTGATATGGGACCCTGATATGTCTAGATACAACTTTGATAGGTGGCACGTAGGTAAGCATTCTGTCTGATCAACTGCACCCATTCATGTCCATTGTGCATTCCAATGCGACACCTCACTCGTCTAGAATTGCTACAGAGTGGATGTAGGAGCACTCTTCTGAATTCAGACACTTCAGCTGGCTACCAAAATCCTCTGACAAGAACATTATTGAATATATCTGCAATGCCTTGCACCGTGCTAGTCAAAAGAGATCCCCAACCTTTCTCACTTTTACTTATTTATGGACAGCTTTGCAGGTTTCATGGTATCAGTTACTTCTAGCACTACTTCGGACATTAATTAAATCCATGCCACGTCGTATTGCGGTACTTTTGTGGACTCTTGGGGGGCCTACATGATATTAGGCAGGTATACCAGTTTTTTTGGCGCTTCAGTGTATAATTAACAAGTATTACCAGAAAAAGATATATCCATTTGCTAGATCAAAAGTTGTTATGTTGAAATTTTGGTCACAATTATAGATCATGTAGCAACATTTCCTCTTTTAGTAGTTTTATTTAATGAGATCCGACACATGTGTGAATTTTCAAAAAATTATCGATTTTCACTTTTTTTATTTTTTAAAAAAGTTCGAACATTTCTATTTAAATGATATAAGATATGAGAAAAATTGTAAGTATTTTTATTTATTTTCTTAATGAAGCCTACTCCTTGACGCGCATCAAACGAGCTTTACTGGAACCACCTGTGTTTCCTCTTGAATAAGTTTCTGATGAGCGGGAATCCGTATGATATTGAAGTGGAAAAATTAGAAAGTATTGGGCTTGCCAAAAACTTATTTGGGTACACGTCTTCTGGATCTCAAAAGCGAAACAGAGGAGGCGGGAAGTGATGGAAACAGCTTAAGTGGTCGTAATCGACGTTTTAATATAAAAAAATTCAAATATATTATAGTATGGCTATTAGAAAAACAATATCAATGATCTACGCAGCATGGAAAATGCTGTTTGGGCTATTTATTTTCATCTTCTGTCTTCATAGAGAGACCTAATCATGGACTGTGTCCAGCGCATATAAATGGCTGGTGCAAATTGAAAAGACAGAAGCTGAAAGTAACGAATGGCACTATGATTTTAAACACATACACACGTGCTACATACAATAATGGATTAAATGAAGCCAATTTTTAGAGATCTAGGTGATCCTATTTTATTAAGAAAATGTTTACAGGGAAAGGTGCATAACCCAAAGGATTTAATAGCACCATATGGTCAGTGATTCCAAGATCTACATTTGTAGAATGAAAAACTCTAAAATTAGGGGTAAATATGGCTATTGTACAGTTCAATATGAATCATGTTGCAAAATTAATATTTTCAAAGCATTGTAATGATTTAAAACACAGTTAAACCAAGTTATAACTGTGTGTCATTCTACAAGAAAAACTAGATACACGTAGGATTCTTGTTCAACGAAAGCATCTTGTGACCCCAAAAAAGGCAAAATTGTTAAAAATAACGAAAAAAAAAGAAAATTAGAAGAGTCTTTTGTGTCAGCAAAGAGTAAAAAAAAATGCTTCATATGCCTCTGAAAAGTACGAAGAAAATTAAATGCCCCCAAAATAACAAATTTTTACTTTAAAGCCTGTTTTCTCAAAATGTAATTCTTTTCACTTTATGTATATTCTTTTTAAATACTACTTATCATATGATCCTCAAATTTTCAGTCAGTAGACTTTTTACATATTTACACAGTTCAACGGAGGGAATTAGATATATCTAACAAACATTTTTACATATGAATTTTTAAACTAGATTTTAGTGAAGAAAATTGGACAATTTTGAAAAAAAATTGTAACTAATTTAATTTTTAGCAAATAGACAAAACCCTCCATTAAAGTCTTATTGATAGTATACATTATCTGCTGTTAAACTTTTATCCTCAAGAAGTAGATAGTTTATGAGAAAAATGTACATAAACTTACGCAATTTAGCATAGACTCCTATGGACGTGCTGGACCCCTTAAGAGTCTCTAGGATAACAACAACCAAACATCTGTAGTTATCCAAACATCTGTCAATTGAGTCATATCTACAGATACTTGGACTTCATAGATGATTATAGTCACATCATTATCCACCATTTCTCTAAAGTTTTTAAATTTGTATCTATAAGTTATCAAAGATCACTTTGAAATGGCGCTTAATGCTAAAAACAATTTCAGTTCAAACAAGTATATTTCTTATTCACTAAACCATCGATTCTCAAACTGTGAAGTCTGCCACCCTACAAAGGTATGATAGCTTTTCATGGGGGGCGCGAGCATATCGAAAAGTTGAAAATAAAACATTTAAAAAACTATTCATTTACTGAAAGAAAAAAAAAAAAAAAAAATGCATTCGGGCGTAATAAAAAATAAAATGCAAGTTGCATGTTTATTGCAATATGTTCCAATTTAGAAATTAGAAAGGTAAAAGTAGCACAATTTTTACCTTATTAATTAAAAGTAATTAACTTTTAATATCAATTGCTTAAAAGTAAAATATACAAAATTTAATAATCTTGAAAATTTGTACGGTTTCTAATTACCTTTAGCATTTTTGTATCTTTAGCATCTGAGAACATATTATTATTGAATTCAATACTTTTCCATTGTAAGGGGTGGGGACATAAACACGCACACACTATGCTTGAAATTTGGGTCGCAGATATTGAAACTTTGAGAAACACTGCACTAAATTATGCAGCTTTGTACACATATTTTTGAGTGCACACCAGTAAGGGAAAAAGTAAGAACTATAAGACTTCAAATCTCCTTCTCTGACAACTATTTGATGATATTTGCTTTTTCTGGTGTCCTGGTAACTCAACAAATGTTTTTCCTTTTTAATCCTATACACGTCTCTAATCTTTTGTTTATAAGTTAATGAACTACCCAATATAATGTAGAACGATAAAAAAGTCATTAAATGCACACTCAACAACATTTAAAAAATACAGCTTGAAACCTGGAACTTCTTAAGACTTATTGAGGCGTTGGGCCCTTACACACAAATGTAGGTCCTTACTATGAAGCATAAAAGTAGACAGTATATAGCATACACTGTCAAGTACTCGTGCAAAAAATAACCAGAAGGAAATAAATGTATATGACTTACAATTCCACAAACCGACTCGACCGACTGCCGCCTTTTAATTAAATGAGTAATGATGGTGTGGGGTGGAGGGTCAATACCTAAACACGGACGATGGTCATCATCTGTAGTCTGTCGACAAATTGTCTAAAATTCTTAGTATTTTGGAGAATACAATTGGAAATAACATTTGACCGTTGAATTTATTCAATTCAGGATCTTATTAAGGCTGAGTCGAGAACGAGACAAGGCCCCACCATGGTCGAGGCCCTGGGCTCGGGATCAGTTTGCACTTTACTTAAGACGTCGGTGCTTAAAATATCAGAGCATATTTTCCAGTGATCCTAAGCCATGGGTACGTCATGGTAACAAATAGGGCAGGGGTTAGAATCTGCCATCCCCTTTCTAAACAGGTAATACTAAAAACCCGTGACCAGTAACAAGTCTAAAACAGGTAACGCCAACAGCTCTAGGTAAGGGACATGAAATTCCTGTTGATGTCTTCAGAAAAGAGCTCAATTTTTTCGTCTCTATGTACGGGCTTCAGCGTTTGAATATACTGGAAAACTAGAGGAGGGTCTAGCTGGCGTCATTTGGGATCCACTCTTGGTCATCAAACAAGTTTCAAGGAAGAAATAAAGTTATGTGAAAAGAGCATTGATGGCTATAATCTAACTTTCTATCTGCCTTATATTTGAATGCTACTTCTTTGATCAAGTGTTCTTCCATGCCTTAAACACAAGGGTAAAGGTGTGTCTCGAGTTATCATTCGGTTTCAGTACTCTGTTGTCTTTAGGGGAGCACACCCTAGGAGGGTGATAACTCTACGTGGGGGGTGGGAGCATATTGAAAATAAAAAAAAATATATTATTTGAGAAAATTATTAATTTCTGGAAAGTAAACACAAAAATACATTCTGATATAAAAAATACACGTTTACTCAGATATAATACACTTATAAACGTATCAGTACTGCACGATGCATTTTGTAATAAATTTAGCAATATTGTAATTTAGCAAAGTACACTAAGAACAGTTTTAATAATTTTCCATGAACCCATGGGCTTGTCATGTATAACTTTCTTTTACGAAAATAACCTCTTTTCTTGATAATTTATACGGTTTAAAATTTATGCCCTTAACTACCAATTAAAGGTAAGCAATTCGCTCCCCAATGTCACCGTTTTCCATGTACGCTCGCACGTGTGACGTATTGGAGGGGGGAGCGGGCATGAAAAGGAATATATAAGTAAAACCTCCTTTGAAATAAGTAAATCCTTTGAAAACACTTTCAAGGTCATTTTAGAACATTTCAAGGCCTTGGAATAATTTCATGAACAGCAGTGAACAAAGAAGATCGCATTTTGAAAAGACGTATATATACGTCTGTAACTATTATCGCTTTATCTGAGAGACGTTTTTATACGCCTTTGGTTCTTAAGAGGTTAGAGTCATATTGTAGCTTTAGCGCCAAAGTATAGTATTGGATTCAATACATTGTTATTGTATTGAGGGGGGACGATGAAAATTATGATTGAATAATGGGTCACAAACATTGAAAGTTTAAGAAGCACTGCTTTAGTCAAATACATATTTCTATTTTATATTGTAAAAGGGGCTTGTAAAGTGTCATAACCTACATGGAAGCTTTCTAGTTAAAGCCAATAAATTGGATCAAATTCAAAAAAACAAGTATGCCACATAATTTTTGTACTTTACTTAACATCCAGATGTATAATGTTTACCGTCAGGTATATTCTTGCTTTTCAGAACTAAAGCTGGTCCATTTTCATGAATCTAAATTAAGTTTTAGCTAGATAAGTTATTTTCATATAGCGATCTATTATGCACACACGACTACCCCGCTCATTCTCGACTTCATTTCTAAATATATTCCTTTATACAACTCCATAATATTGAAATCATTATTATTCTTCAACAGTTTAACATAGTAATTATGCAAATTTATGAAATTTTCAACATATACCTCGTAAATTAAAATTTGGTACCGCTTGAATTTAATTCTTTTAATCAATACCGTACTTGAATTAACAAGAAGAGGGAAATTATTGTTAAAGAGAAAATAATGATGTCAGTAGAAAAAAAATCAATTAATGTTTATTATTTTGGACTCAAAAAAAAAAAAAAAAAAAACTCAAAACATTATTTTTATTGAAAGTATGTATACCACTGCCAATGAAAGTACACTAAAGAATTTCGCAATGACTTATTGGTTTTCAATACTTGTTTCCTGAATGTTTGTGCTACAAATTGTTCCTAGACATTGATTTTTGAGACATGTTTGTTCTACACAAAGACACATGTGTTGTGCATTTATCATAAAATAAGTCTAAGATTTAAATTTATTTTTTGTATAAAATACTCTTCCTGAATACAAATGAAATGATCAATAGGGTAATGCAGAACAAAAGAAAAATATGAAATTGAAATTTAATATGCCTTCATATTGTATATCTATTGTTTGTGTTTGAAATCGAATTCTCTCTAAATCCATTTTAGTTAAAATTGAATTTTGGATTATTATAAAATCTTTTTCAACATTTAATAAGCAATGTATTGAAAATCAATTGTAAATATATATTTTCAAATCGAAACTTATGCATCCGATTAAAAACAATTGTTCCAAATTCAGTTATTGTAAGTATTTACATGATCGGAATTCAAGACATCAAGTGTTTGTGATTGTGCTTATAAATACACTTGCTTTTTTTTAAAATATATTCTTTGGAGTAAACCAATTTGAAAAATAAAAAAATATTATAAAATGTACAACATGCCCTCTTCTTTCTATTTGGACATTTTCAAAAAAAATATTTGTGCTTCAATATCTTTAAAATTAAATCAAATACAAAGAAGACAATTGAAATATTCTATCAATTTAGTGATTGCAAGATATACTGTACTTTTTATTATACATTTATCCTTGTTTTTATACAAATAAAATATGCAAATTATATTGATGTTTTAGAATTTTGTAAGCATTTTGAATGCTGAAGAACTTTAAATAAAATCACAGATTAAATTTCGACTTCATATGAAATGAAACAAGTAACAATATATATTCTAGAGAGGAGGTTGAAAGTGTATTATAAAATGAGAATAAAATATCCGAATAAGCGTCAATGTTTTTCAATTCGGAGCAAACTATTTTATTTAATCCGCATTTAGTAGTTTTATTAAAGTATTTAAATGCGTAAAATATAAAATTTCTTTTTATTTATATACTGTAAATTCAAGACTAAAACGTGGATCTTTTCTTTGAAGCTGCATTTTTTAAGCTTTAGATATTTTTGCCGTAAAACACCCATCCTCTTTTTTTACTAAAACCCTGAAATGTACGCATGCAATGCAATTTTCATATGTTTTTAACTATTCGAGGTATTAGAGCAGACTGTTGAAAAATAGTATACTTCTAAAACTACAATTCTTTAAGTTAATCAAACACGACGTTTATTTTTAAGTAAACTGTATATCGATATATGTAGAATTCTAATATTTTATGTCCTTCCCTTAAAAAAAATTAAATGAACATTTTTAGACACGGTATATTATGCGCACTTGTAAATTTTGATTATATATATATATTTGTTAAAAGTGCATATTATACGCAAGAGACAGGCTTTACGGGTGCTACTAAGTTTTCTCGTTCCATTTATATAAACTAGTATTAACTTTCTGAATTATTTGCATTAGTGTACATGAATGTATACATTTGTATAAATTACATGACACATGTAATTTATACAACCTTAATTTTAGTGTAAAGTAACTTATGAGTAACGTTACACGTTTACTAAGTTAATTAGCACTCAGCGCACACTCTATAGTTTGAAATGAAAAATCGTGTTTGTACATAAAAGTGTTAAATGATATAAAAATTTACAAATGACGTAGCTTTTCTTCACAGACAAATAATATTACGCTCCTATATAAACATACGCTGAATCAAAAGTGAAGAAGAAAAATAAGTATTACTCCCTTATACAAGAATATATATATTTTCCAAGCATTCTACTACTAACAAAACATGGAAATTAACACCACTTTCCTGCAAACAGTGCTTAGCAAATTACCTTAACAATAATTAAGATTTTCACTAAGAGTTATAGTAAGAATGAAATGATTCTGTTAATGTGTAAATAGTTGTGCCTTAAGACAAACAAGACCTTGAACACCACATGTGTTCTGCAAGGCCCTCTAAGAGTAAAAGAGCCTTTTGAGACATGTTTCTCGCGAGTGAAGGTATTTCTATAAAAGAGGCCCATCGCTCCCTTTTAAAGTATCCGTTAATCTATTTCGTTGGCACGGCTTTAACAAAGCCATTACTCAAGAGCTTTGCGTGGAAAACATGAGCAGCGATTAGCAAGACGAAATGCGGGTTCTTATTAGTTAAGGCTATAAATCGGTCGAGAAACTTAAACACGTAGTCTCAGCATTACCACGCTAAAGAAAGTATTTGCAAACAATGTATTCTTGTTAAAACGTATTTACAGAAAGAGGGGGAATAAATTTCTAAAGAATTTAGGACAATTTAGATAAATGCCCTTTTGTTTCAGTGAATGTAAAGAAACAGAAATGCAATTTTCTTTAATATGTGTTAAGAGGACGTGGCCAGAATTAGGTTTTGAAAGTAATATCAACTATGTAATTTATTGAACTGGCTTGTTTTAAGGCGAGCGTAATAAATAACAATAAATGCCCAATCTGAGTAGATAAAGAAATACCTGTGAAAAACTAATTTATTTAAGTGAATAGAAACGCAGAAATAGGATTGAACTTTAACACAAAGATACTTTTTAGATAATTTTTGATTATTTTGTTAGAAAAACTTTTTTTATAAGAATTCTGGCCTATTTCTGAAAAGTTTTGAGTGGTCTTTTTAATGATTTCCACTTATATATAATGAAATAACAGCGTCATTTGTTCATTACTCTTTATACAAAAAATTAATACATTTTAATTTAAACTTTGAGGTAACTGAACTAAAACTCATTGATAAACATTTATTTTTTCCATTTTCGTAAATCTAAATACTAGTTACCATTGCAGTAATTTAATCAATTCAAAAGTAATGAGCAATAGTTCATTATTACAACAAAAAATTTATGTTATTGAAAATATTTCATTACTATAAACGCGTTTCAACATAAGTCAAGTAGAATATTTAATTAGTCAATCAAAATGTGTACTTATATTTGAAAGCGTTTTGTCTAATTATGCTCTATACTCTATATATATTTTCCCTTTTCCCCCTATAACTCATTTTAAAATATAAAAATGAATTCTTGATTATTGCCATGCACTCCAAAATTGTTGATATATTCACAGAATTCATCAGTTTTGCAAATTTTTGAAGAAATCAATATTTCATTGCTCAGGAAATAATTGACACTTTGAAAAGCTAAAGCATTAAGCTAAAAGCATTTTCAAAGAATTATTGAAAACGCAATAAACTATAATAATTAGTCTAATATTTTCACGACGTTACATTTTTTTCTACTTATTAAATATCTAAATGAAGGTCATATCATAAATAATGAAATTTTCGAAATATTTAGTGTTCCCTTCACTATTTTGCCCTTAAAACCTATTTCAGAAAGCATTGTTTAATACTTGCTATCATTTACGAAAAATTGAGTCAAATAATGATTGCTCTTAACTTAACTTATTTTAGAATTATTTTATTATTAATATAGGTGATTCTGAAGTCAGGAAAAGAAGTTTAAAAGTGGTACAACTCACTCAAATATTTTTTTACACATGTAATACGTAGAAGTATGAGCAAATGTATCCTAAAATATTGCTTATTGACATCGATTCCAAAAAAGTGCTTTATTTATTTAATGAATGCAATAAATGTTCATAATTCCTGCCATCACCAGAACTTGTCAACATTAATAGAGTGATAAGTGAACAGCTTCAAAATGCCAAGTATTTCTTGAATACGAGGAGCCCTAATAAATAGTTAAGTGTCCAGTTTCCCAATAATTCGATTGAGGTCCCATAAATGATGTCCTGTCAATTGACCTTGTGAGAAATAATCATGGGTCGATATATCTGACGATTCAGACTAGCCGTCGGTGGTTTCCCTCGCTCATTCCATTGCTCTGCAAAAGTAGCCTCCAGGTATATAAGTTAAACATTCGATCATGCCTGCCTTTTCAGCATTTACAAAGTCCCTCCAAATAGCTGTAAATACTGGCGCAAATGGCATTTCCTTGCATATGCATAAAGTTACGGTGAGAGGGATCAGATATGTCAGCTACTTTCCTTTATCACTAGCATTGCTAGCTAACCAAGCCAATGCAGTTGAAGGGCTTGTAACTACTGCTAGTGATCATGTTTTTGAACATTTCTTGTACAGAACTTTGCGACGATGCTGTGAGAATTGAATTTTTCTGCCTTTCTTTTTGTGTGTGTGCATATATCTGTACGTGCCATTTCCACCTAGTGATAGTAATAATTGTTTTAGTTAGTTGCACGTCCTTTAGTGTTTATAGAAAAAGACATAGAAAAATATTCTCATAGACATAGAAAAATATTCTCTCTCTTTACTTATATATACAGCATGCCTAACGAAGTCCCTTGCCAACCATTTAACTTTAAAAGCGCCCTGCTATAATCATAAAGCACTGTCTAGTTATAGTGAAGTAGCCATGCGCTACTAAATAAAAACACTTACAGCGCCACCTGGTGGAAAATTATAGAGTTAGTATTCCTATCTCCAAAACGAAATGAGATGGGGAATTTCCTACACTTTGGCGAGAGAAAAACAATTGGAGAAATTTAAAAAAAATAGTTAAATACGTTAAAACTTATTTGATATTTGAAATTTTCTTATTGTTTATATGCTGTGTTAAAACATCCCACCATCAGCTACAATGTCACTTTCATTCTTCAATGCTTACTTTCAAATGTCACAATGCACACGTTGAAGCATAGATCATGAGTCATTGATTAAAACACCCATAATGCTTCTTTACGGTCCTGCAATGTATGTGGATGTATCGAATTCTCCTGCAGATTCAAGTATCCCCACTGGAAGCAATCGTGTGGAGTCAGATCAGGTGAACGTGCAGGCAAATTTTCGACACTATGCCCAATTATTTGGCTCCCCGACTCCTTGACGTAGTACTGCTTCACTGGAGATGTTTTGTGGGCAGGCATTTTGTCATGTGGGCCAATATATATATATATACAGTGCTGGCCAAATTGTAGACACTTTTGAAGAGAAGTGTTATGTTTTTTTAAGTTTGTATGCTCATAGAAAATGTTACGTTCGACAAGATGCAAAGTCTGTTGTATCATTTTAAAGAAAAATTTAATACTGAATTTTAAAAAAAAAATCAAATATTTGCAACGCAAAAAAGTTATGCTCTAATAACTATCGATATATATTTGATACTGATGATATCAGTGGGTTTTCAGTACTTAATGGGGTATCCTTTATTTTTTCTTTTTTATTGAAGCTTCACTTCTTTGTTTCATTGAGCCGAAAATAGGTTTAAGTTCTTCCTTCGTTATTACATGATGCCAGGAAACAACTGTATCCTCAGTTAGTTCCTTTTTTATTTCATGGGTTTTCAAACGGTGCCACAAGTTTTGGACAGGATTGAGGTCAGGACTGTATCCTGAGCAGGAGAACAAAGCAGTGATTTTAGAATAATACCAGTCTTTCGATAACTGTACTGTGTGCGAAAGAGCAGAATCTTGCTGAAAAATAAATGAAGCATTGTTGGTAAATTGATCCCTGATGGAAGGTAGAAGATTTGGTTCTAGAATGGTGAAAATATATTTTCTGACATTCAGTGTGCCATCGATGATGTGAAGGTGATCGATACCATCTGCTGATCTGCAGGACAAATTATAAAACTATGTGCGTACTTCACAGTTTCCTGTATGCAGTTTGGATGTAGCAGTTCTTCTATTCTACATCTCCCGTATTTTCATCCGTCACAACCGAATGACGATATTTTAGTTTCATCCCTAAATATAACTGGGGATCACCAATAATTTGTCAATCAATGTGTTACTTTGACAACTCTAGTCTTCATTAGCACTGCTGTAAATTGTTATAAGGCTTTTCGTGGAATATTCAACCTCTTAGTCCAAAACCTGTTAATTGTCTCCTGATTTTTTTTAAACTGACAGATACACCAGCATCATTCAGATAACTTCTGATGACCTTTCATGACTTTTTTTACCCTGGAGACAAATTATTTTTGTTCTTCTGTCAGCAACACATTTGATACATTTTTTCAGCTATTTCATGGTTTTTATTAAATTTGTCTCCTGACATCTTAAACAAAATTTTCAGTCCCCAGTTGTAATCTCCAGTCACTGAATCATCCACCTGTCTTTCAATTTTAACATACTCTTTTATTTGATGTCTTTGCTTCTTAACTAAATATCATTATTGTCCTGACCAGGAAACAGTCCTGACCTCAATCCTATCGAAAAATTGCGACACCATTTGAAAGCTCTTGTCCGAATGTAGTACCCATGAAATAAAAAGGAACTACTTGATGATATAATTGCTTCCTTACATCATGTAATAACGGAGGAAGAACTTAAAATCCTTTTCAGCTCAAAGAAACATCGAACGGAAGCAATAATAAAAAAATCTTGATTACCAGCACTTGATTGATTATGAACACTATACACCAGTGCTTCTCAAACTTTCAATACTGGCGCCCCCCTTTTCAATCACAATTTATATCGCGCCCCCCCTCCCTTATACATAATAATTTACTGAATGCAATAATAATGCACTTTTACGATAAAGCAACAATATTTATTATAAACCGTACAAATTCATGACATAAGTATTAAATTTTGTATATGTTACTTTTAAGCAAAAAAAAGTTAAGTAATAGTATAATTACTAAGTTATTTTTCCTTTCTCTGATTTTTGAATTGGAACATATTACAAAATGTGGTGGTTGCTTAGAAGACAAAATATAGATATCAGCTAAATATAGAAAATGAACTCAGAGGGTCATTTTCTTATCTTAAAACTCCTTTCAAAAACTTTGCTCTGTAAGACAAGCCCATGGAAGTAGCTAATAATTATTAAACTTGTTCTTAATTTAGTATTAATTAATTAGTCATAAAATACTCTGTGCACCACTCATACATTAAAAGCAGTGTTTCTCAAACTTTCAATACTGGCGACCCAATTTTCAATCATAATTTTTGTCTCGCTCCCCTTCCTGTACAACAATAATGTATTTACTGCAAAAAATGCACTTTGAGAGAGAGACGCTAAAGTTACAATACGATCTTAATTATAAACCGTACAAATTAATACGATAAGTACATTAAATTTTGTGTATATGTAACTTTTAAGTAATATATATATTTTAAGAAAATTACTTAAAATGTGTGTATATTACTTAGAATTATGTTCTTTTTCTTTCTCTAATTTTTAAATTGGAACAGATCGCAAAATGATGTATTTAATTAAAGATTTATTTCCTTCAGCATTCATTTCTCAAAGTACAAATGTTATTAGAAAAATAGTCTAATCAATGTCGCTCTCTATCATATCCATCACATCTGGCATTATAGGGTACGTTTGCGTGAGTCTGGGCAACCTATCGGACGTCCGCGCAAAACATGTAAAAATGCTTTTCCTCGTACAATTCCAGTCAGTTTTGGTCGACTCGATACTCCTATAGCTAACAAATCTAGCTTGAATGTACATTTTTTTTAATTTCCACGTTAATTGTAATTCATGGTAATTAAGTATTTACGGCAGTAGATTAAAACAATATCATACATACATTTTTAAGTCGTAAGCAAACATTCGACCATAATAAAGAATCAACAAGTACACAGACGAACGAGCATGGTTCCGAAAATTAAATCAAGGCGATCTTCTCAAAAATACTTAAATTTTGGATTTACCACTACTGAAGTAAATGATGTGGAAAAAAAGCCCCAGCTCGATATGTGTTAAAACTTACAAATCTGTAGAACAACATGTGAAAGTTGTTTTTAAAACATGTAAAATCATTTAGCTATGTTGGCAAAGAATTTTAAAAAGTATTTTCTGAATGAGGACAGCTTGGTAGCAAGTTACGAGTGGATTAGGGATCTATTTCAAGATACTCCAGAAGGGCTCTCAACTTCCAAAGAAGAAATCTTCATAGATTTCACATCCAGTGAAAAATTAAAAAGCAATTTTGTAATAAATCGCTCTTTGAATTTGGGGTAGAGGTGAATGAGGAATTATCTGTACTGAAAACAAAAGCACTTCGTATACTATTACCATTTTCAACATCCTACCTTTTTCAAACCGGATTTTCTGCAGTGGATGCCTTGAAGACAAAATATAGATCTCAGCTAAATATAGAAAAATAACTCTTTAAGTGTCAATTTCTGATATTAAACCTTTCTTTGAAAAACTTTCCTCTACAAGAAAAGCCCGTGGAAGTCCCTAATAATTATTAAACTTGTTCTTAATTTAGTAATAAGATTGATTGATTAAATATTAACGTTGCACTGTTCAGCTGCACGAGGGCTTTTGACGACGGACCACGTAATTTTGAACCATGGTCAAGTAACGTGGATGACACCTGAGCTGGCACCCCTCTCTCCTAACTACCACACCACACCAACGGGAAAACGTTTCAACTCTCAACAGATTTAACGTGCATCGCTGCCCTACACGGCGGGTCTTTAGTGGTACTGGGCTCGAACTCGTGACAAGGCAAGCCACGATCCGATACCTATACCACTCGGCTACCGCGGCCAAATTCAGTAATAAGAAATTATTTATGAAATACCTTCTTCTGTACTGATACATCAAACGTATACTGGCTGAAACACCGACTCTTCTCACGAGTTCATTTTTTAAAAAAATAAAACATTATTCTTGATATAATAGCTGAACTGTAAGGAGAGTAAAACAGTGTGCACGACATTGTATACAAAAATGTAAAATGATTTTTTTTAGATAAATGCTATAATTGTAAATAACTGTTTAAAAGAACTGTAATTGTAAACCTCACACAATAAGCATTTAGAATTAATGTTAAATTATGAAAAAGAATATAAAATTCCGATGAAGAATAATTGTGTTACTTTTTAACATTTAAAGCGAGAAGACTTCAAAATGTTTTAACCCGGGAGCAGGCGCGTACTCGATACTAACATTAATGGTAGTGCGGGGGACTCAGTCACCCCAATCATTTGTTTAGAATTATTTTTACTGTACACGATACAAATCGGAATTCTAGTGAATATTTTAATTTATAGAAAGTATACTTACCTTCTTTCAAGGACTATTCAATTCTTTGATGATTTGAGAAAAAATCCAATAAAAGTGAACTAAAATGATTCAAAAGTACAAGACCATAATAAAGGACGCAAATCAGACACTTTTCAATTATCCTACAGAAATGTTAAACCAATCAATTCTTTTCCAAATATCGCAAAACTCAATTATTTACAATTTCCCTAAGCGAAAAGCAAACGCATAAAAGAGATGGGAGGGAACAAATATTGATAATAACCATACCATAAGATTGAAGGTCAATCAAATGATTAGCAAACGTAGTATGCAGCCTGACTGAAAAGTGAATCATGACTTCCTTTTCTTTTTCTACAACTCTAATGTACAGTTTTTCACAATAATAAATACAGTGGTGAAATGTTTATCTTCTTAGAATTTTTCTCAGGGTCTGGGTTTCGTTTTCCTTTTAACGAGTAATATTTTATGTTAAAACGTAATAAAAAAATCTCTCATTGAGGAAATACAGCAAATAAAACAAAATGTTTTTTGTTTCTTTAATTTGGTTTTGGGAACAAAGATAGCTATTTGATGACGGAAAAAACCAGATAATAAACATAAATTATGTCAGTGTTGTTGTGTGTACTTTTTTTTATGATGGATGAAAGCCTTTTGTTTTACTTCTCTTTCCGGTTATTTTTTTTAAAAAAAAATCTTTAAATTTTCGATACGCTCGCGCCCCCCTTGTAGGGTCATCGCGCCCCCCCAGGGGGGCGCGCCCCACACTTTGAGAAACACTGCTATACACTGATACCATCAATATTTAATGTATATGGATAATTATTGCAGCATAACGTTTTGCCATACAAATATTTGAATTTTCATTTTTTTTTTATTAAATTCAGTAGTAAATTCTCTTTAAAAGGGTATAAAAGACTGCATTGTGTGCAACGTAAAATTTTCTATAAGAAAACAAGCTTAAAAAGCATAACAATTTTCTAAAATGTTCCTAATTTTTGCCACCATGGTGTAAATATATATATATATATATATATATAATATATATATATATATATAAAGGGTGTTTTTTTACAGGTATAGAACTCTAAATTGCAATAAAATAGCGATGTATTATTCGATTGACATGATTTTTTTTATTCGAAATATAATCTTGTGGCTATATATTTTAAATATGATTTCTGGCATATGACTGCCACGACTGGCTCGGATGTAGTCCAATCTGGACGTCCAATTTTCGATGACTTTTTTCAATATTTGTGGCCGTATATCGGCAATAACACGGCGAATGTTGTCTTCGAAATGGTCAAGCGTTTGTGTCTTATCCGCATAGATCAATGATTTTACATAACCCTACAGAAAATAGTCTAGTGGTGTTAAATCACAAGATCTTGAAGGCCAATTCACAGGTCCAAAACGTGAAATTAGGCGGTCACCAAACGTGTCTTTCAATAAATCGATTGTGGCACGAGCTGTGTGACATGTTGCGCCATCTTGTTGGAACCACAGCTCCTGGACATGATGATTGTTCAATTCAGGAATGAAAAAGTTAGTAATCATGGCTCTATACCGATCACCATTGACTGTAAAGTTGTGGCCTTCATCGGTTTTGAAGAAGTACGGACCAATGATTCCACCAGCCCATAAAGTGCACCAAACAGTCAGTTTTTCTGGATGTAACGGTGTTTCGACATACACTTCTGGATAAGCTTCACTCCAAATGCGGCAGTTTTGTTTGTTGACGTAGCCATTCAACTAGAAGTGCGCTTCATCGCTAAATAAAATTCACTTATGAAAATCGGGAACAACGGCAATCTAGTTTTTGGCCCATTCGACGAATCTACGCCTTGCTTTATGATCGTTTTGATGAATTGCCAAACCAAACTGAGAATAAATCACTGGAAAGCTAATAAATCGGTCGCCATCTTGGACTTATATATACTTTATATACTATATCCTAAGGTTAGGAGTTTGTTATTGTACTACTGTGCCTAATATTTCCTATCTTGAATAGTAATACTTAGGTTTTATAGCTGTCTGTATGTATATATATATATACACTGGTGTGCAAAAATTAAGAACGAAGTCGAAAAATTAGCATATCAGCTGAACAAAGAGGCAGAGCGGACAGAAAGACCAATCAGGAGATTAAGTAAGGTGATGTACGGTAGCACATGCGCAGATATGCAGGTAGACGTAATGGGGGAGTGTCTGAGTAGTATAAAGCATGTTGTCGGTGTCAGATAAGTATTTCTGGCAAAGAGATTGCACGCCGTATCGCAGTTAAAATCACACCGAGTTACTGCCTCAGCGAGAAATGGCGAATAATCAATCTGTTAGACGACATCTGGATGCTTTTACCCGAGGTCGAATCATTGGGAAGTTGGAGGAAAGCCGCAGTGTGGCAAGTGTGGCTGCAGAGTTCGGAATTGCTTACATCATCGTTTCACGACTTTGGAGACAATTTCAAACTACGGGTATTCAGTAGTGGTCGTCCACGAGGAACCACACTTGCAGATGACCGGTACATTGTCTTACAGGCCAGAAGAAACAGGAGGCAGATAGCGGGAGAAATTGCTAGACACACGACACAGATTTCTGGACGATCGATATCGCGTTTTGGCCAGAAGACTGCACGTTTGCGCGACGCCCTGTACGGTGTGTACCTTTAACGCCTGCCCATCGGAGAAGGCGTTCTCTGTGGTGCCGGGAACACCGGAATTGGAGAGACAATGAATGGGGACGAGTACTCTTTACAATGAGAGCAGATTCAATTTGAGTAACGATTCTCATCTCATACTCATCTGGAGAGAGTGGGGAAGCCGCAATCATCCCTCGAACATCATTGAAAGGGACAGGTATGGAGGTCTCGGTGTTCTCGTTTGGGGAAGCATCATGCTTGGTAGTCGTACAGACCTTCACATCTTCGACGCAGGTTCAGTCAACGGGACCAGTTATTGTAACGAGATTCTTCTTCCATATGTGCGTCTTTTTAGAGGCGCTATGGGTCTGAAGTTCCTTTTCATGGACGACAATGCACCATGTCATCACACAGTAGTTGCCAAACAGATCTTAGAGAGTGAGGATATTGAACGTATGGATTGGCCGGCACGATCTCCGGATCAAAATCCCATCGAGCATGTATGGGATTTTCTAGGCAGACGCTTGGCAGCTCGTACCTTACCACCAGTAACGATTCGTGAGCTTCGATTGGCGCTGCAAGACGAATGGGCAGCAATGCCTCAACAACTCATTGACACCCTCATTCTCAGCATGGGCAGACGCTTTGAAACCTGCTTAGCAGTCAGGGGAGATCATATCCCCTACTAAAGACCGGATGTTTCTTGCTGGACACCCATCACAGGGATGTTTCGGCCTTCAGTCGCATTGCGCTCCATGCTACTTTTTCAATCAAGCTTCTTTTTATCCGTCTGATTTCTCTTTTAGTAAGTGTTGCTTACATTACACATGTCCTTACGTATTGGGGAACTTACGGTATTAAATGTGTTGATTTGGAAAGCCTTTTTACAAAGTTATATTGAAAAAACCGTCTCGTCCTTAATTTTTGCACACCAGTGTATATATATATATATATATATATATATATATATATATATATATATATATATATATATATATATATATATATATATATATATATATATATATATATAAAGGTATTTCATGGAATTTAAATTGAATGATAAAGTTTAGACACAATGCTTTTATAAAGCAACAACTTTTCTTCCTAGCATGCATTTTTTATAATATTTAAATATAACTATTTCTGCAACAAATACTTTCCTCCCATTTCTGTTTACCTCATGTTAGCGATAGAAGCAATAATAAATTATATAATCTGCTTTTCCTTATTATTTATCATAAATTCATCCGCAATAGGCATAAAATAAATTTTTCGAGAGTTTTTAACTAATTATGATCAGTTAATATATAAAATAACTTTGAAATCAATCTATCATTAAAGTCTATCATTAATTATTTCATAGAGAAACTAATTTTTGTGTGAAATACCTAGTTATTCTTTGAAGTAACTGAATTACATACTTTAAAGGTAACTTTTATACATGCATACGTATGCATATTATATTTCAATGTACTTAAAAAATTGTATGGCGGTAAGTCAGTGCTTCTCAAACTTTCAATACTGACGCCCCCCTTTTCAATCACAATTTTTATCGCGCCCCCCTTATACATTAATAATGTACTGAATGCAAAAATAATGCACTTTGACGCTAAAGCGTCCATCTTTTATTATTTTTTTTACAAATGCCAGGCCATTGACCATCATGTCATTAGGCAACGGGCTCTCCAATACCTTTTTACAATGCAGTTAAGATCATTTAGTGCAGAGCACTCGTCCAAATGAGCGGCAGTCATGTCTTGTCCAGTGTCACACAAAACGCAGATAGGTGAAGTCACTAAATTAAAACGAAACAGATGAGCACAAAGGCAGTCATGTCCGGTTAAAAGTCTAAATTTAGCGACAGCAGCAGCACGAAGAGAACTTGGAATACCGTGGGATTTCTTACATAGTGTACTCCAAGGCTTATCACGAGCAACACGAGAAGCTGTAAGGCGAAATGATTCCCTAAAAATCCTTTTAATTTCCAGTTTGGCAGAATGAAGTGTCAGGTCTCTGCGATAGTTCTGAAGGATACCCGTTCCCTTTTTTGCCAAAAAGTCTGTGCTTTTGACACTGTATAACCGTAGCTGGAAGTATGGTGTGCCTGCAATCTGGAAGAAGGCAATAGTTGTTCCTATTCCTAAAAAGAACAAACCTCTGGATGATTTAAACAGTTATCGCCCCATCTCACTAACAAGTATCTTATCTAAGGTCATGGAAAGAATGATAACTTCTCGACTCAACTGGTACCTCGAAACTAATAATCTCCTGACCTCTTCTCAGGCTGGCTTTAGAAAATGTCAAACCACAAACCAACAAGTTGTTTTTCTTGGCCAGTCCATCAAGGACGCCCTTGATCAGAGACACTCTGCTCTTGCCCTATTTGGGGATTTTGAAGCAGCCTTTGACAATATTTTATTATAAACCATACAAATTCATGACATAAGTATTAAATTTTTTTTATGTTACTTTTAAGCAAAAAAAAATTAAGTAATAGGATAATTATTATGTTATTTTCCCCTTCTCTAATTTTTAAATTGAACATATTGCAAAATGCGATGGCTGCTTAGAAGACAAAATATAGATATCAGCTAAATGTAGAAAAAGAACTCAGAGGGTCAATTTCTAATCATAAGCATTCCTTTGAAAAACTTTGCTCTGTAAGACAAGCACATGGAAGTCGCTAATACTTATAAAACTTATTCTTCATTTAGTATTAATTAATTAGTTATAAAATACTCTGTGCAGCACTGATACATTAAAAGTATACCGGCTGAAGTACCCGCTTTTTGCACGAGCTCATTTATAAGAAAATAAAACACTATTGATATATTCGCTTAATTATAAAGTGCCAAGTGTGCGACAATGTTTACAAAAATGTAAAATGAATTTTTAATTGATTGCTCAAATTATAATTAGTTTTAAGCGAACTGTAATTTTAAGCCTCAAAGAATTAGCATTTAGAATTGATGTTGAATAATGAACAATAAAAAAAATTCTGATGAAGAATAATTGTATTATTTTTAATATTTAAAGCGAAAAGACTGCAACATGTTTTAACCCTGGATCAGGCATGCACTCGATACTAATGATCGAGTGGGGTTATTGAGTCACCCCAATCCTTTTTTTATATTTATTTTTATAGTACACAATAAAAATCGTAATTCCAGTGAATAATTTAATTAAGAGAAAATATACTCACCCCTACTTTCAAGTACACAGAAAATATTTCGGAAAAAAAGTTATCACACCGGGAACTCAGACAAAGCAAGTACCTTAAGATCGTAAAAAAAACGTCTGTCACTCCCAAAAAAGAGGGAGATATATGACAAATATATTTTAGTTCAGGTTAAGATTGTCAAACAGGAGGATAGTGTCAGGGCCACATTGGTAAAAATTAAACAGTTTTGCCAGAATTACCGATTTCGTGCACTCTGTGCTCGGCGTGACCGCTCCCGGATTAAAAGTGTATTTATTACAATATGGATGCTCTAAAAAATGATGTAAAACGTTTTTCATTATGCTTGGCTTAGTAATCGTTCAAACTTTCCTAAATGAAAAAAAACAAATACATAAGAGCAGGGACGTAACTAACCGTACAAGTAAGCTCAAAGGTCAAACCGCAGCAAATACATTCTGCTGCCTACAGCTGATGGCAATAATATATAACAGTGATGAACTTTTTATCTTCCTAAAAAATTTTTTTATTATGGGTCTGGGTTTTGTCTTTCCTCTGAAAGAGTAGCATTCTCGCTTTGAAAAGTAAATGTAATAAAAAAAATTCTCATCATGGGATTACATCAAATCGAATAAAGCGTTTTTTATTTGGTTATAGTATCAAAGATAGCTGAAAAATGAGGTTTTGAAGTAGAAGCTTTTATTTTTGATGATGTAAAATCGCACATAATATATATATAAATACGTTATTTCCGTGTTAATATGCATATTTTTTATTATGTCAGAAAGTATTTTGTTTTACTTCATTCTACTAAATAATTTTTTTCAATCTTTTATTTTCGATATGCTCGCGCCCCCTTGTAGGTTTATCGCGACCCCCAGGGGGCACGCCCCACAGTTTGAGAAACACTGTGGTAAGTGCAAGAGTTTTTCGAAATTTTTTTGTTGATTTCAAAGCACTTCTAGCAATCATATAATCAAATTCCTCAAAATTTCAATGCAAAAACTTATGATTTAAGTTTATTATTATTATTCTTTTTTTTTGAAAATAGGAATATCGTGGGATGAATTAATCTACTTATATAACTAGTGAGAAACTCAAAGGAAAAACTTAGATATTCTTAGAATAGAGGAGGAAAAGATTCGTTAAAAGTGTAAATTTAATCTAAACTCTATAGCAGACATATACTTCCATTGTTTCCTAAATCAGAGTTTTTCTTATAGCTAACGGCCAAATAAAGTTTCCTCCATACTCTTGATTTAATCAGGAAGAAAAAAAGAAATATTTCACAAGTCATCACAAAGTCGGCATTTTTCATTTCCTGATTTTGCCTTGATATAAATCTTATTAAATACTAAGGCATATATTGGAAAAAGCTGATATTATCTAGATTTAATTACGTTCGATCTTTTAATTATTTTCATGTAAAGAAGCTTAATCAGAAACGTAATCGAATTTCATTTCACCTTTTTCTCGAAAAAAGAAAAATGCATTACTTATCAGAAAAAGTTGTTGCAACTCGGCGCTTTTATAAATTAATCGAAATTAGGTTGCATAAATAAGTATAATTAAAAGTAAGTAAATTACAAGTAGTTAAAATCTAATCAAATTTCTTCAGTGACTTTTCCTTTTTCTAAGAAAATCATTTCAATAATTGTGAGGTGTTTCTAATTAATTTAAGTTAGGTAAACACTAAGTATTTTTATTACGGGACATATTTCTTCACAGTTTCTCATACCTTTACTTGGAAATATGTTTTCCGCCGGAAGAAGCTATGTTTATATTTCTAACAATTTAATTTAACGATGCAAAAAAACTAAATACTTAATTTAGGAAATTAAAGATCTTGGCTAATTAAAACAAAAGAAGAAAGAGTATGATTAAAGTTTTAAGAAAAGATTCTCGCAAATTGATCAAGAATATTATTTCGATATTTTTAAATAATCACAGTGTTCATTTGATATAGGGGTCTTCAATCCCTCGCTCGTGTCCTCAGTGGCCCGCTGAAGGCATTTTAATGGTCCCTTATTTAAATTTGGGAACATTAAAAAAATGCCCTATGTGCTTTTAATCGTAAGAAACACCATTTGTTCTGTTATTCTTGATACTTAAATATATCCACTAAGGCCGTGAGTAGTCTAGAGCAGTGCTCCGCAACCTTTTTATCGCTGCGGACTGGTCAAAGTTTGATAATTTTACTGCGACCCGCTAAGGGTGGAAAACGTTGATTGTTTATATTTTAGATTGTTTTGATTTAACCATTTTAATTTAGTTTCATTTCAATATGACTTCAGAATAAAATATAGTTACACCAAAAATGAATAAAAGTAATTTAAAGTGGAATATAAAATGATTTCCGTGGATGTTCTTTAGGCGGGCCGGCACCGTTTGATCCACGGACCGGGGGTTGCGGATCGCTGGTCTTGAGGATAGACCATCAGACTCCCTACTGAATGGCCTGGGTTTGATCCCGATGCCAACAAATGCCCTCCGAGTACACATGGAGTAGTTGCTTATTAAATCAGTGGGTCCGAAAGTCTTGTGCATGGGCGCATTAAAAACCATGATTGCAGTGTGTTGGAAAACATTTCCCACCCCTCCAGCTCATGCCTAAATTGTTGAAGGGGAGACAGGTGGAGTCGCCATCTATCGCGTAGAAGCCTAACCCCTATCCGAGGCTCTGAGAAACTTACCCTCATTCACTTCGGGGAGGACACGCCAACAACAAAACAATCTTCTGAAGTGACATAAAACATTCTAAAAAGGACAAATTTTTCAAAGAAAATCATTGTATTTTAAATAAGTTTAACTAGAAAAAAATCTGACTATGCATACAATCTCAGAAAGGTTTGGAAAAAAGAAGCACTTGAATCTTTAAAAGGTTTGCAAAGTATTTTAATTTAACTTCATTTAACTTTCTTGAAACCAATATATATATATATATATATATGAACAAATCTGTGAAGATCATGTTTGCCCTTAGAATCACACAGTTATAGTCTTGTAAAACAAACCTCCCTTTTTTATTTAAACTTTCTGACAAAGTTTTTTTCACAGTCGTGTGGCCCGTTGATCACTGTGAATTTATTCATGATGCCCGCGGAACATTGTAAATTTATTAATTTGGCAATCGAGCATGAAAGGTTGAAAACCTCTAATTTTAATGGACGCCAATGTGTGTAGTCCTCCAAAAAGATTACAACTAATTCTATGATTAAAACTCCACTGTAAACTCATCTTTCAAAAATGTTGAATTCGTAATGACTAGTTTCTTGTTCGCTCCACTTACCTTCTAAAAAGAACATTGACTCCTTTGTTAGAGGTACATGGTTTTAGGTCAACTTAATTTGGGTCTTCTTCGTATTAGATTTATTGGGAAACATCTAATCGATCTCTTTTATGTACAATGTGTCACAATAAAGACGTTTTTGGACGAAAAAAGCCGAACTTATTTCATCCGGTTGCCACTAAATGGGCAGCAATGAGCTGAGATGAGTGGCGCACACAAAAGGGGCGTCCTAGGGGTCCGGACCCCCTAAAAGCCCTTGATTTTTTTCCCGATTGTTTATAATTTTAAGTATATAATACGTAAAATTTAATTAAATATTTGTTTTTAATGATTAATTTTATTAATTAATACTAATTATTTATTCCATAATTAGTTTTTTACTGTTCTTTGTTCCCCCAAATCGACAAAATCAAAAGGAACATGCTACAAGAATGGTGGACTTTCAACCCTTTACCCCCCGCCTTGGAAAACTTCTGTGTGCTCTACTGGTTGTGATATAGTTAGGTTATCTTATGTAGATGTGCCAAACTGCGAGTGATAATGAGCCCTCCAGAACTCTACGGTGAAGAACAGGCTTACATCTAGCCCATTCCATCATGAATTTCGTGGGCCTAGATCTGAAGCAATCGAGACCAGGTGGCATGAGAAACCACAAAACAACAACAGAACTATCAACTTATAATTAAGGAATTCCATGCGTCTGACGACCCATCTTCATGAATTAGATAAACTTGTTTAGCTAGTCACATTTTTTATGGTATTTTAAAGTGAAATGCTTGAGACTAATTAAGTAATATTTGCGAGCACTCAAACAACTTTTTTCGATTCTGATTTGCAAAATTTCATGTCTGTAGGGCTAATAGTTCGAAACTTTTTTTTTCAATCTATAGCTCCACCGAAAACCCTGCGATACCGTTTTGAAGTCAATTTTGCGTAAAACATATTTTTTAGCGAATTTCTATTCTACAAAAGAAAATGTTTGCCAAACTTCAAATCTGCAGGCCTAATATTTCCGAAGTTCTAGTTAAGAGTAAATGAGAGAGTCGTTTTTCTCCAATTTATGTCTACATTTACATGTATCCTTTTTTAACGAAATAAAAACTTTGCAATGCTAGTTTAAATTAATTGATTATCAGTAATCTGGCATTAATCTGCTAAACAGAGATTTCTTTAATAGATTGAATTAAGTCAATGAGAATCATCCATGCACGCCCGTCTTATATTTCCTTATACTTTTGTAGAAATTTTTAATTTTGCTTATGGTTAGTTGACAAATAATCTTTCTGATTTAAAAAAGCATGAATTTAAAATGAATTTTGGGAAAAATAAATTTAAAAACGACAAGTTAAATTTTATTACGCATATTAGATATTTTTTTTGCTGTTTTTTGTGTTCATTTTTTTTAAATATTTTTTTCCTGTAAATATAATTTTTGAGGGGCTCCCCATAACATAATTCTTAGTAATTGTAAAGTGTATAATGCAACTGTGTAGCTCTACAAGAAACACTTTTTACGACTTCCGTCTACATATTTTATTTCTATACTTGTATGAATAATTTAATGCAACAGAACATATACTCCAGACATGAAAAACAAATTGCAAGGTGATGCAAGACTTATTTTATTTTAGAACATTTCCATCAATAGAGATAACTCTATCGTAAATAGTCAAGTGAGTACTTAATACGCATATTATTCACGCATTTTTACTTACCTATTTTTTTTAAAAATACGCAACAATTCAGAATTTTCTTGGAAATTTTATTTTACAGTAAAAGAAAAATACTGTTCTAATGAAAATGTACCGAAATTTTTCTTAACATATTTGAATAATTCTGGAAACCAAGAATAACAATTTCGAAAATTTTTCTTATGAAAAGACTTAATTTAGATATTTTAGAACCGTATTTAAACTCAAACGCGTTTTGAGAATCCGTTGTTTCCTTTATTAAAATACTAACTAATAAGAAAGTCACATTTTAAGTGGGATAGCCGGATGATAATATATTTAAAAGTATTGTCAGTACTTAGACAAAATTCCATACAGAGATTATTTTTATTATGCAATAAAAAGAACATTTCATCTGCACAAGGAATGAGTCCAAGATTATCGCTACAAAAAAGAAAATGGCTTTCAGATACCGGATTGGTGGACAACTTAACCCAAGAAAGGTCCCAAAGTTCGTAAAAGATCAGAAAGACCCGGATCGATCCCCCGAGAGCACGAGCTAACAGAAGACAGCGCCCCCCGATGGGATGAGTAATGAATTGGATGAACTAAGCAAACGTTCAGAGCAATTCTCTTGATTATTTCTAATATGAGATAAAGGAACTCTTGATCCAGGTGTGATAATCCTAATAAATGGACTCCCAGTCGAATTCTTTTTCACCTTTGATAATTGATTTCAAGGTACTGGATTCTGGGTTGCAAAAAATGGGAAACACATAAATCCATTAATTCCAACTACTTTACGAGGAAAGAAAGATAGCAATTATTTTTGCTTCTTTTTCACAAAATGTATGTAAGCTATCAGTTTGTAACTAATTATGGGTAATTCTAAAGGGGGGGATAAAAGTGAAATATGCACTGCTTAAGAATGAAGTGTCTGTCGTTTACTCTCTTTCGATAGGATTTTCTAAGTTAAAAAATGATACTTTTTTTGTTGTTGAGTGTTAAGCAGATAGTTAAAATTGTTTACGGAAAGTGCAATAATTCTTAGCTTCTTAACCCTAATTATCATATGTTCTCCATGCAAAGTGTCCCAAGACTTCTAATGAATGGAGATAAAAAAAAATATATATGCCAGGATAAAATTAAATGTACACATTATTTGGTATATAGTCTGTATAATAATTAAATACCCAATATTATTAGTAAGTTTGACGCAGCATATATATGTTCATGTGTGAGCAGTTATAAATGAATTTTCTTTATAAACAAGCATCACTCAGCTAAAATGTTTTAACTGATTATCGCTAAATTTGATATGCCGACTGCAGATAAATGCAATCAAGGAATTTAAACTTTAAAAAAAAAATGAAGTAGACGGTGCTTTTTATTAAAAAATAGAACTATCCAAACATAATGTATATGTAATTTAATTGTTTTGGCTACTTTTTTATCGCTATGATATAGAACAAAAATAAATAAAAGTAGTGAAGCTAATAACAGTTCGCCTGTATTGAATGAAAAGAAATAACAAGTTTAATTTTTGTATAACAATGTACAGAATCTAATTAAAGTGGAGTAGCTGTTAATCGTATTCGGAGTAATGAAATGAATGTTGTTCAATGTGGCCTCCATCGTCATAGTCGTCTTAAGGTAAGGACCAACTGGACCTAGGGTCGTTTCCTCGATTGGGGCCTTATTTCGCTCCCGACTCTGTCTTAATAAGACCATTATCCAGCTAATTTTGATGGTTAAATATTACTTCCGTGTATTTTCTTTGAAGAACACGGACTGTACGTCAACTGGTAAAGGTGGTAAGATTGTATTGTAATCTGATGCCCATTGTCCATCTCTAGGCTTAGCCCTAAAACCGTAAGCAATCATTTAACTCATTTAGTCGAAATGCAGCCATCGGTCAAGCCGGTTTGTACCTAGATTTTTGAGATTGTGTGTGGTGTAGATTTATGTTTTTCAAATTACCGTTTGAACTAATATTTGATATGCATGCTGTATGCTGTATACTTTTAAAGATCTCAGGCAGGGCCAAATTTTCATAAGAGAGTTGGGTCTTAAGAAATCTTAAGATTTCTATGATCCTAGGGCCCAAGAATCTTAAGACGTCCCTGTACGCATTGCACTTGTACAGTTCACTAAAGCGTTCAGCAGCTGAACGTAATTGATCCAGTGTACCATTTCACGCATGAAACGTAGTGCTCTTGAAATCATCGAAATACCCAACACCTCCACTATAAACAAGATCTCTTAAATAGCCAAATAACTATAAATTTATCTGAATGAAATCCAGGATCTCCCTCAAAGCATAAGCTTCCTTAGCTTATCTCACCCCCCGCCCCTTAAATTTCATTCTGGACATTTTAAGTTTTTTTTTTTAAGTATTCTACGTACATTATTTATTCTCTTTACTTTTTTGGTTTTAACATACAAATAATCATATAAAGGAAATTTTTGAAATAATTTTATTTTGAAAACAATTTCTTGAGCGGAACTTCTACATGCCCCACATAATAAACCTGATGGTAATCCTTTCATTCTTTTTGTTGTGCTTTTCACTTTATATTAGTTGTTTAGTTATAACCACCATGCATATGCTATTACTACACTATGAATAGGTAGTAACTATATAAAGTTTAGTTAATGTTACGTACTTGCTTAAGCTGCTAGAAGAGACTGATAGGTTACACTGTGTCATAAGGGATTATCATAGAAGTTCTCAATCATTTTAAAGTCATAAGGTGAAACATGTAGCTAACAACAGTGAACAAGTTTAATGTGTCTGAATATGTTAGATTTTAAGCACGTTCCTCTTGGTGCTTAGCTTAACATACATGGAATAAAAAATGCTGCTCTAATCTCTAATAAATAAAAATGAATTCAAGTATAGCGAATAATGCAAGCAATAATTTAATTAATTCAAGCGACTAAAACTGAGGAATACATATATATTCATATTATAGTTTGTTTCTTCTTTAAATGGTTATATTAGGTGCAAGAATCTGACAATCAAATGTTACAGTTGTAAAAAAAAATGTCTTCAATGAAATATTGTACTTTTCTTAGACAGCATTTCATGAATTATTCTCTCATTAATCACTTCTCTCTTCTCCATATATATTTATATATGAGAGGGAAAAAAATCCTAAAACGCAAAATTAAAATAATAATTGGCTCATTCAATTCAATTAATTTAATTGATGTAATGTTTCTAATAACAATATTTGTTCTTGAATCTTAGATCAAGAATAAACAATTTATCCCTTAAATAAAACCGATTTTTTTCTTCTTTTGTAGGAGGTACTTTATTCCTCTATACATATATAGATACGAGTGTGTGTAACTTTTAATGTACTATATTAAAGAGAAAAATTATTTCAAGTAATGTTTGGTGATAATTAGTATTTTGGGGGGAAATAAAAATAGATGTATTTTGTAGCAACATTTCAAATTGCAGAGTGTAAAGACTGTTTTTTAAAGTAGTGATTGACCATATTTTATCTAACAAACCTTTCATCTTTCTGTTTATATTAAATAACAAAATATTGTGGAACATATATATAAATATAAAAAACATTATAAAAAACATGTTTACGTTAAAAAAGACATTACCACGCTAATATCAGAAAGCAACAGACCCGCTACTGCCAGATTCAGTGATCTAAATATAAGTGCATAGTTTGAAAAATAAAGTTCTCTATTAGTGTCAAGATTAAAAACTTTAAAAAAGTTACAAAAGTAATGATAACTCATATTTTTTAGTAAAATTAAATTACAGCAGGATATTATTGGGGATATTTTTGTAATTTTAATACTATAATAGCAATATGTTAATAGTAAAATTTGTTGTACCTATTATTTCTTTGACAGAGAAGTAAGCTTTTTAAAAGTAGAGAAAATTTATAAATTTTTGAATATTCAAAATATGTTTATTAATTAAAAATTATATTTATTTAGAAAGAAAAATTTATTCCGTAAAATTTCTTTATACAGCTAAATACATGTAAACATAATTGGGTATTTTTGTTCTAATCAGTGTCTATAAAATAATTATAGTTTTTTAATAAAAAGTTTATCTTTTTAGAACTCGATTTAAAATTTTTTGAGACCACTGTTTTAGACTGCATAGTTTATATATAAGCCTTACATATTCACGTATGCAACATACGTAGTTTAACCTCTGAATATACTACTACATAGTATGACAAAATACTTCTTCGCTAATATCTCAATAATATATCTATAAAGAAGAAAGTTCACAAAATATTTTGGAAATATATTTTTGAGAAGGATCTTCAGGTATTCGAAAGATTTCCCTTTCCTTCTCGTAATTTTATGTCAAATCTTGAAATCTGAATATATCCTGGAAGAAATTTAGAAATAGATATCATTGTGAAAATATATTTGCTCCAGGAATTTGCGACTTGAGCGTTCTTTTTTTTTTTTTTTTTTTGAAAGAAGAAAACGGGAAAAGAAATATCATTCCATCCAAACGCCTCCTAACAAACCATGTCAAAAACTCGTTTCAATATAAGTAGGCAAACAGGAAGAAGAGGCAAATATTCTGGAAATACCAAGACAGCACATCAAAATGCACATATTCAATCACGGATTTGTTGCAGTTCCTCTTCAATGTGACCAGATTTTTTTTTCATTTCTGAACACACTCATTTTTCTAAGTTCTTCAATACGTATTTTCCATAAGAAATAGGTTAATATATGTAAAATTGCTCTAGATTCTTTTTTGAAAGGTACATAAATATTTGTAGATATTATTATTTATCTTCAGTGCCATTGAAAAATGCATGAAAGGTTATTAAGGACACAACAAATGCAAATTATTTTTGCAATTTTCGAAATTTTTATTCTTGCTGAATGTTTATTTAATGTTGCCAAATTTGTATTTGTTTGATTTTTTCTGAAGTTAAAAGGAAATAGTACTGAACTAGCAAGTCAAAGGTTGTCTCAAAAGTAGGCAATATGTTTAATGTATCTATGCACAAGTAATTATTTCATTCATTAAGGTATCCGACTACTTGCGACAAATTTTTTTATAAAAAAGGAGATATGGAGATCTTTTTGTGATTTTTATATTTATTTAGTATATATTAAGGAAAAAATCCTAAAATTGGTAAAAGAAAAAAAATTATTATTATTAAATTGGGAAAAAACTAGTAAAAATGTACGAAAAATTACATAAACGGGGCCCGTTCTGTACAAATATTTTATGGACAAATTCTCAATTTTTCAATTTTGATGTGTTACTTTATTATTCGTGTTTGAAATGACCTTCAGGATAAGAGATATTTCAATTTTTACAAAACCTAGAGCACTTTATTTAAGTCATTATACGAAGTTGCTTAAAAAAACATTGACAATATTCACATAAAGAACTGCAAATTTTGAAATAAAACAGTTATTGATAAATCTGAAGATCAAAACACTTCTACTGTTATGCAGAACATAAGCAAAAAATTTCATTTAATTATTTTCAAAACTTTTTGAGCAATCGCGGTCCCCGTTTGAGTTTTTCGAAAAAAAAAACACATTTCGAGTAAAACGCATTTTAAAGTTTGTCATCTTGTGTAAAGTTAAGGCATTTGCTTTTACTAAAACGCTTGTAGTTTTTGTTCTAGTGGAGGGAAAATAAAGTTCTTGGTATTTTTTTTTAAGTTAATAAAATGGTCTATAAAATAAAGCCTTAAAAAAATTTACCAATTTTTGAAAAAAATCATGGTTTTAGGGTAGTCGGATACCTTAAAATGACAGTTAACTTTTTTATCATTTTATTTCTTGCTATTCATTTATTATTCCTAGCAAAAATAATTTTTTTTTATGAAGTGTATTCTAAATTTAATAAACACATTTTTCGCTAGTGTAAAACAGTCTTTATAAGAATCGTTGTATAGGCATAGGAATCAAAAATTGAGTATATGGCATAAATTCATGAAAAAATGCAAACAAAATCGCTGCGAGTTTTTAAGTATTTCCTGTTTGTAATATTTTTAGGATTATTTTGTAATTTGTTTTCTATTAACAGTACATTATTTTGCTAAAATTATGTTAATTTTACCAAGTTTTTTTTTCTTCACCTGTATGTAACGAAATCTTTGAACAGGATTTTTATCCACATTAAAAAGTCAGATTAATTCGAAATTTTTCACACTTATCAAAAACCGATGACAAAACAATAATTCAATAAATTTTTCTATTGTTCTGATCAGGATCATCATGAATAACGATTTCCCATTTCCAGATTTGCCAACTAATTCCAGATTTCGTGACTAAAAGATTTAGTTACCACCCCCTAAAGTGACCCCGGCCCCCACATAGTTAATACCAAATACAACAAACAAAATAAATGGTAGCGTAAAAAAAAGCAAAAAAAAAAAGGAAAAATAAATAAAACCGATTTCATTATATAGATGGAGCCAAAAATGAAAAATAAATTATGGTTTAAAAAAATACGCTTTTATAGTTAATTGAACCAAAATGGAAAAAATGATTATTAATATAAAAATAAATAGTTAACAAGAAAATTATAATTCCATTGCGGTAAAAGCATGGAGTGCTCGATATCAATTGCTAAAATTTCTTAATAGTTCTATTCCGAAATGCAGAATTAGAGTAAAAATATAGTACAAAGGACACCACACTCGCTTTTACCACATTGACATTACTTTTCTCGTTAATCATATTATTCTTATATCAAGATTTTTTTTTGTATTTTTCCATTCGATTAGCTATAAAAGCGAGTGTTTTAGTTTTTTAGATTAATTTTTTAATACAACCATTTAAAGATTTTGTTCAATTTTTTTCAACGATATAAAAACTTCAGATGTAAAGAATACTTAATATTTTGCCGTATTAAAACATTGCGAATTTTTTGTCCAATATATATAGCGTACAATAAGTCGTATAAAAGAGGTCTCAGAGAAAAACGTTTTTTTAAAATAATAATCTAATGTTTTAATAGTTTTCGAAAAGTATTAATATATAACATAAAATCATATTTGATAAACAGTTTAGGCTACCTATTACTGTATGCCGTACTGAAATTATTTAGTTAATGAAGAAAGAACATCTCATGTTGACTTTCGCCGGCATCTTATGTCTTTAGCAAAGTGCCATTTCTTATTTCCTTGCTTGTTACATGGTTACGAACATCTGTCTCTTATATTATATACATATATTTATCCTTCTCCTCTTCCACATAATTGGCAGTACATTCATAATCATGTCAGGTGAAGTACGTAAATAATTGAAAGGTAATTCTGGTAAAAATGCCAAAAGTTACAGCATTGGATATTTCATATGGAAGATTTTGAACTGGAAAAATGAAATTTAGGATTCTTTTACTTTTTTGCAATCTAATTTTTTATATATATATACTTAGGATTTAATCACATTTTCAAAAATTTATTAAATAAAAATACATATGATCAAGTGTTATAATTATAAGAATAAATGAATTCTTAAGGATATACATTAATAATTTTTTAAGTTAACTTCTTATGACACGGTAGGGAGAAATTTCCGTTACGCGTTACCAGTTACGGTTAGCGATGAATGTAAGGTAGAAATGAATGAAGTTCCGAATTTTTTCCTCTCGTTTTAAAAAACGCCATTTAATTCAAAATATCTATCTCAGACAAAAAATAATTACAGAATCGGAAAGATCATTCTTTTCGCCACGACATGGTATATTTTTTTAACAAAATAATGATATTTTCTATTTTTTACGATTTTTTTTAAAAATGAGTCAAAATTGATACGCTTTTATAAAAATGGTTTCTAAATCATTCCCTTTAAGTTTCCTTTCGAGTTAATGAATTGATATTTTATTCTAAACAAGTTCATGTTTTTCTCTTTTAGAATCAGTTATAAAAAAAAATGAAGAAATCTTTTTTTTTGCGATTTTTCAAAAAATAGTCAAAATTTTAATTAAATGTTTAATAATTTCATTATTTATAAAACTAATCTAACGAAACTTTTTTTTTCCATATGTAGAATATTATTATCCGTAATCTGTTCAAAGATTGAAAATTACTGCTTTTAAAATTTCTTCTGTGTTTTTCGTCTATTAACCCTGAGCTAGCACCCACCCCCATCTACTCATTCAACAGCAGCTTAACAGCTTTTTTCCTCTTTTAGCTTTGCGATATATACTTTGTTTTGTTTTACGTTACCTAGAAGTCAAAATATAATCCATTTTATGAATTTAAAAAAAATCTGAAGTGAGTCTTTAATCTACCCGAAGTAGGCATTTAAATGGTTCAAAATCTGTCAAAAATTAGTATAAGTTGCGTTTGTTAGATAAACAGTTTTAAAATTATTTTAAGGAAATAATACAATCTATTGTTTTAAAATTTAGTGGCGACACAACCTTTCTTCCAATAGTTTGGCAATAAAATACTGGGTTTACTAAATTTTCAATCGACTGGAATTTCTAAATCCAGTTGAAGAAGTGAGTTTTTAAATCATATATATGCTTTGTTGTAATTAATTTGATTGTTGTGAAAGTGTTATATAGTGCTTCATTAATTTGTATTTTAAGACTAGAGTGGGCAGTAATTTTTTTTAGAAACATGCCCCAAATTTTTACTGGCTCTATGTAACTTAGAACTAAAATCATATAAAAAAATTGGTGAGAAAAAAATGAGTATAGTTTTCAAAAAAAAATTAAAAATTTAAAAACGTTCCATGCGTTTTGATTTTTTTTTAAAATTTCATATTTTTACTGATTTAGCTTTTTTAAGCAATTCTTTACAAATGTATGCATAAGCGTACGCACGTTCCGTTGGTGTGTGCATGTACTACAACAATTCATAAATCTCAAGGCAACACATACTCAGAAATTGTTTACCAATACGATCGACGTCACTCTCAATCATTATTATACGTTGCTTTATCACGTGTAATGAGTATTAAAGTATTATATATTACGACAAAAAATAGTGATAAAACGTTTTACATTTGTCGAAGACGATCGTCATCAACAATTCATTTGCAAGAGGAGTTTAAACGACTTTCATTGAACAAACTACAAACTATCAATGAAGATTTCATTAATTTCATAACGAACAGACAAGGTTTATCGATTTTTACTTTTAATTGCCAAAGTCTTACAGCGCACGCTGTAGACTTACAAAATTCAGTAATAAGAAATTCAAATATTTTAGTTTTATCAGAAACTTGGCTGGGCTATGAAAGTGATATATCTATTCCAAATTTCAACTGCATTGTGAAGAACAAACGACCAAATACGAGAACAGGAGGAGTTGCAATATATCAAAATTCTAGCGATGCTGTTAACATTATAACTCTATCCATGAAATGTTCTGTCAGTCAATCCGATATTTATGATACCATACAATCTTCAGTGGGGGATTTGTGCTTGGCTCAATGCGTAATAGATAATGGACAAAAAATTATAATTGTAGCAGTATATATTACTCCGTACAAAAAGTTGGATGACATTATCGAGTTTCTTCATCGATCATTATTACCATATACATCAAGATGTTCTGCTTTACTTAATAAAAATTATGATAAAATACCTATGATTTTAAGAGTAGATTTTAATGTCAATTTTGCTTTAGACAAATCTATACAGCTTATTGAATTTTTAAAAGACAATTCCACCTTATCTCTACAAAACAACAGAATAATATCAACGACAAAATCAAATACTACTATTGATGCAGTCTTTTCGAGATACTTAAGCGATATTGAGTGCAAAACCTATATTTCTTACTTTAATTACCCCAAGCCTTTTAAAACAAAAGTATGTACTAAAGCAACCATAAGCATAATGGAATTAGACTAATAATGATGATACTTTTTCTCAAAATACATACAATAATTTTTTTTAGTATTATGTATTGAAGATGAAAATTTTGTCTATACTTATATTTTTTCCATCCTAATTATTTTTTCTAAATACAGTTTGAAATAATAATGATAAAAATAAATTTATTAATTATATATAAGATTACTTCAAAGAATAAAACTTTATTATACAATTCAATACATATAAGCCAAAGAAGTTTACTTCAAACGCGTGTTCACACTGATACACGCTTTATTTTATTTTTAAAAAAGTATAACACAATTTAAATAGATAAAGTGGCCTAAAATTTAACAAAGTTTAATAACAGTATATTTCAATTCTAAAATTTGCAATCGATATAAGAAAATAAAATTCACTTTCAAGAATTCGAAGTAATTTAACTTGTTTTAGAATAAATTAAAGCTCGTGCTGAACTTCATTATTCACCTGAAAATCTAATTTTGGAGAGGTGGGAGGCCCCTGGCCACCTCCAGGGTTTTCTCCCTCTAAATTGGGGTGAGACCGAGCAAAATCGTACTGTCACTCGCATGGTGCTCAAAGATAAGGCTAAAGACAAGCATAAAAATTCTAGCCCTTAGCCGCGATGAATTTCGCGGGCCTCGATCTGACTTCGTCAGGCAGGTGGCATTAGTCACAACACAAAAACAACAAATCTAATTTTAATTATAATTTAAATCTGATTAATTTCTTTTTGTCGCTCTTAATGCTTGAATAATATTTTTTTTCCTTTCATAAAATGCTAAGTGATAATGTACATAAATCTTTGTAATTTTAGTCGAAACCACCGTCTTACTTTTATTTAAACGTTATAATAAAATTATCCGTATTTTGATTAGAGTTTAATTTAATTTTTATAATATTCATAATATTTAAATATTTCTTAGATGTATTAAACATATATTTTGAAAGAAGTGAACGATCATTTTAAGCAAGTTTTTTATTTTTCTGGCACAGAAAAGAGGCTCAGTTTTTTAGTTCTTTTCATCAATTTTGTGAATATAACATTTGGATAAATGATTAATAGCATATTTACGTTAATTATTATTGTAAAGAAATTTTATTTTAGTCAAACAATCTGTTTAAAGTTAAGTTTATCATAGATTTATTTTTATCTGTGCTGTTTAGATTATTTTTTTTAGTTAAATATTAGATTTTACTTATACATTTTTCCTAGTACCGTGGGGTTTTTTTATCTCTCAATGAAAAGTAAAACTTATACCATTTTAAATCTCACTTGCATGATTTAAAAACATTGTATGAAGCCTATTTTTATAAACAACATTTTATTTATAAACTTTGAAGAGCTAGATTTAAATCGGCTTTAAATACAATTTATGATCAAAAGGACGAAACTGGAATAACTTGTTTCATAAACCTCTAACATTCATTGTTTTTCATATTCCATGGTGAAGAATTGAAAAATATGAATTTGAAAAACGTTCGCAACAGCTTTTTTTTAAATAAAAAACTATGGCACTCTTCACAGCCTAATAAATTTAAATTCGTTTACGGATCAATAACTTACTTTTATCTTCTTCAAACAAATCCAAAGTTTGATGAAATGAAACCTGAAAAAGAAAGGGGAAAAACCGAGTTCCAGAATTCAAAGAGCATGAAAATGTGTTTCACACAAGTTATTCCAAAAAGTACCGCAAAACTCTGTAGTGGGGTGGAAAGCAAAAATCCAAGAATTTTCGCTTCGTTCAAGCATGGAGATGCTTTTAAAGTTACGCGAAAGGGAGAAATGTGCCTATCAACCTCTTAAGAAGGAGTCGAAGACCAAAAAAGAAGCAAAAAATAATGAAACTTATTTTCCACAACTTCTTTTTTTTTAAATAGCAAATTGTAGGAAGGTAAAACATCTTTGTGGTTTTGGAACTTCTAGTGGATCTTTTATTCGGTTGGATTTGTCCCAATGCTTTGATCTTATTCCTTCCCTTTTTTGTCAATAGCTCACGGCTGACTACAGCAGTTTCTGTGTAGTGGATACTTTAAAAAATTATTTTTCGCCAAAAGCTGATTCATTTTTTTTCTCCGCGACTGAACAAGATATAACTTAACTTTTTAAAAAAGATTCATGAAGTATCTAATGAAAGAAACAGTAACTATATTTAGAGTGTTATTTTGAACTAAATAATGAAAATATTGTAAAGTTGTTACATTTTAATTAAGTTTAAGAATGCTTTGTTTATATGTTTGACAGATACTTATTTACTTAACGTATACTAACGAAGTATATACTTAACACATCACTCAATAAGTCCTTGACCTGACAGATATATAAATGCCTATACCTTCTAATTTTCCTAAGAATAACCTAGTAGTATTAACTTTCAAACGATATGTGTTACTTGTTTGGCTAAAACGTTACAGTGGCTTTAGTGATAAAAAGCCTTTGTTTGTTCAAGAACCATGGAGGAAAAATATTTTCATGCGTTAACTAAGCATTGCTTTTTGATGAGGATAAACATTGTTCAAGCAAAACAATGACTGGATAAGTGTTATCCAGACCCTGCTCCTTTGCCAGCAACAATTAAGGGGTAGTATGCTGATTTAAACCATGCTCGCACAGACTCAGAAGATGCTGAACTATCAGGTCACCCAAATTCTGCAGTTGTTCCAGAAAACAAAATAAAAGTTCATAAAATCGTTTTAGCAGATTGGAAATTGTTGTCTGAGATAGCAGAGTATTTGAAGATATCAAAAGGCAGTATATTCACTATTTTGCATAATTTTTTGTAAATATGAAAGCTGAGTTCAAAGTTTAAGCAAAATATAAACTGGTTCTTTTACGCAAATATGTGACAATGGAATAAACATGGTTTCATTACTACACGCTTGAATCAAAAAGATCGTCAGCTGAGTGGACAGCAACCTGTAAAAGCTGTCCAAAGCAACCAAAAACTCAGAAAAGCCATGAGTGGGTTCTGCCACTTAATGATAAAAATGAAATTTTTTTCTTTTATCTCGGGTTTTTTTTATCTTAACCAAGTGATACAGTGTGAGAAGTAATACTAGAGTGAGACAACAAGAGAGAGGTTGGTGAAATTAAACATCCGCTACTCAGAGGGCCATGGGGGCCTTTCTACTGGTCCGAAAAAAATAATTGGACAGCAGACACTTCAGAGGATGCCCCCAAGGTAACTGAAATAATAATAAAAAAAATAGTTTAAAAAATTGCCAATAGAGATGGCGCTGTGTATCAGCACATTCCAACAAAATATGTTAATATCACCCACAATAAAAAGGGATGTTGTTCTTGCCACAATCAGATAAGCATTGCAGAGAACCAACGTAACCTGAGAGTGCACTTCTTGTGAAGCTATACTACCACAACAGTGAGAATGCTTAAGCTTTGCGTGATACGCAAGTGACCGTATGATGTAGGTTCACTCCATTCATTCTCGGGCCCTATGTTTTTGAACGAGCGAAGCCTCTATGACTTAAAACCTGTTCTGTTAAAGGGGAACGGTATCGTGAATTGTTACAGACCTACGTAATTCCTATTCTACAGCAACGAGTCTATCTACAAGAAACAATATTCATGCACGATAAAGCCCCACCTCACAACGTGAGCTCAGTCCAACAGTTGTTAAGACAGGGATTGACAGACGTACGTGTGAACGGTCGATCTTTCTAAAAATTGCTTAGCCTTCATGACCATCGTATTTCATTCCTTGCGATTTCTGATTATGGGGCTTTTTGAAAGATAATTTTACGGGAGCGTTTGATAACTGCGTTGTATTTGAATATTAGTATTAGCCGCCATAAGCGCCATCTAGTGGTTATTTTAAAACTATTTTTTTAGTTCATAAATCTAGAGCGCATCGTCTGAAATATCGGTTGCCCAAATATTTTTCTCCTCTGACTAGTAGAACGGCCTCCAGCGCTCTCTGAGTTGTGTAAGTTTAATTTCGCTTATCATGTATTTTGAAAAATGCTAAAAATGACTCTCTATATCTCATAGCATCATTTACAGTGGATCCTTTCAAGCAATGACATCAAATTCATCGCATTGTAGAAATTTTGGACAAAGCCGGTGCTTATGATCCTTTGATATCTAGCTATTGATATCTAACCTTTGATATCTATATTCACATTTCTTACCTATTTAGAGATCTTTTCCAGGGCAAAATTCAAAAACAAAGCCACTTTATCTGTCCCACCACAGTATTTCTGGTAAGAAAGCAATAGTCCTGGTGGTTCTCTGGCACTTAATTGCAAGTGACAGGACCAAATCACATTTACTTGCTCTTTCACAGTGATAATCTTAGATCTTTGACGTACACTGATGTTGCCTGAAGTTAAGCAGCCTGCACTGAATGTACCATTGGCTTGGTTACGAATCATCATTATAAACTATAAGTTATTTGAAGTTTTGTACTATATATTAGTTTTTTAGTAGTTTTAGTAGTTTAGTATCCCTCAGCAATGGAGGTGCCGGAATCATCTTACTCCTCCCAGATGGTAATAACTACAAACACAAAATTAACACAGGCATAATCGCCTCAAACTTCACAAGTGAACTCGTGGCAATTAGAGAGGCCCTTTTATTATATCAACAAAACCCACATGTTATTGATTCTACAGAAGGATTAGTAATCTTCTCAGATTCTAAATCAGCTATAGAAGCCATAAGAAACGGAGAGACTAACATCTCCTGTGATATTATTACCCTTCTAGAACAGCTGCACAACAAAAGAAAATCCTGTATCCTGCAATGGATACCCGCACATGTCAACATTGAGGGTAATGAATGTGCAGATAGCCTCGCCAAAGAAGCTAGAGACATCGAACATAAGTGCAGCACCATCACACTTGATGATGCTAATGCAGTAGCCAAACATAGAATTATGAATCACACTTTTAAAAAACCCCTAGTTACGGAATTTGACTGTCCCCGAATTATAACATCCACAATTGCCAGATTGAGAACTGAACACCTTAAGGGCATGAAGATTCACCCAGACAAGACAAGATCATATGTTCAATGCAAACACTGCCCAGATCTTCAACTGACGCCCAATCACATCTTGGAATGCCCAACCGTCGCAACAAAGTTACTAAAAATGGGAATGGTCCCTCTGAGGGACTCTTTGCGGGAACTCCTGTACAGCCCTGATGCTCCCAGAATAGCAGAGGCAGTGATCAAGACTTTCGACGGAATCTAGTGATATCTACTGCATTTATTCATGGACACGAGAACAACAACAACAGTAGTTTTAGTTTTATTACTTCCTATAAAACTGCACTTTTGCGTTGTAGACATCCAGCTTATAATTGTGTTACGTGGATGAAATAATTTATATTATGCTCTAAAGATGCAAACATTCTAAGAATGCAAAAAGAATATACTATATACTACTAATATACTATATACTATATGATACTAATACTATATACTACTAGTGACCCGACCATGCGTTGCTGTGGCTTTTTTTTAAATACGTTGGTTTAATATTATTCTCAGCTACTCAAAGCTGTCAGATTTATTTTGCGTTTACTATTTTGGAGAATTGAATTTAAGCATAAAACAAAATAATTTTTTAATTTTGCATTTTATTCATCTCTTATTTGAGTATAGTATAATGTATGAATTATTTATGAAGTTGTTAATAACAACACACAATATGAAGATTTAATTTTATAAATGAGGCTAATAGCGTTGATTTTTAATATTATTTTTATCGTTCTAAATTATAACAGTAAATAACTTTTTTATAATTAATCACTAATCGATGCAAAATAATTTTTGATAACTTGTCTTTTGCCTACACAATTAGATTTGGTGGTTTCCCTACAAGTAAGCATGTAACATATTTGTGTGGTTTTCTATGTACAAGCCCCTAGTTGACATCGTTTGGCTTTGAGATTTGTTTATGGTCATCGCGAAAGCCTAATGAATTGGGAATTGAAGCCTTTCGAATGGTATTGCAGATTCCGACGGTAGCAGTGGAATAAGTGGCAAAAGTACGATTTCTCCTTTAAACTTTACAATCCAAATAGTTGCTTTAAGAAGATTCCCGGTGATTGTTTTGATGGCCAAACGTGTACCGTTAAATAATCTAGGTGCATTTAAGTAACACAGCATAATAAACAATGAACCAATCTTCAACCGAGGATTGTAAGGTGTCATTTTTAATATATCCAGGAAATTAAAAAATAGTACAGTTTCGTTTTCATCAACAACAACGTCAATTGATTTAAAAGGCATTAGATCATCTGGCAACAACTCTGTACCTGGAAGTTTTTCGCCATTATTAACCTTTTTTTTCTTCCCAAGTAACAGTATTACAGAGCCAGTCATTACCTATATGATTTACAATATATCCGGGAAGACACTCTCAATCAGCTCCTTTTTTTTTGTTTTAACAACAGTACAGAAATTGCCTGGCAATTTGATACATTGTGTATTTTGATGCAGTTCTACTTCACTGTTTCCAATACCCAGCAGTTGATTAGAAAATATTTGCGCCGATTGATCATTTTGCAATTGAATTCACGGGTTTATGATCAATCAAAGTGTTTCAAAGTTTCGCCATAAATACGATTGTTTTAAACTTACGCTAATCTCGTAAGCAAAAATAGAGTAATGAATGACTTTCAATTTATGTCGGAAATCACCAGACAATAATAGGACAGCACCACCGAATATTTTCTCGTTGCCGTTTTAATCTTACAAAGTTCTATCCACCGCCTCGTGTGAGTGGTTAGGGGCCATTGCAGATTATAAGTGAAAGTGAACTCCTTTGAAATACCGTAGCCATTCCGCTCTTTTTTAATATTATACATTGTGTCAGGATTTTCATGAATGTCTAATGGCAGCTGGAATGCTGAATGTGCATTAATCCACCATTTAAAAAAGTGGCAGCAATGCCTTTCTGTTAGTCGTATTTTCTTAATGCTGCACCTGAAAGTTTAGTAGCTCTAGGGAATAAAAATACGGACGCAAGATTCAAACGCAAGGCCATTTGACCTCATTCCGGCAATATCCAGAAAAATTAAGAAAGTTTCTGAAATCTGAATACAGATTCTCGTTTCCCATCCTGAGTTGCATCTAGTGCCCCCTTTTGGCACCCTTGCTCCTGCAAGCGCCGTCCCTGAAGAGACAGGCAGTAATATCGTTCTTCATTATCCGGCAAAGTTACTGCAGTTTCTAAAGTCCGATTTCAGATTCTTGTTCCCCTCCCGGAAAAACACAGGGAGCGAGCGCACTTCGCGCGCGCTCCAAGAATTTTAAGGTAAGCCCTTGTCATGGTTCGTTTAAAATATTGTCATCTGGCATTATTTAACATGGGAATTTCTCGAATTGGATTAAATATTCGGATCGGCCATCTCAAAATACGCCAGGGACCCACTTTTTGCATTCCTACTTTTGCAAGTTAGATTAATACCCCGGTCCGCGCATATTACGTTCGTCCTGCATTAATCAATAAAAAAAAGTTACCGGAACACCTAAAATACGATATCAGATTATCCTTCTCCGCTCCGAAACACACACGGGACATAATTTCAGTGCCCTAGCGCTTGCAAATTTAGCCGCTAGAGGGAATGAAAATTCGTAAGTGAGACTCGAACAAGAGGCCATTCTATTTAATTTCGACAATATCCTGCAAATTTATGAGAGTTTATGAAACCTTATTTCAGATTCTCGTTTTCCACCCCTAAACACAAATGCATACTACTTTTGGCTCCCTTGAGCCGGCACGTTCAGTCGCTGGAAAGGTCATTAGGGTCATCCGGCATTATCCGGTAAAGTTACGGGAATTTCTATCATCCTATTTCAGATTCTCGTTCATCATCCTGAAAATTATTAGAAAAGTATATTTCCCGCTTCAAGAGTTTTGAGGAAAGCTCCTGTCATAGCCTGCGTAATAGACAGTCGTCCAGAATTATCCGGGAAATTTTGGAAAAAATCTCATATCGGATATCAGATTCAAATTTCCCATCTTAAAATACGCCAGGGATCAAGTTTTTGATCTCCAAGGCTTTTAAGGTAAGCCCCTGCCAGGGTGTTTCTAAAATTCTGTCGTCCGGCATTATCTGTCAGAGTTGTAACAATTTCTCATATCGGATATCAGATTCAAATAGCCCGTCTCAAAATGCGCCAATGATAAAATTTTCGCGCTTCAAGGCTTTTAAGGTAATTCCCTGCCAGGGTTTGTCTAAAAACGTTCGTCTGGCATTGTTCGGCAAAGTTGCGACAGTTTCTTATATCAGATATCAGATTCAGGTTGCCCGTTTCCAAATACGCCAGGGAACAAGTTTTCACGCTCCACGGCTTTTAACGTAAAGTCCTGCTAGAAAGTGTCTAAAATACGGTCATCAGATATTGCCCGGTAAAGTTACGGATATTTTGGGGATTCAATTCAAAATTCAGATTCCACGCCTCAAAATACACCAGGCACTGACTTTTGATGCACATTGATTCCCAAAATCTGCTTCCGCAAACACATACACATTCATTCCGACAATTTGTGAATTTTCCAGTTTCCCGGATTCTACGCATTTCCGGCAAAAAAAATAATGACGTCAGAAATTAAGATAAACACTATCCTATATTTTAAGTTGGACAAAATGACACACAGTATGCAAAATTATGTCAGGATCGGTTGAGCAGTTTCGGAGTCTATCGCTGATAAACACTGTGACATGTAATTTTTATATATAAAGATATACTATATATCTGTACTATATATTAGTTTTTTAGTAATTTTAGTTTTTTTACTTCCTTTAAAACTGCACCTTTGCATTGTAGACATCCAGCTTATAATTATGTTTTGTAGATGAAATCATTTATATTATATGCTCTAAAGATGCAAACATTCTAAGAATGCAAAAATAATAAAAAAGGAGAACAGAAAAACACTTACGCTGTGTATCTTCTCGTAATATTATTATTAAAATAATAACATTATAGCAATTTGCATAATAATTAATTATTACATATTTTTCAGACTTTAAAATGTTTTTTAAGTTATAAGTATTTGTTCTCTTGTTTTGTCACAAATTTCGAGAAATAAATCCATTACGGTTCCATTGCATTAAATTAAAGTATTAGTTAATTAAATTTTTTCTTTAAAAAAATGTATGTGTACAATGGAAAAATGACTTAAGGTAATTGAAGGTTATTTTTATTGAAAATTTATTTCCAAAATTTTTCACATATATTGCACTGTTTTCTCAATACGTATGCTTACACACACACACACACACACATATATATATATATATATATATATATATATGTGTCCGAGATTGCACTTGGATATTTTATAAATTTTTATTTTATTTTATAATTTTTTAATTTTATAAATTTTTATTTTATTTTATAATTTTTTAATTTTATAAATTTTTATTTTATTTTATAATTTTTTAATTTTATAAATTTTTATTTTATTTTATAATTTTTTAATTTTATAAATTTTTATTTTATTTTATAATTTTTTAATTTTATAAATTTTTATTTTATTTTATAATTTTTTAATTTTATAAATTTTTATTTTATTTTATAATTTTTTAATTTTGTTTGAAAATGATGGAACATTATCTTTTATATTCGCCATTGATATTCTGAAGTGTTTTGTTATTTTGGGATTCATATATTTCAATTTTTAAATTGATAATTGTGATTGTTTTTATATATTTAAATATATATATATATATATACAGCTGAGTCTCGATAATTCGAAGTTGTAGGGATCAATGAAAAACTTCGAATTCTCAAGTGTTCGAATTATCAAGGAGGTAGGAAAAAACTCGCAAAATACTCGAAGATAAATTTTTAAAAGAATACATTATTAAAACAATGTTATTTACCCAAATAGTATTAATTACTATTATCAAAATAATGCATTATGTATTAATAACAGTTATTAAAGGAATACATAGTGTACATAATTAATCTTTTTTGACGAAAAAGTATGTTTAATCTGTTATAGGTTCCCTCAGACACTGTCCATAACACCATTGGTTCTTCCAGGCAGAGACCAGTCCGGCCCTAACGTATTTGGTGCCACATGCCATAAGTCACATAGATGAGTCATAAGTCGTCATGTCACTACCAGGCAAAAAACGCAATCCTATGCATCTCATCTCTACAATTGCGGACCATCCTTTCTGAACACATGTGTAGCAAGGCCGCGTGTTATTCGAAAGATATGAATGACTGACAACAAGTTTGTCCGGCCTATTGTCCACTTGAGGAAGGAAAGCCATAAAAGGGTCTTTTTGCTCGATGAACCGGGAAATTCACAGAAGGCATGTGGCAGATAGATTGTCATAAAAGGAGCTACATTACAGGGGGGACACACCTAGACAATACAACACAAAACATGCAAGCTCCAACATGTTTACTAGAGAACTCTACATGATAATGAGTGTTTGAATTATCGAGAGCTATATTAGAAAATTTCGAATTATTGCGTGTTGTAGTTTGGCCATCCGCAGACTTTACTTCAAAATATTGAGTGTACCAAAACGTATTGCTTTAGTTCGTAATAACAGGAATTTTTTTAGGGGCTGAGCATATACTTCGAATTATCGAGAGGTTCGTATTATCGAAGGTTTGAATTAACAAGAGTCGACTGAATATATATATTTACGTGGTAATTCTAATACTGGTTCATAAAAGTACGCTTTTCCTCTAATATCGTAAAAATGCAAATTAGCTCTCATATAACATTCAAAACCTTAAAAATGTGTTTATTCTTTCTAATGGGGCTGCGGATTGGTGTTTTGCCTTTGAAGACATAGTTCATTCCTCTGGAGGAGCTGATATTCCGTTTATGTGTGGCATCATATTGGTGGTATATACCAATCGCCGCAAGTAATTTTTATGCCCAGTTTCCTGCCCAGAGGAAGGCACCTGAGCACTGATGATGCAAAATTGTACTAGGAGGTTTAATTTTGCAAAGAGCACGCAAACCAAACAGGCACTCAAGTATTCTTTTACATGCCGCATAATCATAAGATGGTGTCGATTTTCTGCATCATGAAAATCTACTGACTTGGGCCAGGGTCGAACCCACAACCTTTGTCGTACAAGGCCTGCGACAAACCAACTACGCCTCCCAACCGGCACTCTTAAAAATGTAAAACACGCTATTTAACCCCAAATTTTTATCACTAAATGAGAACAATCTTTCTCAACACGCTAAAACATTGCAGATCAACGGAAGAATCAACACCTCATAGAGGTGTGGCGGTGTGATATCTATATGAACTAGTACCAACATCACGCGAAGACGATCATTTTGGCATGATTGGTAAAGTACTCACTCGTATTCGTTCGGAACGAAAGATATCCATAACAAACCTTCCTTCCTTCATTGGTAACCCGGATGTGATATTAACACGCACCTTTCGCGCGCCGCAGTCGTGGCACCATCTATCCATCGTAAAAGCAACCAAACCGTCAAACATTGACGCAAACAATCCACACGTCACGCAGGAATGACGCAATTCTCAAACCCTCTTACACAAATGACGCAATTCTCAAACCATCTTACACAAATGACGCAATTCTCAAACCATCTTACACAAATGACGCAATTCTCAAGCCGTCACGCACGAATGACGCAACCCACCAAGTGACGCAACTGCTTGCATGCTCACCACGAATATGGTATCGTTTGTTTGCCTATTCGCCAAAACACTGGCAGAGGAGTATGTGTGGTGGTGTGATATCTATATGAACTAGTACCAACATCATGCGAAGACGATCGTTTTGGCATGATCGGTAAAGTACTTGCATTCGTTCGGAACGGAAGGTACCCAGAACGAACCTTCCTTCCTTTAGAGGTGACGATGCAATAAAATTAATAAAATCGCTTGGAATGTAGTAAACTTATATAGAAATTAAAACACTTGTTTTACTCACACATAAAAAAATATATATTTTTAAAAAA